>CM031238.1:275165256-275609562 GCA_018340775.1 Taxus wallichiana var. yunnanensis
CTGATGTGCTTCGTTCAGTTACATATTGTGCATGTTGCCAGTTTTGTATGCATAAAATCTAGCCAGCAGTATGCTCTCAGTTGTTTATATAATGCCACATATATCCACGTGTAAGCCACATCGATCATGACACACCATTGACCAACTCCGACACTAATATAAACTGCGCCATTCAAATACAGGGCTCTCACGTCCACCGCAGTCCATCTCCCAAATTAGTGGCAGAATCGTCCCATGTCCCTCTGATGGACATTCGATCACCGTCTGTGATTAATTTGTCTTGACAAAACCCATACACAGCATGATTATTCACTACGGATAATTTCATGAGGTTTATGTCCACTTGAGAGTTCATCCCCATGGAATGTGGTGGAAAATATTACGCAATTGTCATGCCCTAGACACCGTGAATCATTGCCTTGGCTACAAATTAAGCGAAGAGGCGAGACTTGAAAAATTATGCAGATCACGGTATTCCATAGGGTTGAGATGTTCTAGGGAAAAATGTTGGGAGGATAGCAAAATGTTGCCACGTGTCCTCATGCATTGGTGGGGATTCAAAACTCAATGGCCACTTAGAAAATGGCCACAAATATAAATACATGTCAGCTGGGCAGATAGGAGAGAGGAAACAAAATTGAAAATTTGTGTAGGGTTCAAGATTACCAACCACCATTAATTCTAACTTGAGTTGAGAATGGGCTTATTAAAGATCATCTCAAAGATGAAATGGAAATTGTGCAAGAATCAATTTCGGAAGATGAAGAAGATTATGGTGAATTAGTTACATTCCATTGTAAGATAGAGAGTGAAATTGCAGTCAAGGCTATTCTTGCTAAGAGTAAAGGGAGATGGAAATGAAATTAAAAATGTTCATTGTATTGTTGAGGTCTGGAAATGCATTAGAGGGAATTGAAAAAGTGATATAGAAGCTGGCAGCAACCATGCTTGAAAGGCAGGTGCAAATCATAATTATCTATTGGGATGCATGGAGAACATCCAGAGGAGAGTAAGAGAACAAGTTTTTACACTTGTCGTATCGGAGAAGAAGTAAAATCTGTCAACAAAATGGAGAAGAATGGAAAAATAGGAGTGCAAGTTTCACATACGTAATTAAAGAGAAGACGAATGAGAGGCAAGGTTATAAACTTGTTGGAACATTTGCAAGGAAAAAAACGGGAAGAAGAAAAGTGCTGGAGTATGCGATTGCAGTTTTGGAGAATAACAAGAGAGGTGTTGCTGAGACTTGGACGATGAGGACAGTTATAGGTACTTCCAAGAATACAAAAAGAAGAATGGAAGAAGAAAATGGTGGCATAATTTGATGGAGGTGGACGATCCATGGCACAAGAGGTAGATTGAAGAAGAAGAGTGACAATGGATGACTACAAGAGAAGCGGAAAACAGAATAATTGGATGAGGTATTTGATCTGGTGGAAACGAACACCATGACCATGGATCTTGACGGTCAAAACAGTAGCTCTATTGATTCATCCTTGCTTTGAGAAAGAGCTCACAATCTAGTTACTAGGAAGTCTGATGCACGAGCATCCTAGAAGAACAGGTAATGTTGAATTGGAAATAAAAGCTACTAGTATTAAGTAGCAATAAGCATTTTTGTAGGTGGTGAGCCTCGTGGAGAGGTACTGATCACAAGGAGAGAATGTCGTGTCCTCGTGGTTTCAAATGTTAGTGAGTTAGTGTGAAATAATGAGTGGCACATTGAGTCTTCACATGTTTGTGCATACAACTTAGTCACGAGGATATTTACGTGTTCTAAAGGAAAATAAAATACAAGATACAAGTGGGAGTATGTTGGTACGATCTTACAGCCATTAGCATGTATTTCGTATAATATGTAAATGTGCCCTGATCTGTTGTATTCAAAACATTGGTACCCTTCAGTCATGCTGGCCATGTACTTAGAGTATTGTACCACAGAGATGTGTAATGGGTCATTGGTCATTAGTGTATTAGCGGGATAAATATGTACACGTCTGAGTGGGGAAGGTTAGTTGGATTTGAATATTTTAAACAAACCCACTCCTCACTGTTCAGCAATGAAAAACGTTGAGCAAACTACAGTAAGAAAAACATTCAAAACACTTGCACCATGATTTTAAAAACTATACTTCTTTATTCTAACATTGCAGACCGTTACAAGCTTTCTGTAACTTTTTCCTACAATCAAATTTCTTCACAGAAATATATTTATACTTGACAACTAGCATGTGAAAATTATTATTATTTATTTACCTACTAAACTTTTCTTAAAACAAGATAAAGATTAAACTACCTTATTTTAAATAAAATCAATCCTGTAACGACTCAAAACCACACACACGAACTACACAAGTGAAATACAGATTTTTTTTTTTTTTTTTTTTTTGACTTGACACATAACATGACGCAACATGTGCCGTCACCAAGGATACAACTAACACTGTGAACAACTTGATACAAGGATGGCCATAAAGGCAGCACGGAAACGTTCACACCTATCAAGGACAATTTACTTTTCCTTTTTACAAGACAACATGGAAGTCCAACCACATGACACACTTACATTTAGGGGCATCCCACGAGGAAATTCTTGTTAAATTTTCTTGTTTACTAAAGTGTCTCTTAATTCTTAACTTACGTTCTTATAAAATTTCATGTAATGATTCACACAATTCTTTTCACAAGGGAGAACTTCTTTCTTTTCAACTATTGACTGAATAGCTTAAGGCCAAGCTTTCTAAACTAGGATCATCAATTTTATGTCCAAATCTTTCTTATTCATTTGATTTTAGAACATTTTCCATTTCTTACAAGGTTAATTAATCTTACTCAAGCTTCTAACACATGTTCCACAACTCTATTGCACAGGTGAAGGCATAAGCTCCGATTGAGTGGAAAGTACCGCTTAGGGTTCATAACAATAACCTTCTTGTTTAAGGATCAAATTTTGACCTTGCTTAGGAAATATCACCATGAATCATGGTAAGGGTTAACGGAACAGGACAACAGAATTCAGCTTCAAGGTCACATTGTCCACTATCCGTCTTTTATTGAGGCTAAGAGTTTATCAAGATTGGTTAAATGTTCCATCTAGACTTTACTTTATTAAGTTTGACAAAGGAGAACATTTCAAATGATAGAGAGATATTTAAGGTTTTATTAATCAATTTCCCTCCTACTCAATAAATCCTATCATCTTCTAAAATCTAACCATTGATTTCACCATGAGATCATTTAAGGTTTCACCAAAAAGATAGTGTTTATTAGTTTAGCTCCGGGAAAAAAACAAGTAATCATATTTTGTTACAAAAGATAGATTCCTCTTGATTGTTCTGCAGTCTCAAAGGTTTCAAGTGGATCACATCTACATTAATATGTTCATATACATAAATTTTCGTTTAACTTTTATAAGGACTATCCAGTCCACTTTATAGTGCTTACAAAACTCATTCTGCTACTATGCCTTAGTAGGATTTACAACTCAACATTTTAACTCAAGAGCAAAGTTTGAAGCCGATAATGAACAATATTCTACAATACATTTACTAAGGCACTTTGACCCTTCTTCTAAAATTTTTCCACTAGATGTTATCAATAGTTTAACCATAAAAGACAACGTCTGAGCACCAAAGTGGATATCATCTATCTGTCTAACTACAACGCCACTTCTTTCATACTTGAGCTCGGAAAAACAACTGCGCAAAACATGTTAGCTTTTGTCAGTTCAAAAGAACTGGCATGAGCATGCATTCCCTTTTCCTAGATATTTCATCAAAATTAATTGAATGACTAGTGCATGATTTCCATTCCAAGGCATAAGCAAAAGTAATTTGTATGAAGGTAAACAAAATAGATATCTAGTTAACAAAAGGCACACTGCAGAACATATGAAAGCCAAAATTGTGCATTTTCTATCCAAGGTTACCCTTACACCCTACATTCTAAATTATAACAAATTTCCCACATAATACACCTTTTTATTTTCCTTAAGTAAGATAGCGATAGCAGCTTCACATTCACAAAACAGAATAAAGGAATCGTACTACAACCACCCGATATAGAAATAGTAAATTCTCCTGATAATGTCAAAAAAGTAACAAGATTTATTATTCCAAACATCCCTACTCGTGAGCAAGAATGCCACACAAGTCCACTAAAACTCATCACACTTTATGAGGGGGGGTTAATGTAAATTACCTTTCACGGGTCCCCCGAAAGCATCTCAAGCCTCGACTTAATTCCATGTTCACCACATCCGACGCTATATACTTCATTGTTTGTTGCTTAAGGGGTAAAACATTGTTCTCGCACTCACTACCGTGGTAGGGCGTCCAACAAGGAAAAGCTTTTCTTATAATAATAAAAATATTTAAGTAACTTACGATTATGTGCTTATGCATCAGCATAGGGTATCCCATGTACAAAGCGAGAGTCCTCTAGATACTTTAAGTATTTTCTCGAAAGGTTTGAGTAAGGTTTTCCTTATAACAAACCCTCAAATTTTCCATCTCAAAAAGCCGATGGACCTTTCATAAGACCATTAGGAGGTAATACAAATGTAGGATCGATTTGAGGATATCCTTGCCACAGTACTAAAATTTTAAGGTCAGTCATAAGCTAGGTAAGTAAGTTAGATTTGGCCAAAACATGATTGCATAAGACAACATCACGAACCCACTATCTAGTCATAAAACAAATACATCGGACAAGCATAATGCATTAGATTAAAGCTTCAAAAGGAAAAGAAATTTACATTGTTCCAACCTTGTAGAATCGACCTCCCGGGGATGAAATTGGGATGAGATTATACCAAACTAGATTGCTTAAAAAGAAAAGGATGAGCAAGGGTCACTCTAGTATCATTTCCAATACGAATTAATATTAGACCGTGATAACAAAAAAGGGCAATAAATACACTTTTCTCCGTGAGGTAAATAGTTTTATTCATTTATCACCGCTCTCTCTATAACCATAGGGATACATAACGGAGGTAAAAGCAAATCACATTTTTTGTTTTCTAAAGAGGACAAAGCACTTAAACAAACAACTCCTCATTGCCATGCTTTTGAGGAAGGTCCAAAACAGTGCATGAAGGAAGAAAACTGCTCCTACAGTGCCTAACACGTGACGTATCTAATAAGACCCTCACACATCTAGCAAAAGCAAGAAAAATACACTCTCAAGCGGGAAGGCGTGCAAAAGCCACCAAGATTTCAAATGATAAAAATCTCACGCAGAGCTTATCTCAAACCAACACAACACACAATTACAGGAGAACAAGCAATAATCATGCATTTAATTATAAAGGAAATAGCTGGAAAAAGGGAAAAAGCAGCTCATGCCTGTTCCTCCTGATTCAACATCACTCCTGGCTCTGAAAGGCATCTACCACAATGGTAATTAAACCTTTTCCTTCATCGATTTGAGGACCTGGGCGTCAAACTCTCAGGTGCAAACACTTCAATGTGAGCACATGGGTGTGATAATTCCAACGAAACCTTTATGCCCGCGAAATCGGTGACTCGTTGAAACAGCTCATAAAATTGCAAGGTAAAACGTGCTTCATGAATAATCTGATATGAAACAGTCGGCCTCTATGAGGGTTCTCTTCCATGGGTTACGCGTCGTAAAACAAGCAAGGTCTCTGTAGAGAATCTCTCAGATAAATTTCATTAGGTCTGCTGGTAACACCTCACTGTCCAAGGTCGATTTTGGAGAAACAACTTCCGGCATCTGAAGATCTGGATCTGAAAAAAATATCCTGCTACCTTCATCTCCCAAGACATTTTCTCCAACATTGCATAGATCTCCTGTGCCCGTGGGTGTGATCTGCCACTTACACAAAAGCATCCACCATTTTATTGCCTTTAAACCAACTACATCCGAGTTTCTTTTTAATTCCTCTATCCTTCATTGATCTCCTTCCCCGCACCCTCTCTCTCTCCTTTCACCCTCGCCATGAGAGCTCGCTACTTAGTGACTCGATGAAGAAGTTCATATAATATGCAAAGCAAATCGTGCTTCATGAATATACTAAATGAAACAGATCCACGCCCTATTAGATTCTCTCCCATGAGTTACATCGTAAGACAAGTAAGAAGCATAGAGAAACTTAGAAATAAATCTCATCAGTCTTCCTGGTAACACTCTGCAATATCGTCACTTAATCGATTTTGATACAAAATATCTTGAAGAAGAATCCGACTTTAAGGATGCAAATGTCGAACGGCGGATAACATCATAGTTGGACAACCTGCTTGTTGGAGGCGCTCACGAAGGCTTCCACTATATCGCATGCACTCGCCGCTGGCGAATCCTCTGTTGTAGGTATGTTCAGCGTCATCTGTCAATGGATCCCAACAAGAACACACCCCGCAGCATCCAATGAAAGGGGAGGTAACACGCCTACTGCAAATGAAAGCTAGTAGCTTCATCTATAACCACCATACCAAACCCGCGCGGCCAGCAGGGAAGGCGCCCAACAGTCCTCCACGCTCAGAAAAACTTCCTCCACGTTTCTAAATGCCCCCCCTTATCCTCTGCTATACGCACGAAAACGCCACTCCAGGCTCCTCCATCGAAGGTGCGACTAGAAGAAGAAGGAGGTATCCTGCTGCTATCCAACACTGCGAATAAAACTAGCTTCTGAGCTTCAATGCCCATCACAAACCCCAAAAAGACTCACCCTCCAACCTCACGCGGCCAGAAACACGGCAAGAGCAGGTAAGAAGACAAAAACACAGAAGATTTAGTAATAAAATCCCATTTTGAAATGCAAGGCGGCAAAGCATGGAGGAAAGTACACGGTGGGTGGGTAATAAACACAATTTCATTAACTCCCAACAACCGTAATGCCAAACAAGGCACCAAAAGAAATACAAATGCAAATATGGCAGTAGGCCATACACTCTTCCACGCACCCCCACTTGCCAGGAAACAAATAAAAAAAGGAAACCTTCAACCCCACGCCAACCATAAGGAGTAAGAACCATAAAGGCAGTCGGTGGGTGAAGGCACACTTCCATATTATGAAATAAGGTATGCGTGGATGCCTAAGGGCTTAGTAAATTTAAATAAAGCAATTTGTTATACCAGATTCTTATGTCTTTATTTATAAAAAATAGATATTCATATCTCCACGCCAAGTAGTCGACAAGAAAAAGACCAAACAATCTTACAAGTCGGTGGATGAAAAAAATAACATGGCCTGAAAAGGCTTAATTTATTCCACATAAAATTTTATTGTTTATTTACACAATTAAAGTATAATTGATACTGATTCATTTATTATCTATTCTTATTACGCTTTAAGACGTCGTGACACCTAAACGGGGTTCGAATAATCGTTTAGGAACTAACACGATAGTGACAAAACAAAATAATTTGATCGAGGGGTCGGGCACAAGAGAGATCAATACTATGGTTGAAAAGCTTGCAAGTAATTAATAACTATACTGCTAAAAGAAAATGACACTAACATAAATAATCGCCAATCGACAAAATAATTTAAAATATTATTTTTATCATTATTTTTTTTTGCATGACTTTTATTAAAAACATAAAATTATTAATCATATTACTAGCGATCAAAAGGCAAGCTCGACAAGGCGAAGACACAGACGTTTCAAAGGAAACACAACGGCATTCAACTCCTGTGTGGAAGCATGGTCGCCGCAGGCAAGGAGAGCGGCGATGAACGGGCATTACAAATCCATCTATAGCCTCCCCGTGACTTTATTTCACCTTCTCCAAACAGAATAAAACAAGCAACTAAAATTATCTCCATCCCTACTGTGCACGAATATTTAACTAATATCCCTTATTTAATATTTGTTTCCCTTGTTTTAATATTAACGAGGCTTCTTCAAATATAGATTAACTTTAATTAATAAATGTCTAACACAAAGTATTCGCGCAGTATCATTATCTAACCTTATCCTCCTTGATGCCAAGAGGACAAGCAATTTGATCTCCGACATTCAAAAATTGAAGTTGTGCAATAGTTTTACTGAAGATATCTGCAAGTTGTTTATGGGTGTTAATATAAATCAATTCCCCCTCTTTCTTCTAAATTAAATCTCAAATAACATTGTACTTCAAATAAAAATTCTTTAATCTTCTATGATAGACAGAATTCTTGGCTAATTTAATGGTAATCATATTATCACCAAAAATAATTGTAGATTGATTTTACTTCTCTCCAACTTCTTCTAGAACGTTTTAGAGCCATAATGTTTGTGTACTTGCAGAAATAATTGCAATATATTATGCTACTTTAAATGAAATAGAAGCTGAAGTTTTCTTCTTTGAGTTCCATGTAACTAAACCCAAAAGCAAGTGAAAATAAATTACCAGATGTTGACTTCTGATTCTCCACACTACCTCTCCACTCAGAATCACTAAAACTAACAAGTTCAAAACTTTTGGAAACATAATAATAAATACCAAAATTGATGAGACCTACAATTCTCAATATCCTCCTGGCTGCCTTCATAATAATTTCATATGGCTCAGACATATATCTTGAAATTCGATATAATTTAATTAAGCAATAGTTGTTCTTGTGTGAGTTAGAAACATTAACTTTCCAACGATGCTTTCAACTTTTTCAGCATCTTCTCTCTAACACATCCCACTAAGCAGTAAGAGTGGAGACTAAATCATAGTCAACCATGCTAAATTTATTGAACATAACCTTTCCATTCTTTGTTTAACAAATAAAAACTCCATCCTCACTTTGATGAACCCCCATCCCAAGGAAATATTGCCTCAAGGTTAAGTCTTTCATTTCAAATTCATTCATCATAGCAATTTTTAAATCACCTTTCATCTTGGAAGTGCTTTCCATAAACTATAAATCATAAACATACAGACTTACAATAAGGATATAATTATCTTCTTTCTCAAATTATAGTGTAGGCTTAGTCTTGCTTCTTTGGAAACCATTCTACTGAAAATATTCATCAAGTTGGGCATACCATGCTCTTTGTGGTTGCTTGAATCCAAAACAACGCCTTCTTCAACTTGTCAGCTTGGTGTTCTTTACCTTATACTTCAAAACCTTATGGCTCTTGTACACACACTCCCTCTTCAAAGTATCCATTCAAATTTCAAACAAATCTTTTCACATCTATAGGAGGTATGCTCCATTTCATTTGAGATGCTAGTGAAATCACCATTCAAAAGGTCTCTTGTCTTGTCGCTGGTGAAATTGTTTATTCATAATCTATGTCATATCTTTGTATGATGACTTTGAAACTAAACTGTCTTGTGTCTTTCAACATTACCATCACTGAAAAAGTACTTAGTATTATAGACCTATTTAATTCCAATAGGCTTCTTATCATGTGGAAGTTCTAGAAGTTTCCAAGTATCATTGCTATGAATGGGATCCATTTCTTCTTGCCTTGCTTGTGACCAAAATAAACTTTTACCATAACTTAACCAAAGGCCCTTTTGAATTCGAGTTTTTCTGAACAAAAGTAAAAACTCCTATTTAACAAAAGACAATTCTTAGCAAATCCAATCCAATCAATCATTAAAATTCCCATTTAACAAAACAAACTTTTCCTACAAAACCTAAACAAACACAAATGGTATTTAAAATGGTTAAAGCATTAGTGATAATTCCCATTTTACAAAAAATAACTCTCCACAAATCCAATCAAATCAAGCATTAACAAAAAACTTTTCCATCAAAACTTAAACCAACACAATTTGTTTATTAAATAGTTGAAACAAATATAAAAAATCTTGTTTAACAAAAGACCAAAATTTTCACAAATCCAATCCAATTAAGAGTAAAATTTTCATTTAACAAAACAAACTTTTCCTACAAAACCTAATACAAATTCCACGATATATTCCAACATATTTACATTCATGACAACCTTCAAATAGATAGAAATCACATTCATGCAACACAAAAATTTAAACTTTTGTCCCCATAAAATAACAAAGAATAAAAATTCCCATTTAACAAAATGAGTTTTCCTACAAAACCTAAGAAAACTTATTTAAGAATTTATCCTAACCATTTTATATTCCTGACAGCCTCAGAATTAAAAGAAGATAACTAGTGTCTCTGTCTCAACTAACACAACAAATTCAATGTCTTCCCCATAAAACGAAGATATTCTATTCAAACATATTTTTCCACGCTATACATGTATAACAAATTTCAGTAATTTCTTCTCATGATAAAACAATGATTGCTCAATTGCAAACCTTATTTTCCATATCTCACGAGCTACACCAAACAAAAAGAAGAAATTAGACCCGTTTTAGTAGAACATCAGCTAATAAAACCTTAAATTGCAGAATTACTAGAGTCAAGATAAAAAACCATGTAAATTGTGGTCGCAATTCCATAAACACCATTGTTTTACTTTATTAATATGATATTTTGAATTCACAAGTGGAGGTCACACAACCATCTTAAATAATGATGTCTCAAAGTTCTTCAGGACTTATAACGTTGTAAATAGGAATTTTCACTTCTGTTTTACAACAGTTTGAAACACCTTGAGAGCTCGAGGTAGACAATAAAAACTTTGATCGTAATCTACAATTACTTATTCTCAGAATTTTTGAGGCATTATTGACTAGTGCCAAACTTTTTCAGATATTTATTTGTATTATGCCTTGTAAGAAGTCAAGATTGAAATAATTTTACGGCTCCCCTTACCCCAACTATCACAGGACCCCTTGACGGTTGGGAATTCATTCATCAGAGATACTCTAGGCATCCAAGATATTAATCTGGATCGTACTTAGCTTGGATACGAGTCTACTCTCTTCCTTCAGTTCAGATTAGTAGCAGATAGACTCGGGGCTCTTAGGGCCAAAAAGCTATTATATTCTCTTCCTAATAAGATCTTCCTCGATGAAGATCTTACCAGGTCATAGGTAGCCAAGTTCAAGCACTCTAGGGAATTTGTTATGGCAGCGTGCAAGGCGGAGAAGTGAGTAGTTATCATGAACCTCCGTGCGGTAATCAGAGACACTTTCCCTCTCGACTGGGACTCTCGCCCTGGTACTTGCAAATGACGGGCCATGTGGGAGAGGCTACAAACCATGTGCATGTGCATTAGGTGCTGGAAGAGTAATGGCTCTTTTTGTTCATCGCCTGACCGCATACATGATGCTCTTTGATCGGCAGGCATCCTCTTCATCACGGAGACCCACGAGAGTGTTTTTCGGCCTCTCCCTTGTATGATGGGATGTTAGTGGTAATATTCTTATAGGAAGCAAACAAGGAGTTTAGGTGGTGTCAGAAGTTCATGAGCCGTAGCTTCTTCTTATAAAGACCCACTTTAGAGAAGGATTTATATGGTTGCCAAATAAGAGTTTGCCAAGTTCATATGGGTGCCAATTCGAGGTGTCGCCCATCACTCCAGGGATATCCATTGTAGTACGTTACTTCCCTCGGGCCTCCTCCACGTATGCCATCCATAATGGTCTTGACAGTGATCTTTTTATTGACTTGTATGATAACATTGCTCATTACTCAGTGATTGGGGAAGTCATCCTTTTGGGTAATTTTAACGCCCACACCAGAACCCTTTAGGTTACTCTCCATGACCGCTCAGAGGATATGTTCTGCACTCAGGCGGTGGATCTAGACACAGTTGGCCTGCATAGGTCTTTAGAGGATGATTCATGTCCCCTCACAGCTTATGGTCGGAACCTTCTGCAGCTTGTTGAATAACATGAGTTATTGATCCTCAACAAGATTGCATGCTTTTCCGACTCTCATTTCTTCACTTTTCGACCTCATGGTGGGGGTGCGAGTGTAGTGGATTATGTCCTTTCTAGACAAAACTCCTAGTCACTCCTCAACAATTTCTCTATTTCCCCCATTCCCCGTTCCGATCATGGCCTTCTCTCTTTATCCCTTCATTTTGACATTCTCTTCCCCTTCATCACCTCCCTCACACCATTTTTCGATTTGATAAAATGGACCCTGACACCTTCTCCTCCGACATTCGACAACATATCCCATCCAAGTCCCAATTCTTTTCTCTGGATAACATCACAGCTATGTATGCTACCATGTCTTCCATCTTTTAGGAAGATTCCCTAGCTCCACCTGGCCTTCCTTTGCTTCCCACCAACAAAAATTTTACCTTATCAACAAGTCATATGATGACGATTGTAAATCCCTACACCACCATTTATGACTTGTATTTATCCAAGCCCATCCCTCATATCCCACCCTAAAGACCTCTTACTTGTTGTCTTCTTTGCTGTAAAAATGTCTTTTTATCTCTCAAAGTAGATGGACTTTATGTGCATCTCTCTCGTACTCTCCTAAGAATTTTGGTGTTCCATTTTCCCTCACCATTCTCCTCTTCCCTTAGAGCTTAGCCCCAAATCCATGTTCTCTCACACTTCCAATCTTTATGATATTCCTGGACAACCGCATATCCAGGTTGATAATCCACCATCTTCCTGCCACTTATTCACATACAAAATATCAAAGAGGCAGTTAGAGTGATGAATAGTAGTAGGGCAGCGGATGAGAAGTGTTTCTAAGAAGAATTCTCCAATAATGGATTTGAGGTGCTTGGTTGTTATTTTAGAGACCTCTTCAATCACGTAGTTTTCTTTGGTTTTTCGGTATTGGTCAGCAGATACCATCCACCCGATCCACAAATTGGGCCCCATCTCGGATCCCAACAACTACAGGACAATTATGGTGGGTCATACATTATCTAAAATTTACACTATCGTCCTCCATATGTAGCTTTTCGAGGAGCTGGAGCGCGAGCACCTTAGAGCTAGGGTCAAGCGGGTTTCTTCATACTTCCCGACTATTGATCATATCTTTACTCTTCGGGGAAATCATTGAGGCACGCCATCACTTGTCGAAAGTCTATTTCTGCTTTGTAGATTTTATAAAAGCTTTTGACTTGGTTCCAGCTTTGGCACTTATTCGAGAGACTCGAAATATTGGCATTTTCGAGACCATTCTCACCTCCATTATGAGTTTGCATGCGAGACTATTTTGGGTGGTCTCCGCATTGCTCATGGGAAGATAGATTTCATCAAGACTAACATTGGGATCAAATACGGGTGTACCCTATCCCCAACTCTTTTCCATATATATAGAGATGAGTACTCCCTCCAGGAGCATATTTAGGACAGTGATGGGTGCCTACTAAACCAGGTTCCGATATCCATTCTTCTGTTTTTTTATGATGTGGTCCTCCCGATCTCCTCTCCGGAGGGTCTGTAGAGACTCTTGGTCGTCTTAGCCTTGTTTGATGATCTTTTCCAATAGATGGTTAACCTAGGTAAAACAAAGGTTATTGTCTTCAATGGTTTGAAAACCTTGCACCTCCACTTCTTATTGAAGGGTGAGGATATCAAGATCACCAGTACAAAAACCCACATACGTGTTCAATTCTCTCGCCCATGTTTCAACTTTACATAAGCCATCCATCCTCATGTCAATAAGGGTTATGGATCCTTAACCTTCCTCAAGAGACAATGATTTTGCCACCACTTCTAGGACATCTCATCCAAAATGTCCCTCATGGACTCCCTCATCAGACCCATTTTCATTTATGGCTGTGTTTCTTGGGGGCCCTCCTTACTGGTGACTAACTGGGATTTTGTCGAGAGAATACAGACACTTCTCATTCACCAATTTATCACGTACAAGAAAATTGTCCCCCAACACATTACTTTGGATGATTTTGGAGCTCGTCCTTTCAAATTTTAGACCATGTTTGACATGATATATTTCCAACACCACATCCGAACCTTCATCTACTCTTTTTAGAGGTGGGACAAGAACCCGTATTTGGTGTTATTCATCAGAGACTATTGCTCTATTTGATTCCCCGGTCATGGTCGTGGTTAGTATGTTGAAGTATTTGACCTCTCGGGGACAATAGGTATTTAGATGGATCAAATTCTTGCTTTTAGATATCCTTTGGACACACCAGGACACCTTCTACCTACCAGATAGGTGAGGAACAGGTTCATCAAAGAGGATATTTACAAGAAGAACTCATCCACACCACTTGGGTAAACCTTTATGAGGGTTTACACCCTAAAATGGCCTTTTATGTTGATCACTTCCTGGAGTTGAGTGATGGTCTCATTATCTATCCTCAGTATGCTTTTCATCACTAAATGCATGCCCTTTACATCCCCTTTTGTCACTTGAGTAGGTTCTCAAAGACTCTGGTGTGAGACAGATCACCAACTTGATCATTCGGATAGGATTTTCCAGCAATGTGGTCTCCAGGAGACCGAGACGGAGAGACTTCATCTTCCACTACCCCATTTATTATGAGATCAAAGGGAGGCTCTACCGCTATTTAGGAGGAATAAGTTCTTTATGACTTATTTAGGTATGAGGATCAGAAGTGCCTGGCTTTAAACATATAGGAGGCTTTAAGGCTTCGTTAGCAAAATCTTCAACCTGGCAGATAACTTCCTTCTTCACAGTTCTACCTTCAGTGAGAGGCACTAAAGCCAAAGTTGAGGCCATCTCCACTTCTCACTCTAGATATGTTCGACCCAAGGATACCATCCAAAGCACCCCGAGCCATCTTAGGCAGACCCATACCAAATCCTTCTCTAGGAGATATACTAGATCTACAAGGCCTTTGAGATATAGTGCAATGTCCAAATAACAACATACAAGTCGACCTCTGGGCTCCACCGCCTCTTCATCTAGTCATCATTCCATCCTTAGTTTCTTCCAAATCGGCCTCAAATATTAGGAGAGTTGGATCTACCATTCCCCGATAGAATTTCCTCATTACTTCTTCCCGGTAGTCTTTTTACATTCGCACCACCAGCTTTGGTTTTGTGGGATTACTCTTTCCAATTCTATCTAAATAAATAAAAGAAATAAACAAATATTAAATGCAAGCCCAGACGACCCATTTGGAAGGATTTAAAGAAGCTAATTAATATTAATTTATGAGACAAATATTTTGATAATAGTTGCCCCTCTTGAGAAGAGGCACACTAAGGCTACAAATGAGATAGATTAAAAGGTTGAGAAAGATAAGTAAAAAATGAAATACATACATCATTTGAGAGAAGTGAAAGACAGAAGATCAGAAGTAAAATGTTTGAATAAATAGTAAGAAGGAAGAAATAAACAATTGTTAGGGTAGACTTATTTAACTCGTAGTAATTTATGCATTGTATTAATTACCTTTGGTAATTAGTTGATTATTGTTATATGGTTTTATAAACCATATTTGTCATTTTATTCACGTAGGATTATCTGTTACATAGTTGTAACAAATACATTTGTTTGTATTAATTATTTGTGCTTCCCGTATGTAGTTTTGGAAGCTTATGTAATTAGGATTATTGTTACACTTGTGCAACATCCTTCTCTGTTTGTATCCCGTTGTTCAATATCTATAAATATTGCATCCTGCACTACTGTACTTTGATTTCTGAACATTAATAAAATAAGTCCGGCTTCCGCCTTGTTTGCTAAACTACATTTGGTACCAGAGCAGGTTAATCTGGCCTGTGGAGAAAATAGGAAGTTTTAGAGAGCATTGAGGAAATTCTTAGAAGGCAATTATGTCTATGTGAGCCAGAGGAGCCACCTACATTCCCTCCATCCCAACCCCTGCATTCCCATCTCCCAGCAGGATACGAAAGCCTCCAGTTTCATCTCTAGTTGTTTGAAAGGAAAATTTTATTTTGCACTGGTGCCCCCTGCACCAGGCAAAATTTTCTTCTGGAGCTATTCGATTCAAACATAAGTTTTAGAAGTTTGAAAAAAAATCGCAAACATCCCTATAGAAGAAAAAATCAACTTTGCACCAAGCTCTTTGGTCTTCACTGAGCTCTGCAGCATTGAGCTCACTGACCGAGCTCATACAAAACTGAGCTGGTTATTTGTGCCATCGAGCCAAGAGCTCTACACTGAGCTCCTGGACGAGTTGAAGATCCACCCACCGAATCAAGTTGTATTGGATTGACTCGCAAGTTGCATCCGATCAACCGACCACCGATCCACGTCAAACATTTGGTAGCTCGATTCATAGGTGGTTCGACCACATCGACCTCGATTGTGTACGTGCATTGGTGAGTTATACATCACCGGCGCTCCTCCTCCGACCGATGAGTTGAGCCTAGTCCATCCCCACTGAGCCCTATTTTACACACCAACCCTGCACCAGTGTTCAGATCTACGAGAAAACATCAGAAGATGGCGGTAGAAAACAAGGAGATAAATAAAACATACGGCGAGTTGTGGACGTGTTGCTTGACAGACGAGCTCCCCGAACTCAACGACAAAGCCAAGCACATACAAAGAAAACCAATACAAAAATAAACTAAAAAAAATTGAGCCTGTAAACATAAATCGATGGAGTTAGCACCAATAAGCGGCGGAGCATATAATTAAAAACTTTGCAAAGGAATACCAAAGCAAAAAGCATTCAAACAGAGAGATTTGGATCCGTTACTATGCAAAAACCATAAAACGCCTAGCTTTTGTCGACCATCCTACAAAGCTATGCTGACATTTTTGAAAGGTTAGTCCTTATTACATATACTTTAAATAGCAAATGCTTCAATTCATATGCATAATACGTCTTACGCACTTTGTTAGTCGGTGGGATAGTACATCGGGAAATTGAGGTTCGGGTTCGAATTTCTCAAAGAACTTTGTTTTCTAAAAACATTGAATTTAGCATCCATTTTAGTAGGGACGACCAATCATAGTGGCTTAAAAATTCTGATAAAGGCCTTAATTACAACTAAACTAGCCACCAGATTTAGAGGAGAAAATCCTAATTTTGGGGTAAATTTTTTTTTCTCCCACATCACTTATTTTTTTATTCTGATCATTTTTTACCGAAAGGGGGTATTTTAAAACTGTAATTTTAGCCATTTTTAGTGGTTTTTTGCTCAGTAAGCCGCACAGTGCTTCGAAGGCCACCAAGGCCCCGCAAAACAAAAACATTTTTCCTGTCATTCAATATTTCTCGCATATTGATGAAATTGAATATTTCAAAGTATTTTCCAAAGGTATCATTGTACTAATTTACAGGTTGCCATATTCAACCGGAAATATTGTAATCGCTTAAAACTCGCGAGTTTTGTAATAAAAAACAATAAAAATATTTGTTTTGTAACACTCACGAGATCTTTGGATCTCATTCGCAATGTTCGGTATAAACATTGCCTCTGGGAAGTACTTACGGGTAAAGCTATCGTGACAACTACTGTTCTTAACACCTAATATATCTGCAACAACATCATCTAGCCATCGACCCTTTAAATCGACGGGGAGTAATAAGGACAAGGTGCACACACTTTGAGCCCTCCCATCCATATGTGAATGATTTCTCGATGTAAATAAAGAAAATCAAATTATCCAAGTATATAGCGAAGTTAGGCATGCGTGCACGAGGATAATTCTTTGGGCCGTGTCAATAATCGCACAAACCCCTTTCAAGTCATCGTCTTGGTACCACGCATCGAATATTCCATGAACGTTAATGCCACTTTCACGTACTACCAAGAATATATAACGAGAGAATTTCTTCCACGCATCTTGACGGGTATATCGAAAGGGCGCGTATATAGAAAGGTTTGGTATATCAGATTGATGGTATATAGATTGAGAGACCGTATACCTAGAGTGATAAGATCCTTACCCTTTGTCAGTTGATTCTACAAAATGGGCACCAATGCCCCCAAATTATTTCTTCCAGATTCCCAACTTCTAAGAGGAAATAACAATGCAATATGGAAGACAAACATCAAAACGCAGCTGGAGTTTGAAGAGATTTGGAATGTTGTGGATGGTTTTGTAACCGATCAAGCAATCGATACAATCCAACAACGGCGCTTGATAGATCCAATAAGAAGGCCAAGCTGATAATCTTATTTGCATGTCCGACGACACACAACCCCACATTCGTGATGCAAAATAGCCAAAGAAGTGTGTGATAAGTTGAGCACAATGTACGAGGTCAAAAACAAGAATGTAATACTTTGAATTTGCAGAGTCGATTACACACACTGAAGTTCAAATAAAATGAGAAAATAAAATCTTTCTTGTGAAGAGTTGTAGAGTTAAGGGCATCACTTCTAACCCTAGGAGAAGATGTCATTCATACACTCTCGTTCCCATTTTTCTGAGAGCACTCCCTCCATATCGATTTTTTGTGATGACACTCAAATTTTCAAATCATACAGTTAGCTTTGACAAACTTGTCAATTTACTGCAACAAGAGGAAGCAATGTGCAACAAAGATGACGAAGAGGAGCAAGCACTTTCTTCTCATTAGAAATGGAAGGAAAAGGAAAAGGCAAATCTCATTCCTCTCGAAAGTCCTAAACACAGCATCAGCATAGGGACAAACAAAATAAGAATAAGAATCAATGTCCTATCTGCAAGAGAGGACATGATATAAAATATTGTTGGTTCAATACCTATAAGAAAGGTTCATCAAGTCATTTTGGACCTCAAAATCAACAATCTCACAAGGGACATTCTAACTACAATCAAGGGAAGAAGAAGGGGAATTGGCAAATAAAACCCCATCAACAAGGAAATATAGTTGAGCAAGAAGAACATTCGGATAATGAAGACTTCTTGTACACTTTGCTCATTCCAAGTGAACCATCCACGTCTTCTAGTGACATTTGGTATGTTGATTCGGGAGCCACTCGACACATGACCAAGCATAGAGACTAGTTTACCACAATGAGGGACACACCTTCAAAAATCATGTTTCATTAGGTGATGATTCTTCATACACTTGTACAGGGGATTGGGAACATTTCTCTACCTCTTGGTTCACACAATTGTAGATTATCAGATGTACTATATGTCCCTAGGTTAACAAAAAATTTACTATCTGTAAGTCAACTTCTAGATCACAATCTAAAGATTGACTTTGATAGTCATTCCGTAAGAAAATGTGTTTAATTCGAGATAAATCATGAGGCTCAAAAATTGATGCAAAATCCTCTAATGTGGGACGCATGTTCCAACTTGATTTTCTCCATAGCGATGATCAGGCACTTGTGGCTAAGAATTCTACCTCCGCACAGTTGTGGCATTGGAGACTTGGTCACATCAGTTTCAAGTATCTCGAAACACTTCGCCGGTACAACATGGTAAAAGGATTGCCATCTCTTCAGAAGGATACATATAAGTGTCCTCACTGCCTAGCAGGAAAACAACACAGCTTCATTCCATAAAAGTACTTATCGAGCTCATGGTAATCTTTATCTAGTTCATACCGATCTTTGCAGTCCGATGCAACTGAGTCATTCTGGATATCAGTACTTCATGCTTTGTGTTGATGACTACTCGAGAAAAATGTGGATATATTGTCTTCGTAAGAAAACTTAATCTTTTTAGACTTTCAAGAAATTCAAAGTGGTTGTTAAAAGCGATATTGGTCATCACATCAAATCTCTCCACTCGGATCAAGGGTGGGAGTTCACCATGAGACGAGTTCAAAGCCTACCTAAGAACTCATGAGATTCATTGACAAATGCCTCCTCCACACACACACGCAGTGAAAATGGTGTTGTTGAGAGACGAAACCGCACTATCATGGAAGTGGTGCGTTATATGATCGATGATTACGAATTAACGAGGGCATTTTGGGTAGAAGAAAGAAAGATCATATATATTTTTTAACAGAGTTCCCACCATTGCTCTTGATGGAGTAACACCATAAGAATAATGGTCAAAGCAGAAACCATCTGTTGCACACCTCAGATTATTCAGGTGCAAAGAAAGTATGTACATACCCAAGCAGAACAGAAATAACTTAGATATGAAGTCACGAAACTCATCTTCATTGGTTACAGTGAAGAGACTCTTGGGTACAAATTGATGGATCCGAAGACCAGGAAAGTCTACACCAGCAGAGATGTTGAGTTTTTTGAGAAGAAGGAAGAAGAGATTCCTCCTCCGGACTCATCTAATGTAGATTTTTCACCTGTTGTAAAAATAAAAGCTTATTTTCCCATAGATGATGAAAGTGATGATGGTGATGATCAGATAGAACCATGAACCACAAGAATAGTTCATCATATGCCGAAGTGGTATACTAGCATGCTACGAGATGCAAAATTGGATGCTCCACCGTATACATCCACCACTGGACCACGACTCGCAGTAAAGCATGAGAAGTAAACTTTGCTTTAATGAGTAGAGTTATTGAATCTGATGAGCCATCTACTATCCAGGAAGCCCTACAGTCAAAAGCTTGGAAAGATGCCATGGATGTTGAGTATAAGTCAGTGACGAAAAACAACACTTGGCAGCTTGTCAATCTTCCACTAGGAAGAAAACCATTGGTTGCAGATGGATATTAAAAACAAAGTACAAAGCAAATGAGACCATTGACAAGTACAAAGTAAGACTCATAGCAAAGGAGTACGCATAAAAAGAAGGCATAGACTATGAGTAGACATTTTCTCCCATAACTAAGATCAAAACGATCAAGATGATATTTTCTCTAGTTGTACAGTTTGGTTAGAAAGTCCATTAGATGTCTTTGGTACTCGAAATAGTCTCGCCCCAGTTTGCCTTTGAAAATCTATCGATTTATAGCCTCTGTCACTTTCTTTTTCCCATGTTGTGCCTAGTTAATCTTTGTTGCCATTTTTAATTTGTTCTGGTCGTAGATCACTTATGGGTCCATGGTTTGCTCCTTGTTTCTTTGTTCCTCTTGAAAAGGTCTGTAATTTGGGTCTCCCATTCTCTGTTTGTCTAAAAACTCGGGTTCTCCCATATTTTCCATTCTCCACGGTCAGGATTTGTCTTCCTTGTCATTTCTGCCCTAAATACTTGAAGAAAAATGAATGGATGTATCTCTGAGAAACATATTTGAGCCTTGTAACATTTCTAAATTCTCTGTCCTTGGAGAAATTTTCATTTTCGAGCTCGAATGATCATTTTTCTGTATTTTACGGTTTGACAGGCATTTCTCCCAGTCAAATTTGCATCCTTGCATCGACAGGGAACATGGCCTCTTTTGGTTAGACGCGGCTCAACTGGGTATTTCAAAAATTTCATGAAAAGCCTCAACTCAAAATTTGTCCACGTGGAGGAACGGCGCTCGTTTGAGGATCTACTTTTGGTTTGGCCTTGAAGTAGCGCCGGAGGACACATGGAGGTTTCCGCTACTTTTCCCGAACTTAGAAAAATTTTATGCAGCTAAAACAATGTGGCGGAAAATGGGGACACGTGGCGAGCCCGCGCTCATTCAAGGTCTCCGCTTTGGGCACCATTTTGAAATTGTGCCATGGAGACACGTGGAGGCTTCCGCCGGGTCTTCCCATACTTAGTCTTTTTCAAAGGGTTTTGGGAGGTCTAGGACACGTGGAGGAACCATGCATGTTTGGGGACCGGCCTTGAGTTTCATTTTAAAGAAGCGCCAGGAGGACACGTGGAGGCCTCCGCTCACTTTTCATTTTGTTTATCCTTTTCAAAGCCAAAGGAAACTACCTCGGAGCATGACACATGGCGCCTTCCTCTGAGCTTCAAGCATTCAGACAAACTTTTTCGGGCCAAGACACGTGGCGAGTGCGCACTGTTCAAGGTATCAATTTTTGGGACCATCTCAAGGTGCACCATGGTGACACATGGCGGTCTGAAAAGTCAAAGGGGGGGGAGGCGGACCATCGGGGCAATTTGGATTTTTTGCCCCTTGACATGCAAATGTCTAAAAACATCAAAATGTCCCGCAGCCCGATAAAGAATAGGTCAAGGCTTGCTCGATCAACAACGTAGGTGCGGACTCTCGGGGGAAATTTAGAAAATTTTCCTTTTGGGAGAAAAGAGTTAAAAGTAAAAAGGGAAGCGCGGTTCCGCTTGGAACCACATTGGGACACATGTCGGGCCCATTTTTCAAGGGTGGAGTTATGGGGAAAACTTGGAAAAATTCCTTTTTCCAAAAAGAGGGTCAAATGGCAGAATTTATCCATGGTTCCTTTGGGACCCACCTCAGGACACGTGTCAGGCTCATTTCCCAAGGGTGGAGATGCAGAGCAAAATGGAAATTTTTCCATTTTTCCAAAAGTTGTAAAAAGTTAGAGGAAGCCCCTAGGTTTGTTTTAAAGTTTGAATCTTCCACGTGGATGGCCCAAATTCAAAGTAAAGATCAACGACAAACCGAGAATCAAATCGATTTTCCCCCATTTTACTAAAACACGCACGGAAGGTCGAGTCTTCATGATTTCTTAGTATTTCCTACATGCCAAGCAGAGAGGGAGTTAATGTTGATATCTGAGTTTGGTGGGAAGATCTGAAAACATCTTTCGCCATTAAAATGGTCTGACTATCGTGCTCAATCAGATTTTCCATTTTTCTTCTCCCGAGCATGCAAGGAGCCAGATTTGATAGATTAGGGGCAGAAGTGGTTGGCAAATTGAAGAAAGAGTGATCTACCAGAGGAAGGAGTTGAATGTGGGAGGTATTCGATGAGATCTACCCCCTCGAGCACTGCACTTTTGGCAGATCTAATTCTAAGAATCACGATCATGATCATGGCAAGCACTGGTAGCACTCAAGGTCTGTATTTTGGAGGGGAAAAGGGGTCCCTATTGTAAATTTTATAAATGGCACGAATTTTTCGTGCAAATGGTTGGAGTGTTAGGGGTCGGGAATGATTTTTCTAATAGAAAGCTTGATAAAGCCCATCTTTTTAGAAGCGTTTGAGAAGCTTGTATATCTCTTTTGTGTTAAATTTGATCATGTCAAGGTGGTTGCAAGTGTACAACCATTGACAAGCTTTGAGACTATTCTAGAAACTTTCCCCTGCTAATAGATTTAATCAAATTCGAGTTATTTTGTGTTGTCTTGAGCAAAATGTGTTTGTTTTATTTCTGAATGTATGTGAGTAGTTTTTCTTGTTTATGTTACAATCTTGTATTAAAATCTGATTCAATCACACAGGTCTCAATCCTTGTGACAGTTTAGTGGCATTTGCAATTTCATTTCTTGGAAGAGCCTTCATCTAGGAGTGAAATAAACGATTTAAAATCACTTCTCTTTCATCTGTTTGACAGAGATTATCTGTAAGCCTCTGGGTGTACCTTAGGCGTGATTTGGCTTAGATCTTGATGCTTTGTTGGGTTCTCTAATTCGAGCCTTCATGTTAGATTCTCATAGATTGTATGAAAAAGTGCTAATTCTGGGCCTCCATTGAAGCACATATTCTGGTTAAAGAAACATTTTAGTTGTTCTAGTGGCATTTTGTTGGTCTAACCTTTCATTTTGTAAGATTTCTCAAGGATCCGGTGAACCAAGTTCATCCTTCCTCACCTCCCACCAAAATTCATTTAAAATAACCAATCCTACCTGTACTACCCCTGTTTTTCCTATGTGTGCACAAATGCATAGTTTCCATTACCAAAGCATGCATAAACAAATCAGGATTTTAAATGTCTTTAGTAGCTTGAACCTTGCCTAGAAAATATCTCCACTATCTAGAGTGACAACTCATGAGAGTTAGATTTTGTTGCATTGATCATATTTTCTCCAAGGTCTCCTTAACCTCTTCATTAGGAAGGATATCTCCATCTCCTCCATAAACAATAGGCTACAAAAGGGTCCTCTTACCCTGGTTGAAAGGCACAACCTAAAATAGTGAGGACAAATCAAATCCTCTTGAGGGTGCTATCCATTTCTCCACATTTGAGTGATAGAGGGCTAGTTAGATCTCATCCCCGGCTACAAAACGACTCATCATGATCTAATTTGTCTCTAAGTTTCCTGTCAGTCAGTGATGTTGCTCAAACTTTGAGGGAGAATCAATTTGGATACCAACAAGATGGACATAAAAAGTGCCTTTCTGAATGGAGATTTACAAGAAGAAGTCTCCATGACTCAACCTAAAGGATATGTTGTACCTGGTCAAGAAGTAAAGGTATGCAGACTCAGGAAATCTCTGTATGGCCTTAAACAGGTACCACGGGCTTTGTACATCAAAATTGATGAGCATCTCGTAGATCATGGATTTATCAGAAATTCGTATGCGATCCCAATCTCTACCTCAAAAAGCAAGGGCGGGAGATTTTGATTGTTGTTGTCTATGTCGACGATCTAGTCATCACTAGCAGTTCAGTGAAGATGATTGATGCAACAAAGAAAGATCTTAAATGATCGTTCGACATGACAGATCTTGGGTTGATGCACTACTGTTCTGGATTGGAAGTATGGAAAAAAGAGAATCACATCTTTATTTCTCAGTTGAAGTATACCAAGACAACGCTCGATAAATTTAGGATGATGAATTGCACACCTATTGCTACACAATATACAACTTCAGTTTTACCTAACAAATGAACGAGCAGATATCTTCACAAAGTCACTTGCACGTGACAAGTTTGAGTTGTTCGAGATTTCCTCTCCTCATCTCTTGAAACAATGTAAAATTAAGGGGGGGAATGTTAGGGTAAACTTTTTTACTTGTAGTAATTTATGCATTGTATTAATTACCTTTGGTAATTAGTTTATTATTGTTATATGGTTTTATAAACCTTATTTGTCATTTTATTCACGTAGGATTATTTGTTACATAGTCATAACAAATACATTTGTTTGTATTAATTATTTGTGCTTCCCAGACATAGTCTTGGAAGCTTATGTAATTAGGATTATTGTGGCACCTGTACAACATCCTTCTCTGTTTGTATACGGTTGTTCAATATCTATAAATATTGCAGCCTACACTACTCTACTTTGATTTCCTGAACATTAATAAAATAAGTCAAGCTTCTGCCCTTGTTTGCTAAACTACAAATATAAAGTGATATGATTTCATTAAATGGACCAGCGTCAATGTTGGAAGTATGATCTAATTTGTGTGTATGATGAGAAGCATAATTTCCATCATCTGATTTAAGAAGCAACTACAAAAGGTGGAAGTTTATATTGTTGAGGTCGGTGCCTCAAAAAATTGGGGATTAGTGTCTCTAGTGGATTGGTGCTCATGAATGGGTTGAATTGGTTCTTGGTATTAGGGATTTGTGTCTCCATTAGGTTGGTCCCTATGAACATTTGTAAAGAATTTAATTTTGGGCTAGATTTGGCTGGTAGATCCAAAGAATCTTATTTAGTGGTTTTTCCCGAGACAGGGTTTTCCACATAAATTTGGTGTTGCTCTATGATATGTTCTTTGAATGCTTTTAAATACTTTAATTGTGGATATTATTTTGAATAAGTAAAACTTTATCTTATAGCAATTCACCCCTTCTCATTATAAGCATGCTTAAAAATTGGCATTAGAGCAGGTTCCTTCGGATAGTCAAACCACTAGAGGGTAGATCTCGGAAGCACACGTGGTTAGTCACCATATTCTAGAATGTTTCTCCACAAACAAATCTTCTATATTCAATAGAAAAAACAATGCATTCTTGGAGCATAAGGATGCGAACATATCTAAGGGCATTTGGTTTTGATATATGGAAAACAATAATAATAGGATATATAACACCACAAATTACACCAATGGAAAAAGGTGGAAAGAAGGCTAGTAAAAATAATGCAAAATCCATGAACACAATTTTGTGTGGCTTATCAAAATCATAATCTATCAAAGTAATGCATTACAATTTAGCAAAGGACATTTGGGATAAACATTAGACCATCTATGATCGTGACAACAAAGTAAAAAGGTAAAGCTCCAAACTCATAAGAGAGAGTTCGAGAACTTGAAAATGAAAGATGAAGAAAATGTTTTGGAATATCTTGTTTGTGTGGATGATATTTTTAACACCATCAGAGGGCTTGGTGAAAAATTTAAAGATTCCGAAATAGTTCAAAAGGAACTAAGGACTCCATTAATATTTTATGCAAAAGTTTCTATTATTGAAGAGATGAAAGAACTAGACAAGTTTAAAATGGATGAGTTACATGGAATTCTCACAGCCTATGAGACTAGGAAAAAATCAAAGAATCCATCAAAAAGAGAAGCAACCTTTAAAACTTCAAAGAAAGGGAAAAATAAAGAGTCTAAATCAATTGATGAGGAGGACGCCTTCTTCATCAAAAAGATTAAAATTGATCTAGAAAATACATAGGTAAACTAGCTTTCAAGTGTTTCAATTGTAGTAAAATTAGAAATTTTGTTGTTGTATTTCCACATAAAGATTATAGCGATGATGAGGAAAATCATAATGATGAAAGGAATAAGAAGGAATGTAAACATAAATACAAGATAAGCTTCAAACAAAACCAATATAAGAAAAATTTTGGTAAGCACAAGAAAATTGTCTATTCCATAAAGCATAGTAGCTTAGCTAAGGAAAGCGGTGAGATTATATTAGACACCACAAAGAAGAAACTTTGTTCATGAATATATAAATAAAAATGATTCCTCTACAAGTAAATACACCTTGGAAGAAGAAGAAGATGTCGAAGATGAAGGAGAGGTAGATCTTGAACAAAAACTTGAATCTTTATTTTAGGTAAGATAAAAGTGCTTAAGAATTATAATCTAAAACATAAAACATGATTACAGATTCAAAATATGATTAATAAAATTGTGCTTTGGAACCAAATATGTCACATAGTCCGAGGAATCAAGAAAAAGGTCACCATTCATCAAGACTAGTCTTGAAATTGTTACCGAGAGGAAAAAATAGAAATACAAGAGGTTAGTAAGAAGATCTTGATTCAAAGGCTAATGAGCTACCAAGGAAATAAGATAAGCTTCCTCTAAAGATCAATCCTCCTAAAGAAGAAAACAAAGATGAGAACTAGTGACATGATGTTCCCATAAGAAATTATAGAAGATCATTCTTTCCAAAACAGTATCATATGATCAGGAACAAAAGTTCAATTTATGTTTAATAATTTGCTTACGATTATTTTTGTCATATAGCAATGGAGTGTATGACACATGCAATAAATAGGTATGCATGGGATGATGAAAAACGTACTTATAAAATTTTAAGTAGAAACTATAACTCATTTTCCCCATTATTAAATTACAAAGAAAATAACAGTCTATTATAATTATAAAAACTATGGACGTCTAGCACGGTTCTTTAGAAATGTCATTGTATAACCCCCTAAACAGAACAAGAAAGTGAATTCTCTTGTTGTAAAGAAAAGAGAACCTAAAAAAATTTGAAACTAAAGAAAGAGGAAGTTAATCAATACAAGGAGAAATCATTGACTGTGGCAACGACATTTCATGCATAAGATGAAGGTCAGGAATGGTATATTGATAGTGGATGCTCAAGGCACATGAAGGGGTATAAGAGAAAATTTATCACCTTGAAGGAAATGATTCAAGGAATTATATAAACTTTGGAGATAATACCATGTCACGGAATGCTGGAAAAGGTAATCTTAGCTTTGATAATGGAAAAATAAAAATCCACAATGTAGTGTATGTTGAAGGCTTGAAGCATAATCTTCTAAGTGTCAGTCAAATTTCTAATCAAGGACACAGACTCATGTTTTATGCTCAAGGTTGTGAGATCAAGAAAATAGACAAAGGAAAATGAATTGCGAGATGCAAATAGAACAACAAACAACCTGTACATACTTAGTGAAGTTAGAATATGAACGTCCAATCTCAATACTTTGTAATAACTCTAGTGCAATAAACATTTCAAAGAATCTAGCTATGCACTCTAGAATAAAACACATTCTAATCAAGTATCATTTCTTGAGACAACAGGTTGTAGATCAACAAGTAAATATGGAGTACATTGCCACAAAGTAACAAATAGAAGATATTTTCATCAAGCCCCTCCCAACAGAAAATTTTAAGTTTCTCACACAAAAATTGGGACTGATTAATTCTTCATCTAGTCATTAAAACCGTCAAGAGAAGCATGGATTAAGTGGGAGCTAATCATTTCATTATTCATCTCCATGAATATTTTGGTGATATACATTGTGATTGTGTTGTATATCCCTTAGCCATTTATGTCAAAGAGGGATAGTTAAAGAAACAGTAGTAGTACAGTAAAAGGAAGAGGTCTAGAAAGAGGGAGTATTCTGGTTGGAGAGTATTATTTCAATGAATATTTATTTTTAGGGTTACCATATATGACAAGAGGGGAGATTGTTGGAAATATTATCATTGATGTCAAAGGAGTTATTGATGTCACAAGAGAATGCACAGAATAGGAGTCATTGATGTCAAAAGAGAATGCACAACGATCAAAGAGAAATAGTGTCCTTGATGTATTACAGTGATCAGATTTAATATAATAACAATGAATGTAATGAACAACAATCACATTGTATACCAGCATTTTAATTATGAAAGGGCCAGTGATTTCATCTAAGGAAATAAAAGAAATAAACAAATATTAAATACAAGCCCAGCCGACCCATTTGGAAGGAGTTAAAGAAGTTAATTAATATTAATTTAAGAGACATCTTTTGATAGTCGCCCCTCTTGGGAAGAGGCACATTAAGGCTATAAAAGATAGATGAAAAGGTTGAGAAAGATAAGCAAAAATGAAATAGATACATCATTTGAGAGAAGAAGTGAAAGAGAGAAGAGCAGAAGTAAAATGAGAATATCATTTGAATAAAGAGTAAGAAGAGAAGAAATATAAAGCGATCTGATTTCATTAATTGGACCAGCATCCATGTTGGAAGTATGATCTGATTTGTGTGTATGAAGAGAAGCAGAATTTCCATCATCCAGGTTGAAGAAGCAACTACAAAAGGTGGAAGTTTATATTTTTGAGGTCAATGCTTCACAAAATTAGGGATTAGTTTCTCCATTAGGTTGGTACTTACGAATTGGCTGAGTTGGTGCTTGGCATTAGGGATTGGTGTCTCCAATAGGTTGGTGCCTATGAAAATTTGTAAAGCATTTAATTTTGGGCTAGATTTGGATGGCAGATCCAAGCAATCTTATTTTGTTGATTTTCTTGAGAGAGGGTTTTCCACGTAAATCCAGTTTTTCTTTATGGTATGTTATTTGAATGCTTTTAAATGTTTTAATCGTGGATATAAGTTTTAATAAGTAAAATTTAATCTTATATTGATTCACCCCACCTCTTTATATAAGCATGTGTTTAACATCCCTCTCTCCAATTACCAACTTTTTCCCAATAATACATCACATGCATGCAGCAATAAATCATCATTCAAAACTACTTCCATGAATCTAACAATCTTCATCTCCACTTCACATTTATCCTTCATAATTCCTTCTTTCCACTCCATCAACCAAATCACTTTGTATGGATATGGAAGAAGCTTACACTCCAATCCTAGCTTTTGTACCATCTATACAAACACCAAATTGTTTATACTTCAACTATTGACCACCACTATACAATATTACCCCTATTTTTGTACCTTATATTGATTATATTTTAAAACACAGGAATACAATCTTTAATTTCTCATTTCTTGCATATTACCTGCTTGGGGCATGATACCCTATGACATTATTTACATCTCGTCCATAAAGGGATATTACAATTATTCTTTATAGATTATATCACTAGAATGTATGGGCAATAATGATTACTATATACACACAACCAAGATGATATATTACAATGTTATAAATCAAGGATTTCATTTCCTATCTTACACATTGTGCACAAAATACCTTTATTTTAAGATATGTGATTCACATGTTCATCATACGCCTCAAAAGGGGGCATATGTTCAATTTAATTTATCGTAAACTTTGGGCTCTATACTACAATTTGTATACTTCTATAATTACTTTAATCTCTTCCATGAAAGCAATTACAAATTGTGGCTCTGAGACATACTCAACACAACACGAGTTACCATCATGGATTATATTTTAAAAAATTTCAACCCCAATCTCTATATGTTTACATCATATTTATCCAAATTTTATTTTTATGTGGCTTACAAATTTTACTAAAAAATAGAAAAAGAGTTCAATATAGATTGCAAGACTTGGATTTCATAGGTGTGTAATCACATTTTTCAATAAAACCAAGGATATTTTTTCCTATTCCTACTTCCTATATTTAAACAAATCATTGATGATGTAGGTGCTTCATCTCAACAAGTGTCTGGAAGTGCCTTTATAAGTTTTAGGAGGTCCTAATGTAGCTTTGAGTCATGAAATAACTGAGAACTGTTTAATATTGATTTTTCTATTCGGAAAAATTTTTCCGTCCAAAATACTTTTTGGTGAATATTTGAATTTTGACAAATTTGTATATGTAAATAATTAATCTAAATAAATTTTTAGATATTAGTTATGTGTCTTAGAAAGGAAAAAAGTAATATTCATCATTTTGTGGTGTCAAAGCATAGTAAACACTGATATCTCAATCAAATAAGTCAAGAAAGTTAAGATATATCAAGGAAGTTAAGACATGACAAGATGGGTATGAAAGTAAGAGGAGGATAGAGACAACCTATTGAGGCTATGCTAATGGAGGAGATAAGAGAGGTTAGGGAAAGACTACACGAGATTGAATTAACTTAAAGGAGAGGAACTAAGACTGGAGACATCAGTGATAGAGAAGAAGAACCTAGAGCTGGAGTAGAAAAATTGGTACTAGAAGAAGAAACTATAGAAGATACATTTTCCCAAGCTATTGTGAAAGTGACTTCTAAGAAAAAAATTGGAAGTTCCTATGTATGAAGGGAGTTTGAATGTTGAAGAATTGATAGAAAGGATTATCGTCATGGATAAATACTTTGAGTATGAGAATGTGGATGATTATAAGAAAGTGAAATTTTTTGTTACTAGGTTAAAAGGCCATGTGTCCCTTTGGTGGGATGGATTACAAGATGAGAGAGTGAAAAAAGGAAATCCCAAGATCAAGGAATGGGATAAGATGGTAGCCAATCGAAAGGGAAAATTCATTCCTAAAGATTATCAGACCAATATTATCAAAAGATTTCAAAATCTTAGTCAAAAGAGATGTAACTGAGAGTATACAAAATAATTGTATAGATTGGCCATCCGAGGAGGTCATTTTGAGGAGAATGCTGAGAAATTTTCTAGATATCTCAATGGGTTGAGGCCTGCAATTCAATATGAGATCAGTATTTGGATGCCTAAATAAGTTGAAGAGGCATACCATTACACTTTAAGAGTATAATAGAAATTGGAAAGGAAACCTCAACATAAAAGAGGTAGGGGCAGATTATATACAGGAAGAGGATAGCAAGGAGGAAGGATTCAGATGCAAACACATCAAGAAGAAAGCAGCAGCTCACAAAAACCAAAACAATATTCAAGAGGTAGGTACTCTTTCAGAGGTAGAAGATTATTTAATAGAGGTAGAGGTAGAGGATTCATTGGTGGATTTTTTTCAATTGTGGAAAATTCAGGAATAGATCAATTGAGTTCCTCGAGAATCTATCTACAAGCCAAGGAAATGTTCAGTTAGCTCAAGCTGAATATGACGGCAGTGTAAGTCATGCTATCCAAGAAGATGTTCCAAAAGTTGGAGAAACATTGTTAATGAAGAGGATATTTCTCAAGCCTAATAAGGAGATCCAAGAACCACCTCAAAGGAAGACACTTTTTGAAAATAACATGCAAGGAAAAAAGTAAGTGTTTTCAAGTGATTATCGATAATGGAAGCACTGGTAATTTGGTGTCTACAAAGACATATAATTTGAATTTGTAAAGGTAAGCAATCCAACTTCCTACAAAGTATTTTAGTTACAAAAGGGTCATCCAATTCTTGTAAATGAGCAGTGTAAAGTTGAATTTCAAATAGGAAGCTATAAGGATGACATTATATGTGTTGTGATGCCTATGGATGTGTGTCATGTTCTCCTACGAATATCTTGGAAATATGACACAAGGGCAATACATGATGGTAATAAAAACACCTATACTTTTGAAAAAGATGGTGAGAAACAGGTTTTAACTCCATTAAAAAAGAATGTGCAGTTATAGAAGGAAGTCCTAAAGTGCTGGTAACTGATGGTAAATAATTTCTACAACAAATCAAGAAGGAGAAGGTCGGGTATGCATTTATTGGTAAGAAAAACGATGTCATTACTACCAAACAAATGAATGAGCTGCCTCTAGAAATTCAGAATTCTTTGAATGAGTCAGTTGACATTTTTCTGGATTATTTGCCAATGAATTACATCTTAGGAGAAGCATTAGCCATCATATTGATCTCATACCAGGAGAAAGTCTTCCAAATAAAGCATCTTATAGGCTAACTCCACAAGATAAGGAAAAAATCAAAAGGCAAGTCAAAGAACTTTTAGATACATATTTTTTAGGAGAAAGTTTGAGTCCTCGTGAAGTTCCAACTATCCTTCCACCAAAGAAAGATGGACGATGGATAATGTGCACTGATTCAAGGGCCATCAACAAAATTACCATCAGGTATAGATTTCATTTAGCAAGAATGGATGATCTAATGGATATTTTAAGTGGAGATCGATATTTTTATAAGATAGATATGAAAAGTGGGTAGTATTATAGACTAAAGGAATGACATGAATGGAAAACAACCTTTAAAACTAGTGATGGTATTTATGTATGGTTTTTATGCCCTTTGGATTGAAAAATGCTCCAAGTACTTTTATGAGATTGATGAATGAGGTACTTAAACCATTCTCGTAAGTTTGTTATACTTTACCTTGATGGCATTTTGGTCTATAGTAAAACAAAATAAGAACATTTTGAGCACTTAAGAATGGTTTTGAGGAAATTACAAGAAGAAATATTGTTGATCAACCTCAAAAAATGTTCATTTTTGAAAACAAAGTTGATTTATTTGAGTTTTGTTATCTCACACTTGAGAAGGATGAAGATGGATAAGGACAAGGTAAAAGCCATGAAAGAATGGCCTACCATAAGGAATCCATTTGAGGTAAGATGTTTTCATAGTCTTGCTATTTTTTAAAGAAGGTATTTTTGTCATGCGGATTGTGCACCTGTTGAATCTTTGAGTGATCCCATGCAAGCTTGGAACATCCCCAACGTGGGGACCTAGTCACCTTGAGATTAACCTTCGGAGAAGGACGACTTCCTTTGAGACTTGGAGAACTTTATTTAAGATGAAGATGAACATTTGAAATTAACTCTAATCTACTCAATTTATGGGGCTTAAATTCAGAGATCAACAAAAGAAAAATAAGGTGATGCACCAAGTATATTTAACAGATAGACCTACTCAAATGCACAATCAACTCCTCACAACAATATATGATATGCACATGTCTTGCAATCTTCCTACATCCATGATTATAAATAATAATGCAACTTTATAACAGAAAGGAGACAACTTTTCCACAACTGATATTCAAAGTAACTATATCATTTTACACATAGATTGAAATAAGATAACTGAGTTAAAGGTAGATTAACCAATCACATCAAGGAATTAAGCATTCATAAGCTATAAATTGATCAATGGTTAACACAATAAACTAGATATTTCATGTAAAAATATTGTTCTGAATATAACTGAAAGGCTCAAAGTATCTGAAGCACTCTTCCAAGCTTGAAGAGTAACTTCCCAAATGATCTAAAAGTATCTTTAAAACATAATGCATCTAACAATTTATAAGTTCAAGAGGTTGAGCCATTACAACTGAACCTTTAATTAAATAGTTACTAAAAATAGAGTGCAATTAAGTTCAAGGGAACAAGTTCCCATAAATATAGCAAAGTTGTTGCATGGGTTTGACCAAGTCAACCTTGTAAAATTGAGTGACTCAGAGCTTTGGAACCATTTCAACAATAGCTGCCAGGCTTAGCTAGGATCTGCAACATCTATTTCTTGGTCAGGTTTCTCCTGATCCTTTTCCCACATAGCCAAACGGTGTTTGTAATCAATGAAACATTTGATAATTCCTTGTATCTCTTCTTCCTTTATCCCACAAGCATAATTATTCATGACATCTTCTGTATCAACCTCTCTCGTAACCTTGACTGAAAGCCTTTTCAATTTGTTCACCACCTTCTTCACTAGCTTACAAAATTCTAAGATGAAACTAATCTATGAATTGAACTAATATTGAAAGGTTTAGTTACCTCATCATCCTCCTTAAGTAAACCTTTGAAACTTTCTTTAATCTGATCAATCAGAAGAGCATCAATATTTTCGTTGAAGAATTTATAGTTGATGTTATCAAATTCATCTGAAATGTCACGTAGTCTATCCAATATTTCAACACGTTTATCCTTCAATTTCTTGATTGCTGATGAGAAAGAATTGCTGATGAGAAAGAGGAGGGAGATTGGAGGAGATGTGAAGACCTTTCAATGAACCTTCAAGAATCGCGGCCTTGATGCTACGACTAAGAGCTTCCGCCACAATGGTGAAGAGGAAGGAAGAAAGCGGGTCACCTTGACGAATACCCCTGCTACTCTGAAAGAAGCCTTCCGCAGACCCATTGACAAGAACCGAGAAGCGCGGGGAGGCAATACAGTTAAAAATCCACTTACAGAAGTGAGCACCAAAACCCAAAGCTTGCAAAGAATTAAGAAGGAACCTCCAGTTAACCCGATCATATGCTTTGCTGAAATCCAATTTTAGCAACATACCTGCTCTGGAAGAATTATGAAGGGAGTGAATAAGTTCATGAGAAATAATAATACCTTCCGTAATAGACCTTCCAGGAATGAACCCACTCTGTTCCGGGGCAACCAATTTATGCATCAAGGGGGAGAGCCTATTGGCAATAGCTTTGGAGATAATTTTATATGTTGTATTACACAGAGAAATTGGCCTGAAATCATCTAACTTCTCAGCTGGGGATTTTTTGGGGAACAGACATATGAAAGTGTGATTAAGGTTCCCAAGAATCTTCCCAAACTCTGGATTCCTCAACCGCCACCTGACAGACTGAAGGACCAACGATATCCCAAAAATCCTGGAAGAAAGAGGCAGGAAAACCGTCCGGGCCAGGGGCTTTATCTCGCTTCATAGAGAACACAATTTTCCGGACCTCTTCTAAGGAAAAGGGTGAGAGAAGCTGATCATTTTCAACATCCGAAATACAGCGGGGAATCTGAGAATGAAGGAAAGACTGAGTGCCAAGAGGGGAAGCCGTATCATTCAGGAGCTTGCGGAAGAAATCCACCGTTTCCGATTTGATCTGAGCTTGCGAAGTAGCAATGGTGGAATCTTCGAGTTTGAGAGAGGAGATATAATTGAAGTTTCTTCTAGCTCGGACCGAAGAAAAGAAAAATTTGGTGTTTTTATCTCCATCCAAAGAACCAAGTTTCCCTGGATTTTTGACGCCAAAGGTTTCCTCTTTAAGAAGGATATCCCCCAATTCCTTGAGAAGAATTTTTTCCTTCAGGTGATCCTCCTGTGACATCCCATGCAACAGAATACTCTCATTGAGAGAGCGAAGAGTCTTCTCAACTCGAATCTTTTCATGAAAAATATTTTTGAACTTCGAATGGTTCCAGCTTTGTAAGTTAGCTTTGAGCAAAGATAACTTTTTGAGAGTTGAAACATCTTGGTCCCTTTGACAGCAAAGGAGTCCCACCAACCCTTTATCAGCGACCTGAGAGAAGGGTCCTGAAGCCACATGTTCTCGAATTTGAAGGGGGCACGACGCGGAGGGAGGTCGAAGTTGAGAGCCACGGAAATAGGAAAATGATCGGAGCCAGAAAGAGGGAGAACCGAACTTTTGAGAAGGAAATTTTGCTGCAACCAATGCTCGGAGACCAGGAAGCGGTCAAGACGCACTGCAAGGGAACTGAACCCAGATCTCCTGTTGTTCCAAGTGAACCAACCCTTGCAAGGCTCTAAATCAATCAGGTGAGCAGAGGAAACAAAGGAGGAGAAATCAACCTGCGAGCGAGGATGCCACTGAAGACCACCATGCTTATCACGATCAGAAAGGGTAGCGTTGAAGTCACCTGCAACGATGATTTTATCGGCTGACACAGAGGTCAAAAGCTGGCTGAGGTTGCTCCAGAGAACCCTTTTACTGATGGGAGTAGAGGGACCATAAATATTGCCGAGGAAAAAGAAATCCTCCGAGTGCTTAATCGAAACCTTGCACCAAATGAAATTTAGGTCGATAACAAGGGGTTCAATCATACAACAGTTAGTTTTCCAAAGAATGCCTAAACCGCCCGAGGCCCCAACAGAATTCGAGAAGCAGCCTTCCCACCTTTCCATTTATGAACCAACTTCTACAACCCTCACCGACATTTTAGTTTCCTGAATCAAACAAATATCCACACCCTCATCCAAGGCGTAACGTCTTAACAGACGTTGTTTGTTAGGGGCATTAAGGCCCCTAACATTCCAGGAGAAGAGGATCATGATTGCTTCAGAGAGGACTCGCCTCTCCTACTGGAAGACGGGAAGAAAGACCGAAGCTGAAGTTGCTTCCCGTGGGCAACTTCGTTGAGAGAAAGCTTGCTTTTATTAGGGCGGCCAAGAATGCTTCTAGGACCGAAATCCACGCTGAGAAGGGGAGGAGTGGGAAGAAGCGGTCCCAACGACTGCGTGGGAGGGGAGGGAAACTCAGCAGAAGCATTGGGATCCGCAGGGGGGTCTGCATCGTTAGAAAGAAGCAAATCCTCTTTATCCATGATCCATTTCTCGAGGGAAGTCGAGCTACCTCCCATACCAATGGAAATACCCTCGTGGAACAGAGATAGGATCCGGGAGGAATCCTTTACAACAGCCGTCGTTTCTTTGACGAGGGAGAGCGTTTCAGGAGCCAAAGCAAGAGGTTCAAGGATAGGAGGGGGAGCGAGGGGGACGAGGGGCGGAGGTGACGAAGGAGGAACACGGGGAAGAAGGAGGGGAGGGAACAGGGGAGGTGTGGGAAACTTTCCGCCAATGCGAGACACCTTGGGGGATTTTTACAAGACTTGCGGGAATGACCGGGCTTCAAACATTTGAAACAGATATTGGAAATACCTTCATAAACAACCTTCTGTTTCCAGATGCCCGAAGGGGAATTGATAAGAATAACTTCCTTTGGTTTAAGAGCTGGAAAACAGAAATGCAAACTCTGGCAAAGGAAGAGAGAGTACCATTCAAAGTAACAGGATCAATGCGAATGACCCGCCCGAGACTGGAGCAAATTTTTGTAAGGATGGGTGCCGACCAAAATTCACTGGGCAGGGAGTATAGTCTAATCCACACTTGAAGCCCATCCTCCGCCGCTTTGTGACAATCAAAATGAGGTTCCCACTCGCGTATCGCAAGACCAGAATCGGAAAGGAGAGAATTTTTTCTTTCCATAGTGTCATTTTTCTGAGCAGCGCTACAAAAAGCACAAGGAAAAAACCCTTTTCCAGGGAACGAATACTCAGGCCGCTGCCCCACTGTGTTTCGCACCAGTTTCTTATGCCCGAAACGAGAGCCGTCTCCCAATAAACTTAGCAAAAATAGCCCTCGAATATAAACATTTCGTATGCGCAGCGAAAGCAACATCCTCGATCAGGGACACGGAGGGAATGTCGTCCTGCAAAGGAAGCGAGTCACTATCCGAGGAGTGAATCAGTCGTCAGGCCCACGGGACCCAGACGTTTAAGCATAGATTCCGACAAGCCCTGGCCCGCCATGTGCACCATTGCAGCACCCCAGAGGGGCGAGACCAGGGGACCGTTGCAGAAGTACCAAATAAGGATTTTATACAAGAGATCTTGGAAGCAATAAAGCACTAAAGATCCCGAGCTGAGTCTCGACTTATTTATTCAGGTTATGGCCATGCAAGATGGGCATGAAGTTGTGTATGATTCTTCACTCAACTTACAAATACCTCATAAAGACATGATCCAGAAAGATGAATTCAAGGATCCATGCAAAAACATGTGGATGAACATGAATATGGTATTGAAGAGAGTTCAAGATATTTGAACAATTAAAATAAAAGGCAGCCTGAGTAGTAATGACATGGTAGAAGAAAAACAACAAAGTGTGGATAAACACAAAAACAGATTTCAAAGGAAATGAAGGAAATAAAAACTCTGAGCGAAGACCCGAGCATCAAGAAACTCATGTAGGCTCACTCCTAAAAAGTATACAGAAAGTGTGAAAGCACCTGCTATCATAAGCAGTTAAGGAAGGGAAGTTACTTTTCGGAACTAGTCAATGGCTTCGCGGAACATCAACATGCAGTGTTACCCACTCAGGGGTGACCTCTGAGGAATTAAAAGTGCTTCAGTGAAAGTGGGTTGTCCCCTACATTGTATCATAGGTGATTTAGGTATGTTTTCCTTTTTTGTTGTGTGTCTTTCCCTTTCCGTGTGTGTTGTGTGTTTCCTTTCTTTGGTTTTGTGTGTGTGTGTTCTTCCTTGCTATCTCTCTCTCACAAATTGTAAATGACTCCGTAAAGCCTAATGGATAAGGAACTAGTCAACATATTGTCAACTAAGATTTTGGGATTTCTCATGTAATATCTTCGATATGATTAGTCCATACCATGCCCCCAAGCTAGATCCAGCTATTGTCATGTGTTTTTGCAAGGGAAAAATTCAATAGAAAGCAGGACAATGATACCCCTATGTCAAAACCTTCAAGTCTTTACTTTATAAGACACCCCAGGTCTACCCATTCTTAACACCAAGCCTTAGTCTCGTGTAACGGCCCTCAATTGGATGTCCATCCAATCCCCCTAGGTGATTTAGGAGAGCAAAGTTATTCCCCCTAGGTGATTTTAGGAGCTTTTGGAGAATGTTGATTTTTGAACAGTTTTGGGAAGGGCTACCACTGGCCTTCCCGGGATTAATGCACACCCCTGGAGTGGAACAGAGGAGAAAAATTCAACATAGAAATGCATTAAAGTACCAAAAATATCCACGAAGAGGTTTTGGGAGATTTTGGAAAGATCTGGAGGTTTTGGAGCCGATTCAGCAAAAGTAGCAAAAGGGAGTTTCTTCCTCCACAGCTACCAAGAAAAATCGGGAGCTTCTTCCTCAAAAGGGAGCTTCTTTCTCTGAACTTCAAGAAAATATTCTGGGAGCTTCGTGAAAATTCAAGAACCTATAAAATTACCTATGGAAGGTCCATGCCCTAAATGGTGGAAAAAACTATACATCATGAAACATCATGCACTTCCCTGGGCAACTCATTCTTCTGGCGCGCAACTGACATTCTGAGAAATAAGGCGTTATTTTGAGGTGATGTAGTCATAATTGCAGATTTAAACCATCACCATTCAACTCAGTGGGTGGTTTTCAGTCAAATTCATATAAAATTTCACCTTGAAACTCATTGGGGAGCTGAAGATATCATCGTTGCAAGTTGGCCTCCAGGTAAGCTCTCGCAGTTAGTCATTTTTTCAAGAGGACACGTGTCAACACCAGGAGCCTAGCAGGATTTCATGTCTCTTTCCACCATTTAACAAAGGGACATAGGGGACACAAAATTCTCCTAGCCCTTTTTAGCCCCCAAAACACCAATGTGACCTCTTGTTTTCTAGTTAAGCCCCCGAGAGCTAAGTTTGAGCCTTCCCTCTCCCTGCACGGATGATCACCACGTGTTGCGAGGCCCGAAGTGAAAATTGATGTCCATTTCATCCCTTTAGAAAAGGGACATAGGGGACAAAATTCCCCATCCCACTTAATCCCTATGGTTCCTCATGTGCCCAAAAGTCAGCTCCCAGGTGCTTCTCTCAAGCCCCCTCACTCAAATGCACACCCAACCAAATCTTGACAAGTGTCGTAACCAGGGTCGAAGGGGAATTTTGTGTCCCTTTCATCTATTTAAAAAAGGGACATAGGGGACACAAAAATGCACCTAGCCCCTATGTTTTCCTTTTGGGATGAATAAAAGCCTGACTTAGCCATTTTTTCATTCCAGTTCATCCCCCACACCTCCATACCTTGCCGGAAATTTGGAAAAAAATTTCCAAACCCCCCAACCTCCATTGCTGCACTCAACCAACTCAAAAAGCTTCATTACACTGAAAACATAGGGATCTCATAATATAATCAGATCAAAGTGACGAAGAGTGGCGAGAAAATAAAGATCTTTATCCGAAAAAAAAATCATAGTTGCTCGACGGAAAAGTTGCCATAACTTGCAAACCACGGCATGGATCGAAGTAGCATTTTTTACCATCTTCATCATTTTCAGAGCCCATAAAAACCTCAGCAACAGATTTCTCATGCACAAAGAGGAATTTTTTTGGCAAAGAAATCCTCTTTTTCCTTCAACGAAACTCAACAGATCATTTCCTGCTACTCCAGTGATCAGTTTACGAAGAAATTTCACCTGTGAAACAAGCGGAGAAAACCCAAAACAAAGATAAAATTTTCATCAACATCCGAGGTGAATTAAACCTCCAATTTTTGAGCTACACTAATGGTTGTCGTGCCTACAGCCGCTGCAAGGTGAAAAATTTCAAACTTTAAAATTTCACAAATCGGCGTTCGAGTAGGTCCAAAATTTCCAAAGGTCGATAATGGGAAAAAACCCATATCAAAAATCTTTATCCCAGCATGATTCGAGCACCGAAACATACTTACTAAAAATAGTAGGCCTTCCTACATGGGAGATTATTTTGGGTAAGTCATCACCTGAAGAAGTTACGAAGGAGGTGATCACAGAGTAAGTATCGCAGTCAGAAATCATTGAAAAGGTCATCTCGGCTCACTATTGACACTTACTAAAAATAGTAAGCCGTCCCATAAGCACCTACTATAAATAGCAAGCTGGTCCAGAAGTTGAGAGGAACATAGTGTGATGAAGGAATTCTAGCTAACATATTTGATTGAGGTTTGAAAAAGCTGACTTTTACACTTACCAAAAAAGGTAAGTTGTCTCATAAGCACTTACTAAGAATAGAAAATTGTTACAGACGCAGATTTCACAAAGGGAATGTACTAGGAGTTGGACACTCAAGTTGGCAGCTACAGTTGGAGCTCGGAAAGGTTGATTCCGACACTTACTGAAAATAATAAGTCACCCTTTTTTACACTCGCTATTAACAAAGTAAGTCACATTCAAAAAGTAATGTTGGTAACAAAAAACAAAGAATTCCAATCATGTAGGGGTCCAAGAAGATGAGTCCTTACACTTACTAAAAAAATTAAATTTGTGCTCTTTAAATATGGTAAGTGTCAAGAGATGATGAGATTCAAGTTTACAGAATGGGCATTATCATTGTTGTCAAATATTACCTTTACTAGGATTCCTTGCCCATCTCCTCAATATACCATCTTCGCCAGTGGGCCATAACATTGTCACAGGGAGCATCTTTGGCATCTCTCATAGATCTTTCAGAGCTCATCTCGGGAGACCATAATAGTGTCTTTCGACACTCACTACATGGTTAGGGTCACATGTATATCATGTGTAGGGTGGAAGTTACGGTCATCAGCGAAACAATTCATTTAACTTGACATGATCAGTTTTGAGTGCCTATCTCTTCGGAGAGGATCTTTATGATTCAGTGTTCGTGGACATCAGTGAAGTCATTTATTAAGTATTTTTAACACTTAACCCAAGGTATCCTTGAACCATCCAAAACAACTTGTCGGGTGAAAATAGTTCAAGTATTCGAGATTGTCAAATTGGGACATTCCATCGAGTCATCTGGAAAAAGATGTGGACTTCATTGGAGGTGGATCTTTCATCGTCAACATCATTCTTCCCCCCTTCTTCTTTCTCTCTCTCCTATCTTCATCCCCCCAACTTTCTCTCTCTTCAAATTTTCTAATTCTTCGCTAGCATTTGCACTTTTTGATATGCCTTTAAGTTAGTCGACAAACAACTCTAGAAATATAATGTAAATTAAGTCACCTTAATTATATAAAAGGGACTTAATATTTTCTTAGGAATATCAAGAGTCTAAAGTTAAGAAAAGGCATATGAAGTCTCATTAGGAAGATGAAGATTTGTCTCTTCTCTTTAAATTGTAACGAGCTCCTCATTTGAGCTTTTTAACTTCTAAAATTTCTTAGTTGTTGGTCATTTTGTGAATTCATGAGAGAGAGATCATTGTCAAAAGACAAAGAGATAGAAAACTCTTCCATTCCTCCACTCTCTAATTTCCTCCATTCTCATACTATGTCCAACTTTGGATTTTCAAAGATTATTAAGGAATAAGTTTGTTTTTTCCATAGCATATGAATGTGTGCATCTTTGAATGCATGATTTCCTCTAGCCGGTAGCTTTAAAATCTTGTTGTTTTCTAACTAGTGTGTGTAAGAATTTGATTTTCTACTTGCAGCATTAGTTCCCGGGCTACTTCATATTCTCACTCACTTTCCCGTTCTCTTGACAAAGTCCTCTCTAGAAAGCAATTGCTAGCTTTTCGCAGGTCGTGGAGTGCCCTGTTTGATTTCGCACCCCAAGGCCACCACGGATAAAAACTCATTTTACTCACGCATGCAAATATGGAAGTTGCATTGTTGAAGTAGAATGAATTCGACTCCTAGATCATTGGCAACAAACCCACAAATTTGTCCACCCGAAAATTTTCTCGCCAACACTCCCAAATAAAGAAAGACAGTTTTTGATAATTAACATGGAGGATTGAGACAATCTCAATAACACCATCTTGATTATCAAGTTTGGAGAACATTCAAGAGGTTGTTATCATCCCTTCTAAAAATGGATAAGGTGAATAATAGTAAGGATAAGGCATAAAAGCTGATAATTTTCATATATCTATTGTTGTCGATGAGAGTTCATGGTGTACTCTGTCTAGTCAACTGTAAAAGAAGTAAATAAATGAGAAATTATTCTAATTTTCTTCTTGCCTAAGTTAAGAAAATGTTTAAATATGTTTGTCAATTTGATATAAATTAATATTGCAATGATAGCCGAAGAAATTTGACTTTCACCTTCAGATTTTCCTGTGCGCATTGACATTTTTCATGTATTCCAAAAAAACTTATTGTGTAGACTAAACTAAGAATTCCCAAGCCTAAGATACTAAAGATGAAAGTTGTATAAGAGTGAGAAAGATATTAATACATGTGTTTTGGGTCCACACAAGGTCATATGTAATATCCCTTCTGGGGATATAACTGAAAATTAAGGAAATTAATTCAAACTTCAATACAACAAATCTGATTTTTATGACAACAATTGATAGAGGACCAAAAAACACTATCAAACCCTAACGACTAGGAGAGAGAGAGAAATTCACCGTAGAAACACTAAAAATTACGATAAGTTATTCCTTACATTGCCCTTGATTTTTGATGCCAAATATGTGATCAAAGCATCAAACTTAGAATTCTGGAATTTATTATGGTACAAAAACAGCTGAAACTTTTAAATTCAATAACTCTTAGAAAACAAGGAATCTCCACACATATGAATACACTAAATTTTCATAAAAATACCACCAATAAAATGAGACCAATATCATAATTTTGCAACCATGAAAATCCTATCAAATCTCTAAATGAGTAGATAAAGTTGCCCAATGCCAATAAAAATATCAATATTAAGTATTCTCCTCAACTATCAAATAATCTTCACTCTCAATCAATTTTTAATGGTTTCCATCCTTCAACAAAACAGCTAGAAGGGTTTTTGTCCTTCTAGGAAGCCACACAAAATGGTTTTCATCCTCAAGTGGAAGAACATGGAGCACCAAGCTCACAATGCCCAAATAGGAAAATGTGCCAAAATCTAGGTGCTCCAAATGAGCCCTCTAATCTTCTTTTATAACCTCCTTTTAGCACCAAGGATTGGAATAGCAAGGCCAACCTCTTAAAGTATTATTTTATTATTTAATTGGCTTTTAAGGTGCATAAAACCCATCTGACCTGCTAAAGGAAAACACGTGCTGAAAAGAAGCATTAAAAATTAGAAAAACAAATGCAAATAAAATCTCAATGCTCTTCCCCATCTCCTCTACTGATTTTCCATGGAGAATGAATAGAAAGAAATCCAATTTCTGATCCTCAAGTGGTAAAAAGGGACTTTACAGTCTCCCTTCCCAAAATTGTGTGTCCGCAATTGAAAGCTCTCACCCTAAGAGCCAATATATCCAAGTAGAAGAGCATGTTGTAATACTTCAAAAAATGATCTCCCGTGCTAGTCAAATGAGAGAGCTGATGTAAAGAAAATATGTTTCAACAACTGCCCCAATCTTCCTTGAATTCCCAAGGCTGCACATAAAGACCAACTAATATCAGACCCAAGATTTTCAAAAGTCTGAAAAGTGATCATGAATTTGACAAGAAAATTCAATTCCCAGCTTGGCCCATGCATCAATAATGTTCCTCAAGGTATAAGAGAGTTCGTTTACCATGAACATGAAAGAAATTGAGTAATATAAGGGGTTGTAGTAATTGATGACATCATCCTTAGTGGCTGCAAATGAGCACACAATAGCTTTGAACTATCTCCTTCCAACCTTAGAAAAAGGTAGAATACTCCCCTCTCTTTTCTTCGTGAGATTTTGAGGTCATTGGGCATGAATCCTCAAGTTATGAGCCATATGAATATGCATTTTCTGTAATATCCTGAGGTCAAAAGAGGCTATCCCAAAAAACTCAAAAATACATGCCAAAACTTTTCTCATTTCACAACAACAATCACCCATCATGTCCAATTGAAAATTCATCATGTAATAATGCCACAAATTAGATATACCCAAACCATTACCTTTGTATAAGAGAGAATCTTTGTGCCCAAAAGTGAATGCTTGGAACACCAAAATAAGTATTCCAGGGTGTGTACTTACCACTGTCCATAACCCCCACAATTTTCCCAACTCGCGACTGAAAATGTAACTCCTACCATCCAATGAAGTGAATAAAATTAAACATTCATCATGAGCAATTAGAATAGTCTTGAAAAACTGAAAATTACCATCTCTAAGGTCAGTCATGAACATGCTTATTCTACCCTCCATGCATAGTGGAACATTTTCTCAAATTTATCCAATGATCTATTGGGTCTTTGGAACCCAAACCATGACCCCAAGCAACAAAACATTATGCGTTTGTGACACTTCTATATCTTGCAAATGGGCTATCCTATGATACTCTGAAATGTACACCATATCATTTTCCATTCTCCCACAATAATCAGCTTTAACACACAAATGAGGACGCAACAAACAAGTGTGTCTCAAATTTGATGAATCAAAAAGATTATCTTGTTGTAAAAGACGCTTTGATTGCCCCAAGTGGAGTGTTTGGAACACCAAAACTTGATTTCAAGGATGCATACCAACTGTTGTACATAACCTCTTCAAATTGCTCAATCTATGTCTAAAAATATGCATATCACTCCCAACTGAAGTAACCATAGCTGGGTGTACTTCAATGGTGACCCATAATGCCTTAAAAAATTGAAAATTATCTTTCATTATGGCAGTCATCTTGTGGCAATCAACAAGTATGATAAAATGATATCTTAAAATAATGTTATCCATACTTATGCTACAAACCATATCCATTTCTCTAGCATGCCTCTCATATTGATCAAAAAATTGACATGTTGTGAGCAATAAATTTTTAAAGACTTTCATACCTTAAGCTCCTCTCAAAATGTTCATCTTTCTTTGTCATAAAAACATCACTCAAACATGACATGTGATGCTTAACAAAAATTTTCCCATCATGATATAAGTATGGCAGCAATATAAAATGAGATAGAATGTCAACATACCTTGATTTGTTCCCCACATGTCTACCTTCCCATGCCAAATGAGGAGTGATCAAAACATCCTCCATTTTACCAATCTTGCAACTCATAATTTTTAATTTGAAATCAACCTTTTTCTTCTCCTCAAATTCAACAAGTGAAGCCTTTTCCAGTTGGATTTCAACCACATCTTGATGGTGTTCACAAAGGAATCTTCATAGCTCTTACCTGTTGGTGTGTGTGATTGTCCAGTCATCGTCCACATCACCTAGGTGAGTCATCTCGCCTTGCGAGAGTCATAGGTCTTAGGAAGTCAAATGACAAGTGTCAGATTCTGTCATAGAATCTGACATTGTCATTTGCGTCAATGCGTCATAGGAGTTACATTCCTTATTTGGAATCTGTAACTCCTCTTCTAGTGGCGTCATATGCGCGCCCAACGTCATATGCGTCGCTGGCGTCACCGATTTCTTTCCATGTTTAGGCATGGGGGTTACACATAGACCCCTATTTGTACTTCCTATTTTTCGATCTATGAGTATGAGCAGACCCATTCTTCTTACTTGCAATCTTCTTTCCATTGTTTCGAATCTTGCGTATTGCGTTGGCTTGAGGTTAACATTGGAGTGCAACTTCGTTGTGGTGCATTGGTTCTCTCGAATCCCTCTTTCATGGTATCAGAGCTGGTTTCGGTAAACGTGCACTCTTCGTTTCTCAGCTGTTTATTACTTCTGGTTTCTTCTCATTTCCTCGTGTGCAAGTTTTTTTCAATTATCATTTTGGAATTATTGCTCACCTCGTATTGAGGTTTCAGCAGTTGCAAGTTAAGGTATTTGGTTGGTTTGTTTATCAGCTGAGTTCATATTTGGATATTTCTAGATCTTTGTGGCTGTTGTTTCTGGGTTATTTCTTGCTGGTTGTGTTCAGATTCAGCTGCAGGGTAAAAGAAGAGCTCGTTTTTTGGCGTGGACCTGTGATTACTGGTTGGGATCGTTGTTTTTTCTTCACCGGTGTATACTCAGACTATTCCGAGCTTCTTCCTCATCGCTGTGGTTCCTTGCTGTCTCAAAACGTTTTTTGCAAACCTCTCACGTTTTTTGCAAAACCTCTCACGTTTTTGCCTGATCTCTCACGTTTTTGGGAGTCTACTCACATTTTTTTGACCCTTGCTGCATTCCCCAGCTTCAACGTTCAACCTTCTATGACTTCCAGGCGTTTTTAACCTGTTCCAGGCATTTTTTCTATCCTCTGGCTGTTTTTTCAACTGTCTAGGCGTTTTTAACCTGTTCTAGGCGTTTTTCTATCCTCTGGCTGTTTTTTCAACTGTCCAGGCGTTTTTGCACTGTCCTCAGTTATTTTTCTCTCCTTTCCTGCGTTTTCCCAGCTTCTCTGGCCGTTTTTCCCTGTCCTCAGGCGTTTTCTTTCAGCTGGCTGCATTTTTGCACGTTGTACTGGCATTTTTGGACTGTTAAGGCTTTTTTTTTGGGCTGTTAAGGTGTTTTTGCATGTTACTACGTTTTCTGTACCTGCTGGCATTTTTCCTACAGTGGACAGTCACTCAGTTACTTATTTTTACCTGCCCTTCATTCCCACGTGGCCTTCTCATCCGCTGCCAGGTAATATCTCTCTAAAAATACGTTTTTTATTCACTTTTCTTAAAAAACGTGGTTGCATTCCTTTTATCTTATCACTCTTCTAAAAACGTGTTGTTTCATTATTTTTAAAAGGTATAAGGTAAAAACATTACATTTTATTGGCATTGTAAGTTTTTTGGCTTGTTTTATTAACCTTCCGTCGAGTGCCGAAGACGAAGGGTGAGGTCCGGGATTGGCAGGTGGCTAATCCCCCCTCGCAATACAAACAAACCCTACCTCAAATTCCATGCCATTTCCAACGAGCATACATACGACACCCTTTGCATGCGTTTAGGGCACTTTTTTAATCCGTTTGCAGGCTTATTGGCTTTTTCCTCATCAATTGTGGGAATTGGTTTTTGCTATAACTTTTGACTCGTTGCTCGGTTTTGAGCACTTCTTTAGTCAAAGTTGCATGTTTTTTCACACTCTAGATGATGGGATATTTAGTTTTGTAAACGCACTAATTTTATAAAGTGCCGCATTCTGGGGGTGTCTTTGTATTGCTTAATTCAGCTCATTTTTTCTTGAGCTTTGTATTCCTTTTTTGTGGACTTGTGAGCGCGTCCGCCATAGTCTTACAACAAAGGGATTCTTTTGTGCGACGTGAGACGCTTGTTTCTCACAAAGCTCTTTCTTCCCCCTCTTGCTTCTCTCTTTCTGTGCTTGCTTGCAGTGTTGATCTGTTGTGCCCTACGAACCTTGATTGTTGTCTCCACCATTGCGCGTATTACGCTAATTGCAAGGTGAGTGACAAACTGGTTCTCGGAACACAGTCGCATCTGGTTGTAATCAACACACTGAATTATAAAGTGCCAAACTCGGGGGGTGTAATTTTGTTCTGGGGGTTGTTATTGTCCTGGGTGTTGTATTACATGCAGACGCATTATCGGCCAAGTCCGACGTCTTGCATTTGTGCATCTTGCACTTTTTGATTCCGCATCATGGAGGGTGCTCTTTCCAGATTTGAGCGTCGTAGGATCACCTTACAACCTCCGCCAATTCTTACTGGGAGAGAGAACTATTCAGCTTGGCGTGCTTCTATGGAACATTACTTCGCCTACAAGGGTCTTTCTCACTTCTTGGTTGGCCTGTTTCTTGCACCCACTGATCATCATCATCTTAATGATTTTCTCAACAATTGCGACCGTGTTTTTGGTCACATGATGATGCATGTCTCTACATCTCAATGGGTTCACGTGGAAGACTCAGATCCACCCCACCATGTCTGGAGCATTCTTCAGTCCCTCTATGGAGACCCTTCACATACTGCCGCAGTTGTTGCTACTGCTGATTCAGTTGTCTCCTCCATTTCTTTGTGTGATGATAGTTTCACTGACACAGCTTGCTTTTGGTTCTACTTCTGATGACGAGGATTATGCATCCAGTTCTGATGTCGAGAGTACTACAGAGGACTCTTCTCCTCTTTCTCTCACTATTCCAGAGAGTGTTGACACTTCCCACATCTCATCAGATATCGAGCAGTCCCCTTCTCAGTCTCATACAGTCATCACACCCGCCTCCTTTCCACTTCCAGTGTGTGAGGCCCATTTCACTCCTCTACCTTCATTGGATGACTCATACCTATCTGACATCGCTCTTCTGTTTGTTGAGCCCCCTCATTGGGACGAGCATCTGCCTAACCTTAGTCGTCTTTTCACAGATTCCACTTGTGATGCTCTACAGGTCCCTCATCCATCTACAGGTGTTTCAGAGGAGTTCATCATCTCTGTTGTTGGGAGTGCCCCTTCTGGGACTCTTACCACTTCCACTTTTCCGGAGACCGTCATTGATCCACCCTCAGTTGTGGATCCATTTTCTGTTGTGGAGGATGTTTTGTTCCCTTCACATCACTTGGACATCCTTTCTACGTGGGTGTTCCTCCTCACTCTGACAGTTCTACGCATGTGGCATTACCTTCGGTTCCTTGGCACTCACTCGCTAGACCTATGTCACACTTCAGTGCACCAGACTCAGAGTTCTTCGTGTTGCTGCCTTCTGTTTCCTTTGTGGAGTGGGCAGATTTCCAACACATATTTTTGTCCTTCCTAAGGGCAGACACACAGTACGGTGCAGATGGCTCTTCTTCAGTCCAGAGGCAGAGGATCTCATCATCGACATACAAAGATGTATGTTCGAGGTTGTGTCAGAGACATTTTCACCAAGCCCTTCACTGAGGTGAAGTTTCTTCACTTGTGGTCTCTTCTTGGGGTGAGGTCTGCTGCAACCGCCCATCTTCTTCGGGCTATATAGTCCTCCTTGTCCTCTTCTTCTTTCCAGAAAGATGTTGTTTGTTCATGGGCACCTTATCAGGCCTTTAGTTGCCGGGGCCCATTGACACATCTTTCTTATTTGTTTAGGGGAGTCTTCTTTTTCTGTTCTGGCTTATCTTGACCTCTTCCTCGGCTTCGATGAAGGGGGGGTGTTGGTGTGTGTGACTGTCCAGTCATCATCCACATCACCTAGGTGAGTCATCTCGCCTTACTAGAGTCATAGGTCTTAGGAAGTCAAATGACAAGTGTCGATTCTCACATAGAATCCGACATTGTCATTCATTGCGTCATCATCGCGCATAGGAGTTACATTCCTTATTTGGAATCAGTAACTCCTCTTCTAGTGGCGTCATATGCGTCTACCAACGCATATGCGTCGGTGGCGTCATTGATTTCTTTCCATGTTTAGGCATGGGGTTACACAAAGACCCCTATTTGTACTTCCTATTTTTCGATCTATGAGTATGAGCAGACCCATTCTTCTTACTTGCAATCTTCTTTCCATTGTTTCGAATCTTGCGTTTGCATTGGCTTGAGGTTACCATCGGAGTGCAACTTCGTTGTGGTGCATCACTTTTCAACATCGGTTCTCGTGAATCCCTCTTTCATTACCGTGCTCATGGCACCATAAATTTGTCTCTTATTGTCTATTGTTCTGAACAGACCAACAAGCTTAATGTCATCATTTTTCATTGGAGAAGGGTTTCCAACAAACCCTTCCTCTTCCTCAACATGCTCAACACCCCTTTCTTCATTTCTCGATTCATTACATGTCAAAACATTTTTCGTATTAACCACGAAATGAGCAATATGTACCTTATGAAGTTGATTTTTTAGAATGGGTGCAAGTTTCATGGCCTTAGATCTCTTGACCACCAATTCTTCTTCCTTGATGACTCCCTCTATTATTGTCATATGAGAATTTCTTGAGCTATTCACTTCACCCTCTTGATCCTCAAGCTTTCCTTCATCCTTTTGCTCATGCTCCCAAGTTTCCTTAGTACTTTTCAACATGCAACCATTAGAATTCAAGGAAAAATTATTGACAATTAAAATTTATTTACCTTCCCTTCCTCTTGGAAGTTTCTTGGAAATTTCTTCTTTTTCTTGTGCTCCCTTAGGGCTGTAAGAATCATCAGTGAAGGGTTCACCTTTGGCCATGGGGGTGGGTGCTTCTAAATCTCCCAAGGGCTGCTCCTTTTAATAACCAGCTACTGCAATAATTCTTCTTACCTCTATTTCCATCCTTGCATGGAGAACTTGAGGTTTTGGTCCCCTCTTCACAAAACTTCATATATTTTTTCATGTTATTTGTGTGGCATGTGATGTCTATGCTTGGACCTAGGCCTTCATTGATTCACTCCAATGAATGCACTGAGTGAAATAGCCTCACAAATCTCCCTTGGTAATGCCATATATTTGTCATAACTTGCAGCGATGTTTCCTCCACCTGTGGGCCTTGTTTCTTCCTCCGGAATAACCTCTTCCCTAGGAAGGAAAGTGAGCTTTCTAACCAATCCTTAGGCTGATCCCATTGGTTTCTGTGTAATGTTAGCCCTAGTCAAGCTACCATCACTACTTTGAACCCTAGATTCAATGATCTTTTGGAGGGATACGGCTAGAAAATCCATTGTCTACAAGTCTCTCTTGGCCGACAATTAATTTATCAACTTTAGCTTCTTGAGAGCCATGATCAGCTATGCTACCTTCTTCTCTTGGGTGGTCCTCTTTTCTTCTTCTTTGGTAATAGATGAAACCCTTACTATCTTCTTCCATTAAACCCTTGGCCTTTGATTATTCGAGTTTAAATACCATTGCAGTATCCATTTTGGGAATAAAAATGAAATTTAAGGAAATTAGTTCAAACTCCAATACAAGCAAATCTGATTTTTATGACAGAAATTGATAGAGGACCAGAAAATAATCTCAAGCCCTAGCGACTAGGAGGGAGAGAGTAAAATCCACATTAGAAACACTCAAAATTATTAGAAGTTATTCCTTAGATTTCCCTTGATTTTACAAGCCAAAAAGTATGACCAAATCATCAAATTCAGAATTATGGAATTATTATGGCACAAAAACAGCTGAAACATGTAAATTCAATAAATCTTTAAAAACAAGGAATTTCCACACATATGAATACTCAAAATGATCCATGTAAAAATACCAGCCATCAAATGAGACCAATATCATTATTTTACAACCATGGAAATCCTCTAAAAATTGATCCCAAAATCTCTAAATGAGTAGATAAAGTTGCCCAATGCCAATAAAAATCAAAATATTGAATATTCTCCTCAAATATGCATTAATCTTCACTCTCAATCAATGTTGAAGGGTTGTCGTCCTTCAACAAAATCACTACAAGGGTTTTCGTCCTTCTAGTAAACCACACATTAGGTTTTTCATCCTCAAGTGAAGAACATGGAGCAACAAGCTCACAATGCCCAAATAGGAAAATGCGCTAAAATCTAGATACTCCAAATCAGCCCTTTAATATTCTTTTATAAATTCCTTTTGGCGCCAACGCTTAGAATAGAAAGGCCAACCTCTTAAAGTAATCTTTTACTCTTTAATTGGCTTTTAAAGTGCATAAAACCCAACTGACTTGCTAAAGGAAAACACATGCTAAAAAGAAACATTCAAAATTAAAAAAACAAATGTAAATGAAATCTCAATGATCTTATCCAACTCCTCTACTTCTTTTCCATAGAGAAGGAATGGAAATAATTCCAATTTCTAATCCTCAAGTGGGAAAAAGGGGCATTACATCATAGAAGAAAGCTAAGGCATTTTCCCTCCTACTGTGCTCATAGAAACCCTAATTTAGGGTTTTAGAAATATTTCACCATATCTCAGTCATAACAGAGTTTCAAGAGTTTAAATATACCAAAAATACTCTATAGGATATCCTCTTCAAGATTTCGGAGGTTTCTTGGTGTTTTAAATTCACTAGAGAAAGATATATGTGACAGTTTTTTTTGCAGCAGTGTATATCCGTGTTGGTGAGAAAAAATTTCAAGAGGGAAAATTCGGTGTCTCCACCAATGTTCAGAAGGCTATGCCCCTCTACATTTAATGGTGTAACTCCCATTATTTAAAGTAAACTAATCATAATCCTATCTAAATGTTGTGGGTGGCCATATTGGTTGGGTATCACATAGGGACACTCCACTGAACCCTTAACAAAGTGCTTGTACAGGGTAGAAGGGAGGAAAATCACAGCGATGAAGGGGAAGGAGAGAAATCAAGAAAGGAAGATTATTGTTGTGAGTATATTATTGAGCTCACACCCAGTAACCGAAATAGTTTCACATTCAATATAGATGAAAGCAACAATGAAGCTAGCGGGATCGAAGAATTAAAACACAAAGTCTTCATATTCATTTACCGAAGATACAAAGATCTTGCATCACTATGCTTGCAAAGTGCATAAATGAAAGAAGTGGAAGAAACAAAAGATGTTCATACTAATAGATCACTATTCCTTGATTAACTTTTACACAAGTTTTACAAAAAAAGGGAAAATAATAATTGGAAGAAATTGTAGCTTTTATTTCATGTGCATTGGTGACACAAAGTTCAACAACAGATCACAATCCACACATTCATATATCTTCGAAAGTAGATCACTATTCCTTGATTAACTTTTACGTAAGTTTTAAAAAGCAAGGTTAAAGAATAATTGGAAGAAATTGTAGCTTTTATTTCATGTGCATTGGTGACACAAAGTTCAAGATCACAATCCACTACTGCTACTGATTGATAGTTCTTCAAAATATGGAGTCCCCTAGAATGGAGAGGCCATCCCAATTTATAGCAACCAAAATTGTCCTTTCACCTCCCTCATATCACTCTTCGTTTACATATTCCACTTGTGACCCTTCATTTTCCATGAATTAAGCATTGCTCTTATAATTTGAGAAAATACTTTTACAAATTAAAAATAGGTCACTTAAGTGAATAGGACGAAATACAATGATTATCCACGATGAGGAAATTAGAAAGAGGATAGAGAAGAGGGGGAAGAATGGAGAGAGAATGGAAGAATGATCCTAAGAATGATTAGGGATAGCTTCGTCTTCGATGAAGATCTTGTCAACGATGATCACAACCTCTGCATGATGCATGGACACCTTGGAACACAAAATGAGTGTTCAGAAACATTATTCTGAGATTTCTTGATGTGCACTCGGGATGAACACGTGCATTGACCACGATGACCCTCCTTGAAACTTGGCTGATGAACTCCTTGACTCATCAAAATTGTTGTGACCGACTCACTTTGAATCACCTAGTTCTCTGAGGGATGAAGATGAGCTCACTTGCTACACCTTACGATGCTTTGTTTCACCTCTTAATACAATTGAATTCAAGATGATGTTTTAATGACCTTTGTGAAGCTCTCGTTCCTCCGTTTGAGCTAGGAAATCATGTCGTTATCACGTAAAGTGCCCGAAAAACATAAATATGAGTGAAAGTGAATCCATCTGCAAATGTTTTGCTCTCAAAATGATGAATTTCTATTTTTACAAGGTAGGACTGTAACCTGCTATTTTGGGATATCTTATCTATTTTTCTCCAATTTCACCTTTTGAACTTCCTAACACATTCTCGTACTCTTATGTTCCTGAGGCATTACTATTTTTAACACATTTCTATTTTTCACAAGTTTTTTTGGAACCTTCTACTTTGGGAAAGTTGTCATTTTTTTGCCTTACTTTCCATTTTGCATCTTTCTTGCTTGTCTTGAGTGATCAAACTTGGAAATGGGGGACCTACAATTTATAGCATGCAGAAGAGCGTAGGATATGATATTTTTATAAAGTGGAAAAAATGGCCTCGATTTGTGACAGAGGTGACATTTTTGGATTCGTTTCATCGTCATGATCTTGTGCTCCAATTTTCATCATGATTTACTTACTGGAAAGCTCAAAAATAAATAACGAAATTTTCCGCATAGTGAAGCTTCAGACACGAAGCTACCATGGCAGCCATTAATGGATTCTTGAGCTTTATAAATATTTTACTCCCCATCTCTGATTCATGGAAAATTAACTTTTTGTGATGGTTTTTTCCTCTAGATGTTCCGTACAAAATTTTAGCTCTACCCGTTTATCAGATCAACGAAAAACTGAGGAAAATAAAGCTAGGGAACAAAATTTGATTTCAAAGGCATTAATGGTCTGAGGTACCTTTGAATTTTCTATTTTTGTAACATGAAATAGTTTGGGAGAGGAGTATTTTCCCAAAGTTTCATGAAGTTTCGATGACTGCTTTGGGAGATATAAGCATTTTCTCTTCTCGGAGCTTAGGGTTTCTCGCACTCACTCTCATGGTTTTTTCTTGGAAACCTCTTCTTTTCTAGTTGTAGCAACTTCGAAGGATGATCAAAATATCATGGAGGTGTTTAAGAAGGTGTGGCAGCAGCAGGAATGAAGGATTGAAGGATTTTTCGACAGTTGGAGAAAACATGTGCGTGTGTGAAGGAAGAAGTCGGTGTGAACACAACACTTAGAATTTTTGCATATTTTGAAGGTTGGATATGAGTCATACTTTTTGCACCAATTTTTGTTGCATTTGGTGCAAAAAAGTGTTCCCTAACCCGATTGGGCCATTTGGCAGAGCGTGATTGGTCAAAGCGGGGTTGGGAAATGAAGCCTGTGGAGCTTAACTTGCGAGAAGTGTTGAATTGCGGTCATGTGGAGGGTCCAAGGGCCCAAATAGGGTAGGGGAACATTTTCATGCATCTGTTACACCAAATATTTGTTGCAAATGGTGCAAAAAGGGTGCCACTCTCCCATTGGTTTGATTTCGAACACAAAAAGCGGCTAACTATTGAAGCTTGTGCCTTGGAGAACGACTTATCGGACAATAACTTGAGTTTGTGGAGGAGTGTTTTGATGAAATTTTATATGATTCCTTCTAAAAATGACCTTTTAAATCTAATGATGGTGGTATAATCCTCTAATTCTACCTAAAACTTTGTGAAAAATAGGATTTTTGTTTTAGCTTGAAGGTTGTGTCTACTAAAATCTGGTTATAGACAGTATGCGCTTAGGTGTTGTGAAAAATATTATTCCACCATCTTGTAGGTCTCTAAATTAAATTTCTAGAGATATATTGTTTGACTCTTAACTCCTTACGTAACTCCTGGAATCACTTCCCGAAGCTCAGGGGCTGTTTTTGCACTATGCACTACTTAGGCCTCCAAGACCCACTTTTGCTGAAACTACTCCAAAACTTGTGGAACCTTCCAAAACATTTCGAATCAGATTACACAATTTTCTTAGATCTATGGTATGCCTCCTTGATGAGTTTAGGCCTTTTGTTCTGCTCCAGGGGGCGTGTACCAGCTTCAAGAGGACTAGCGAATAGCCTTTCCTAAAGCTTGCCAAAAAGCATGTCTTGATGGATCTTTCTCTGGAAGTGCTTGAAATGACTGGATATCTGTATTACCCAAAATTGTAAAGGTCTTCAGTATCGCTGAAGCAGTGTAACAAGTGCCCCAATGATGATACAGGTCTCCTCGCAAGGTGTTCGGGATCCGAAAAGCCCTCGGAGTATGCGTTAACATCCCGCATGCCCCGCTTAGCCCCCGCGCCCTTTGTTTTCCCCTTTTTCCCTCTTTCTTTGGCCTCTTGACCTTCAGTGATGAAACCGCCGCCCTGCAGGGCGGCGGTCCTATAACCGCTGCCCCGCTCGCTCGGCGGCGGTCCTGTGCGCGTTTTCCAGAACGCTCTTTTGACGCGACTCGCGTGAAATATCACGTTTCACCAACTTTTCTTTGCCGACTTGAGCATGCATTAATGTTTTTGGTCCCCAGGCAGTGTTTTCCTTTGTTTATTGTTTAGGAGTTCAATTTGGTTTTGGTTTTTGAGTGTTGGAATTCCTATAAATGCATGGTTTGTGTACATGCAAATGGTCTGATTTTGTCTGAATTTGGGTGAAGAATTTGAGCTGGAGCTTTTGGTCACCATTTTTCCTTGTTAGAGTCTTCTCGATTTTTAGTGTTTTGGTCACTTGCTTAGGATTGATAAGCATAGCTTATTTCATACTTGGTCGATTGCTCACCGTTAGTAAGCCACAGACCCATCTTGTGCAGGCAGTGTTGTTGTTCCATCCAATCCGGTTAGAAGCTTGCCTCTCAATTCCTCTTTGTTGTAGATTTATTTTACTTGTGTCTTGGAGTTCTTAGTTCAATTCATTATATACAGTTAGCTTTATTCACTTGTTAGTAAGCCACATATCCAACTTGAGCAAGCGGTGTCTTTATTTTGGAACAAAATAGCTTGAAGCCATTAAAGTTGCAGGTTTTGCTCTTCGTATAGGATAGTCAAAGGTTACGGTCGCTTCACGTTGCATGACTCGCAAAGAAAATCCCGCTAGGAATCGCATAAGCCAAGCTCTCGTACTCTTGCGCTATCCCTCTCCTACTCGCATTCTCGGTCTCAGTATTCAGAAATGTCCTTGTCCCAAAATTTACTCCTATCGGTGCTAGCATTACACGCTTTTACGGATCCAAGTGAACACGAAAGAACGAGAAGATCATACGAGGGGACGAAATCATACACACACCATCGGATTCGCCACATTGCTCATGGAATCCGGGTTTTAAATTTCAAAGTTCTAGTCGATTCATATCAAATAGAGTAGTTAATCGCTTTATTTCATTTCATTCTATTCTCGATATGGCACGTTTTGTTGAATCTTCCATACTTAGCCGATTTTACCTTCATTTTGTACCTCGGACATGTGGAAAGCCCATGCTTAGTTAAAACTGTCCCTTACACGCCCCTAGAGTTGCATCGTTGCGGCAAAAGGAATTGTTCACTGAGTTTAGAAGTATGACCGAACCGCATCCAATCAGAGAGACCCACATATCATTCGGGGATACTGAGGCAAAATTTGATGGGGTAAGAAACGCCCATCGTTCCCGACTACGGAAAAAATATACAGAGGAAGAGAACTTCGTCATTTTGAGCCCAATTCTTGAATTTTCTTCGGAACCAGAGGCACTGAGGTAAAACAATGATTTGATGACCTAGGCCATAGAACAAGCGAACAATTTCAATCAAAAATGGAGGTTGCAAAGAGGATATTATGTGCATAGACCGGAAATGGAGAAATTCTCAAAACGAGCATAACAGATACTTAAACAGCACTAGGGCACGACTTTTGCTAATTTCTTATATCTCTAACTTGGCTTAAGCGCCAACGAACAACATGAGCTAAAAAAAAAAAAATTAATTTAGCTATGGAAATGCAAAGCAGTTTTCAGGAGACAACAACTGGCTCTAGCTTGGAGACATGTTTTGAACTGGGCATGGCTAGGGCACGACATGAGGATCCAAAATCTCAAATTTCAAAACATATTATGTTGACCAGTGCCTTATCCATTGGGCCTTACAGAGTCATGTACAATTCTAAGAAAGAAAGGAAGGAGGAAACACACAAGCCAAACCACACACAACAAAAACCAAACAAAACAAAACCAAAACCACACAACAAAAAAGGAAACACACTAGAAAAAAATCTATGGTATAAGGCAGGGGACAACCCGCTTTCACTGATGATACAGTTTTAAGTATTGCCCACTTTGAGGCAATTCCAATGGTGTTCCATCCAAGTATGAGAGGAGAAAAACATTCTCACCACAAGCTCCATGAATTTGGAATGGGCCGAGCCATAATGAATCAAACTTTCCATGGCTGCCCTTTGGTTCTCTTCTCTTGTCCCATAGTAGGACAAAGTCTCCAACCTTGAATTCTCTTGCCTTTTCCCTCTTGTCAAAGATCTTCTTCACTTTCAATTGGTGTTCTTTAATTATATCCACCACTTGGCATCTGCTTTCCTCCAACTTCTCTAGGAAGAGGATCCTCTTGTCAATGGAGTCTTTATATTGACCATATTCTATTTCTTGCAGCAACTTGAGAGCTAACATCTCAATTGTGAGGGGAATCTCTGCCTTAACTCCATGCAGCATTTGGAAAGGTGACATACCTATTGCCTTCTTAGGAGTGATCCTATTGGCCCACAATGCATCGTATAACTTCTTGTGTCAGTTTCTTTGATTCTCATCTTCCACTTACAACAATTGTCACAATGTTCTTGTTGCTTGACTCATCTTGCCCATTTCCCTATGGATAGTAGTCAGAAGAGTGAGATAGTGAGATTTCAAAGCCATAACAAAAGTCTGTGAGCTTCTTAGAAGAGAAATAGGTGGCATTGTCTACAACAATTTTCTGTGGTATTCCAAAATGGACAATGATATTCTCCTTGATGAAGTTGCAGATTGTTTTAGAGTTGGCTTGCTTGGTTGGAATGACTTCCACCCATTTAGTGAAGTAATCAGTTGTAGTGAGTACATAAGTATTCCCTACACTTGAATGAGGATTCGAACACCAATAAAATCTAGCCCCCATTTCTGAAATGGTTCTTCAATCACCACATGCCTGAGTGACAATGTAGCTAGTTATGGCTTTCCAACAAATTGTTGGCATGCTTTGCATTTGGAAACTAATCTGAGTGTCTCGCAAGATGGAGGGCCAATAATATCTTCCCCGAGAATCTTGTGTGTTGTGACCATTCTTTGAGAAATGTCCACCACAAGCTTGATCATGATATGCCCTGAGCAACTTTTCTTGATGCTCCTTATCTACAAACCTGAGGAAGCAACCATTTAGGCCTCTCTTTTAAAGTGCATGATTCCAGATCACAAACTTGATTGCCTTTAGCTTGAGTGTCCTTTTTTTTCAGTAATCAAGATGAGAAGGGCATTCTCCATAAGTAAAGTAGTAAGCAATCTCAACATACCACTCATCAGTAGTGGTGACAAAGAGCGCTTTGTGGATTGTCTCTGACAAAGGTTGAGAAAACATCATTTTTTTCTCCCTGCTTTGAGCTTTGAAAGCTTCATCTTCAGCAATAAGCTTGCACAAAACCATTTCATCTTACCGTTAGAGGGTCTAATCTTGAGTCATACTCTTGGGTCTTTGTAATCCAACTTCCTCTCCTAGCCCCGGATCTTGTTGAGTCAAAATGGACTTGATTGCACTTCTAGGGACCATCACTATTGTATGGAAATTGGGAATGTAGAATCTGAAACTTTTAACAACTTTGACCACTGCGTATGCATGTTTCTCCAATTGACTATACTTTAGCTCATGATTTTTTAAAGGACAGCTCATGAAAGCAATGGGTGCTTCCAAACCTTCATCATTTTTCTGAACAAGGACAACAAAGAGTGTATGTTCTGATGCATAGCAATACATGATGAACTCCTTGTTGAAATCTGGAGATACAAGAGTTGGAGCTTTGGCAATGGATTTCTTGATCTCCTCAAATGTTGTTTTTCCTTCCTTATTCCACTTGAAACTTGCTTGAGGCTTCATCATGGAAGTTATATGCTTAGTCAGTTTAAAAAACTCAGGGCACAAAACAACGAAGGAAGTTTACCTTTCCAAAGAATGAATGAACTCCCTTCTTGCTAGTTGGTAAGGCTAGTGCTTGGATAGCTCTGACCCTCTCAGGATCAATGTGTGCTCCATGTTTGTTCACAATGTGTCCCAACAACTTACCTTCTGTGACTCCAAAAATGCACTTCTTTGGATTTAGAGAAATGCCATGTTTCCTACACCTTGGAAGTACTTGCTCCAAATGACTAATACGATCTCTTCTCTTTGAAAAAACCGTGAGGTCATCAAGGTAAATGACAATGCAATGTTTCAAATCTTTGAAGGCCAAGTCCATTGCTCTCTAAAATGTGGCTCCAACATTTATCAAGCCAAAAGGAATTTTGCTGTAAGCAAAAGTGCCCCAAGGTGTTGTTAAGGTTGTTTTGTTACAATCCTCTTCTGCCAACTTGATTTGGTTGTACCCTGAGAATCCATCAAGAAAAGAGAGCATCTCAGATCCAGTGACTGCTTGCAAAATGTGATCCATGATTGGAAGAGGATAATTGTCCTTGAGAGATGTCTGATTCAGATTTTGGAAGTCTACACAAATCCTTATTTTCCCATTCTTCTTCCTTACTGGCACAATGTTAGCTACCCATGTTGAATGGTGGATGGGGAAGATGATCCTAGCATTGAGCATTTTTATCACCTCTTCTTTGATAACATCAGCAATCTTTGGATTGTAGGGCCTTTGTTTCTTCCTGAAGGGCTTAGCTCCTTACTTCAAAGGAATGGAGTGATGCATTTCCTTTGGCTGAAAAGATTTGAGTTCATCATAGGAATAGGCCAGGACATCTGAGTACTTTTTTAGCAGAGCAACAAACCTTCTCTTCTCTTCTGGTGAGTAACATTTACCAATGTTAACCACCCTTGGATTCTCTGAAGTGCCAATGTTTTCTTGATCAAAATCAAATGGACACCGAGAAGACTATTTTTCTTTCTCTTGGATGAAGTTGTCATGCTTGTCAAAGAGATCTTCCAAAGAAACTAGGCCTTTGGGGATTTGTTTCATTTCAGCTTGATTACTCCCTCTACATCAATTCCTTCCTTCTCTTCTTTGGGGACTGATTCACGGTTGGGGGATTTTAATTCCTTGAAAGAACAGATTATTGAAGTTATCCCTTTGTTCTAAGAAGGCTAGGATCTGATTGTCATCATTACAAACCTGCCGGTAATTTGCATTGTGCTGTATCTTTGGATCTCGAACACCATCTCAATGGTCACTTTATCCTTGCGAAAAGAAGGATGAGGTGTCACTAAGGAAGATGACACTACTATAGAATCGGCCTTTTGATTACTGCTCCCTAGGGATAGCTTCAATGAAGAATGCATCAAAGGATTCAATGCAGTCCCAGACTTTGTTTCTATAGTGCCTGAGTCTAGGGTTTTTTACCTGATATTATTGGCGGACCTGCTTTACCACAACCTCTACATCACCTTTGCATCTCAATTTCTTGATTCCCATGTCCTCTGTTGCATTCATGCCTAAGAGTAATGCTTCATACTCTGTTGTATTATTTGTATTGTCAAATTGCAGCTTGTAGGAAAAAGGATATACCTCATTGGAGGGAGAGTATAATACTACACCAACTCCTAAACCTGCTCTGGAATGACTGCCATCAAACTCCATTGTCCAAATCTGATCTCCTTCTTCTTCCATGAGGAGTGGAAATTTCTCTTCCTTTTGTGATGTAAGGAAGTAGTTTCCTAACCCACAATCTTGAAAGAGGATGTTAGCTCTTGGATCATCAGATTTCCTTACTGTGAATTTCATTTTCTTGACTGGAAAAAACTTCTTCATTTCTCCTTTCACTAGGATAGTTGTAGATGACCAATCCATTTTTATTTCTCCACCTAGATCTCTGCAAAACTTTTTCTCAACAACATACCAAAAGAGGTTGGGATGTCTACCACCAAGATGGTCAGGAGTATCTTCTTGTCCGGATAATCAGCTAGTGCAACCTGAGCATCCTTGATTCTTCCTACCAATGGAACTTGTTTGGATTCCATTGAATAGCATGTGCCATTTTCCCGTCAAAGTGAGGCCAAGAGCATTTACAACTTTTGTTGGCATCACATTATCTGAGGCTCCAAAGTCTATGATGCAATTGTTTAACTGAAACCTTTGATGAGAAGTGACATGTAAAAAGGCTCAACTCTATTGGTGTTGGAGGCACTGAGGACTAACATGTTTTGAGAAGGTGGTATGGATCTGTGGGTAATAAGCCTTTAGAGTTTGAGCTTGAAGAAAATGGGTTCTTTACTACCATGAACTGTCTTGATGAATCTATTAAATTGGGTAGGATGTGTTTGTAGGTATTCATTCTCAGAGAGTTGAACTTTGGTTTTGCTTGCATGCTCCACAAAGTCAAATGGAGCTATGGTAGATGAGGAAGAGGTTCCAGCAGTGGGAGAGGATTTAAATGATAGGGGTTTTGTTACTTTTGGTGCTATGTTCTCCTTTTCAAATGTAGTAATTGGCTTGGAAGGAGGTGAGGGTGTAGCCTTTGATTGAAATTTAGATGTTCTTGCAGAACCAGTATTTAGAGGAGAATTGCTCTTAACAACTTTTGAGTTGGGAGAAGAATCAGATAACTTACTTGGCACAACAGTGTGATCCTTGACAACTAGTGAATCTGATTTCTCTTTGGCTGATTCCATGGAAGGTGGTAATGGTGATCCTCTACTGATGATCTTGTTTAGTGGAAGCTTTGGAGAGCAATCTTCTTTGTTCTTCCTATCATCTGTTGCAACCGCTGAGGCTGAAACACCATTCTTGGATTGTGCACGAGTGAAAACAACACATGAAAAACTCGAGCTTCTTCATCATCTTCCTCTTCATCATCAACATATTCAATCATGCCATTGTGCATGCCAACCTCTTCAATTTCAAGATAGTTTTCATAGTCATCCATGCTTTCTTCTTCAGTTTCCTCAATGTATGTTCCTTCTTCTCTTCCTAGTGTCACAAAATGGCATTGGTCGGTGGTGCTCCAAGAGAAGGCCTACGAGGAGGTGGAGCAATTATTGGTCTATCAAGAGGATTTGGTCTCCTTGGAGCATTCCTCATTGTGATTTGTGACAGTTTCTTCTTCAAAGCAACTAGGTCATTTGCCATCTTTTGGAACATTGGATCAGTGGTGACTAAATTTGAACTATGACCTTTTTGCTTCCCATTTGGTCCCTTCACTTTTCCGGAAAGAATTAGATCATCATCAGTCTCAACTGCAAAGTCTTAAACTTCCCTCAATGTTCTTGATTGGGCTTCTGAGGAAGAAACCAACTTCTGGTGGCAAAGCACTGACGAAGAACCTTTTCAAGTTATTTTCAGGGGGTACCACATCTTCTGGGATCCTTCTTGTTAACCTATTATACCTTGCTATAAAATCTCTCATTGATTCAAAGGTCTCCTTCTTCATCTGAACTAATTAGACTAGCAGAACCTGACAATCTTCTGTGCTCTTGAACCTATGTTCAAATGAACTTCTTATATCTTCCCAACATGTGACAGATCTTGGGGGCAACATGTAGAACCATTCAGCAGCTCTTTCTTGGAGTGACTCCACAAAGAGCCTAACTAAAACATCTTCATATTCAACTCCCAACACTCCACAGGCAGTGATGAATGCCACTACATGTTCTTCGGGGAGCTGAGAACCATCCCCTTTGAATTTTGGGAAGTTATTTCTTGAGCCTCTTGGGAGCTCATGGAGTGGTTGAGCAAGAGCTAGTGGACCGGTATTTCTTCCCCATGGTACGTTAGGCTTGCGTTCCTCATGCTCATGATCACCCATTCTATTCCTGTTTCTATCCTCCAGTCTTGCTAAGGCTGTTTCTATTGCTGCTCTTTCTTCTGCTTCAATTTGGAGTCTTTCTATTTCTTCAAGTTGAGCCCTTATCTCCTCCTTAGCAACTACCTCTCTTTCAAGCTCTTCAAATGTGGGATCAATTTGTCCTCCTTTCCTAAGTTGTCGGGTGTATCTTTTATCAGCCAGCTTGGAAGTTTATGCTCTCCTCTCGGGTGTTGGAAGTTGTCTTTACCTTTCCAATTCGACAACATGTTCCTCTTCTAGGTCCAAAATACTTATAAAGAATGAAGTATTGATTTGCGATTTGTCTATTATTCCATATAGCTTCTCTCATATCAGAAGCAATGTCTTCTTGGATGTGAAAGAATAAATCAAGTCTCTCAACAGGAGGATTTCCCGGATAGCCATGATTTACATCCATATAGCTCATATGACTGTTTAATCTCCAGAAACTTTTCTTTTGAAATTTTCTTTTTGTATTTTATGACCCTGAAGTTTTTTAGGTGTAGATGCTGCAAAATCTGCCCCACGTTGGGCACCAAAAACTGTTGGCAAGAAAATTTGTCTTGTGGACAAATTTGTGGGTTTCAAGCCAATGTTATGGGAATCTAAGTCCCTCTACTTGAACGGTGCAGCTTCCGTATGTCCATGCGTGAAAAAGAAGATTTCAATGGTGGCCTTTCGATGAGAGATCCAACAGGGGCACTCCACTTATCCTGTGACAAAGCTAGCAATTTCTCACTAGAGAAGAAATTTGTTTGAGAAGGGGAAAGGGGAGTGAGAATGGAGGTAGGAGAAACAAATGTTGCGAGTAGAATATCAGATGCCCACACACATTAATTAAAAACTTCATTTACATGCATTTATAGTCGGAAGAACAACAAATATGCAGCAAAAGCTACAAGACGAAATGAAACACATTGGTCGCATGAGTACCAATAAATTCCTCAATCAAAAAGGAAAAAATTCCTTGTTTTATTATTGAAGCTCGAGCAGGGTTTGTACATAGCTTGAGAATAGAGGAAAATCTAAGAAGAAGGGAAAATAGAAGAAGTATGGTATTTTTCTCTTTTCAGTGCTGAGCACTCTAGTCTTTTCGAAATCAATCTCCAGCCCCTTGGAATGGCTTCAAGAAGACATTATATTCTTCGCAAGAAACCGTTACAACTTCACAAATCCTCAACACCTTTTCAAATTCCTTTATTGTAAAGAAAACACTCATTGCGGGTTAAAAACTGGATCCTACAAAGCAACCGTTACATTCGATTTGCCAATTTAAATATAGACCGTTTGATTTGCTCCTATAACTTTGAAATTGGGCCATCCACGTGGTAGGAAGGGATTGGAGTGGTTACGGGGGAAGCCTTTCACCTTTTGTGATTTTTCATGAGATTTGGCAATTTGGAACAAATTGGCCCGCAACCCCGCAACATTTATCGGCATTTTAACCTTTTTTGGAAAAAGGCTCAAAAACTCAATTTCCTCCACCGCTCGCTCCTCCGCTTTGAATTTTCAACATCGGGCCCGAGACCTTGCCATGGTCACGGGGAAAATTAAAACTTTACTTCACTTTTGGGAATTTGGTTAAATTTCCAAAAGTGCCCCGATGGCCCGCTTTAACTTTTTCTGCGGGCTTCACTTTGAATTTTTCCCTTATAGCCTGATCGGGGCCATGGGTTACTTTTTAACTTTTCACCTTTTTTACAAAGAGACTCAAAATCTCAAATCCCCTCGATTGCCCGCTCTTCCGCTTTGACTTTTCCACGGCGGGCTTTGCCTCTCTAATGACTCCAACCACATGGCGATCTGGCGCTATTTTGGTAATTGACCTTTTCTGCCTTATCTTCGAAATTGCACTATTGCAACATGTGGAGTCGTCCGCTAAGCCTTCCATACTCAACTGATCTTACCTTCATTTTATACCCAAGACACGTGGAAAGCCCGCACTTAATTGAAAATTGTCCCTTGGACACTGCCCCTGGAGTTGCGTCGTTGCGACACGTGGAGCTATCTGCTGAGTTTTGAAGTATGAACGAACCACATCAAATCAGAGAGACCCACGTATCACTCAGGGATGTTGAGGCAAAATTTGATGGGGAAAGAAACGCCTATAGTTCCCGACTGCGAAAAAAATATACAGAGGAAAAGAACTTCATCATTTTGAGCCCAATTTTTGAATTTCCTTCACAAACCAGAGGCACGGAGGCAAAACAATGATTTGACAACCTAGGCCATAGAACAAGCGAACAATTTTGATCAAAAATGGAGGTTACAAAGACGATATTACATGCACTTGAGAAATGGAGAACTTCTCAAAACGAGCAAAACAGAGACTTAAATAGCACTAGGGCACGAATTTTGCTAATTTCTTAAATCTCTAACTTGGCTTAAATGCCAACAAAGGGCATAAAGTCAAAAAAAATAAAAATTTGGCTATGGAAACACAGAGCAGTTTTCAAGAGACAACACACCTCTAAGAGATGGTTGAAAATCTGATCCGTCTGGGCCCATGATTCATTTGAAACATCCTCAATCACATCTTCCATGCTTTTGTTAGCCATGATTCACTTTTTTGCAAGCACGGGCATACTTGAATCATGAAACCTTCTAACAAGGAGAAGAGGTCCATGCTTTGTGGGAAGGGTACTCTTTCAAGTTCAAAACCCATATCATCCTCCTCTTCGTAGGAAGCAGTGAACCATGTTGGGGAAGTAGTAGTATGGGAGGAATTTTTGGATACATCTCGATCATCCATTATTAAATCCTCTTGCTCATATGGATAATGAAAGACTTTGTATTCACCGTGATGATCATTCTGCTCTTTGGGTGAGAAGAGGTTGTGCTCGAGCTATTCATTCTCCTCAGCTTCAAAAAGGAATTAGGTCTCTTCCATTCGATCATCCATGATTGAATCAAGAAGGGAACTTGATTCTTCAACTATCTCCATTTCTTCATTCAACATTTCTACATCACTTGAGGAATCAAAATAGGAAGGCGAATTGTCCATGATCATTTTGAATTCATCCTCTAGAGTTTGAGATGTAGGATGGTTCTCTTGCACTTCTTCACATATCTCCATTCCATCATTAATCAAAAGATCAAAATTTTAAAGGAGGTTATCCATGATTACCTCGAATTGGTCATTTTGTATTTTGTCATTGTGGATGGAGTCTTCAAAAGCTTTCTTGAATCATCCCTCATGCTACAATATTTTTCCTTTAAATCCATTTCTCCTCCGATGGGTTGTGCCTCGAGCTAGAATGAGTTGATGAATGGTTGTCCCATCTCCATGTTTTCTATCTCATCTTCATGGTGTTTCTTTGGTATTCGTCTAAAGGTTCAAGGATAAGATCTTCTTCAGGAGTATCCAAGAATCTTCCAGGGATAAACACCTCATAATATGGCCAGCCATAAGGGTCTTCCTCCATAGGGTGTATCTCGTCTTCTTCCTCCATTTGATGAAGTGCTTCAAGATGTTCATACCTTCTTTGAAGAGCTAAAGCATACCTCTAGATTTTATGATAGTCTTCATGGTCAGAATTTCCTTCTATTATGCTCTGAAGCCTTTTCACATATTCTCTTTTGAAAATGGCCATATCTTCACCACCGTATGCAATAAATTCATATAGAGAGTGGCAGAAGAATGAAAATGTTCTTAATTTGGTGGTGAGATGTGCAACGTTGCAAAAGTCTTCTTCATTGGATCTTGCCTCATATTCCATAGTGATGATTTGATCTTCATTGAAAGGCTTGAGGATAGGATTTTCTTCAGTAGCATTCAAGAACCTTTCAGGGATGTATACCCTGTAATATGAATGATCTTCAGAATCTTCCTCCATAGGAAAATTCTCATCTTCTTCCTCCTTGCTATGGGATGCTTCAAGTTGCTCGTACATCTCTTACAAAGCTTCAACATATTTCAGCATTCCGAGGTAGATTTGAGGATTGGAATTTCCTTGCATCGTGCTCATAATTATTTCCATATACTCAAGTTTTAATATTCCCATTTTATCATTTCTATATGTGAGGAAATCATCCCAAAGGAGGGTGATGAAAGACAAGGCTCCGAGTTTTTCATTCAATTGTGCATAACAAAGAGTATGACCTTTAGATTCTTGTTCTTCTTGGGCTTCACGCAACATCTTGTATCTTTTTCGTGTCTCTTTCAACCATTTATTTTCTTCTTCTTCTTCAGCAAGTTCTTTTTTATTTCCTTTGTCTAACTGCAGATTATAGCTTGAAGTAGGAGACCCTTTTACTATTCTAAAATTCTCCTTCTTGCAAGAACTGGTGTGGAACCATGGCTGATCAACAATCTTCATTTCTCGAAACCATATTCTTCTTCTTATTCTCTATCACTAATTGGTACTTCACTCCAATCTAGAAAAATTTTCATAATGTACGAGAAACAAATGTGACAGAGATTAGTTCCTTGGTAGAGTCACCTTCAAAAATGATTTTATTTCTAAATCTGAATTTTTTTGTTATTTTTGGATATATTTGTTTTGGTATTTTTTTTATTTTTTGTGAAGAGTTATTTTTGGGTGCACTTGGGATAATCTCTCCCTAGCAGAGTTGCCGAAAATTGTTCGTGAGAAATTTTTTTGGGTGGACAACTTAGGTGTTTCCACTATGTTCACGAGGGCTACGCCCTCTATATTGAATCGTATAACTCCCATTATTGAAATTACACTAATCCTAATCCTATATAAATGTTGTGGGTTGTGAAATTGGTTGGGGATCACACATGAAAACTCTATTAAACCTGTGGCAAAGTGCTTGTATGGGGTACTACGGAGGAAAATCACAACAATGAAGGGGAAGGATAAAGCAGTAAGGAAGATTACTGTTGTGACCCAGATTGCAGAGCTCACAAGCATTAACCGGAATAGTTTCACATTGATATACACGGGGTTCACTTAGTAAAATTCTGGTATAGCACGTGCGTTCGAAGGGTATTAAATAATACCCTTAATTCTAGTTTCTACCTCTAATTACTCAATTGTTAATACCCCCTCCTGTTATATTATTAGAATGAAAATACCCCCTATTTTTTCCATGTACCTTACTTACCCATTTTTCGATTACAATTTTATTTACCCCTTTTTATTTCTACCCTAATATATTAGACAAAAAATATATTATATTTTTCACTCAATGTTTTTTAATATGTATTTCCTCTCGAAAGATAGTTTGAAGCCATTGAAGACCTATTACAGATCACCTTATATATGTTAAGCTTTAATCATTTATCAATAGTTGTTCAAATAATTAAGATGGTGAAATAATATCACTTGTGTTGAAAAGCATACTCAATCCTAGTTTTCTACCATCTTATTATTTCTGGGTTAAGAATCTAGATTTCTTTATTAAAAAAGAGAGTATAATTTAATTTATGACCACACTACTTTTTCAATTTTAAGGTATTTACTTTTTAAAACTAGGGTTCAAATGTTTTAGTTTTATATTAAAATCAAACCTCCCTTTCCTTTGGCTCACCTCTCCAACCTACCCCCAATACCTGATTCAAAACATTAATAAATTAAACCCTTTCATCCCCTCCTGTCTACCGGTATATTGACTTTAATTTTATTAATTTTAATTACCTCAATATGAACCCACGTGCTAGGATATTGCCTTGCTAATGAACCCCCATGTCATATAGAAGAAAGCAACAATGAAGCTAGCATATCGATTAATTAAAACACAAATTATTCATATTCATTTACTGAAGATACAAAGCTCTTGCATCACTATGCTTGCAAAGTGCATAAATGAAAGAAGTGGAAGAAAAAAAAGATGTTCTTACTAATTATGCTTATTGTGTCAGTGATGAGAGGAAACCATGCATACAAAGCTACACGAAGCTACCATGACATCCATTAATGGAATCTTGAGCTTTATGAAGGTTTTCTTCCCCATCTCTGATTGATGGAAAATTAACTTTTATGTGATGGGTTTTTCTCTAGATGTTCTATACAAATTTTTAGCTTTATGCACTTATCAGATCAACAGAAAACTCAGGAAAAGGAAGCTAGGGCAAAAAATTTGATTTCAATGCATTAATGGTTTGAAGTACCTTTGCATTTTCTATTTTTGCAGCATGAAGGTGTTTTGGAGAGGAGGATTTTCCCAAAGTTTCGATGAACAGTTTAGGAGATATGAGTAGGTTCTCTTCTGGAGCCTAAGGTATATGGCAGCTCACTCTCATGTTTTTTTCTTGGAAATCTCTTCTTTTCTCAATGTAACAACTTTTAAGGATGATGAAAAGATTATGGAGGTGTTGTAGAAGATGTGAGAGCAACAACAATGGAGGATTGAAGGAGTTTTCGGCAGTTGGAGAAAACATGTGAGTGCATGAAGGAAGAAAGTGTGTTGGATATTAGTCACACTTTTGTGCACCAAGTTCTTAGTTCATTTGGTGTAAAAAATTATGCCCTAACCCTGTTGGGCCACTTGGCGGAGTGTGATTGGTCGGAGCAAGGGTTGAGAAATGAAGCCTCCGGGCTTAACCTTTGAGAAAGTGTTGAACTGCGGTCATGTGGAGGGTCCAGGGGCCTAAATAGGGTAGGGGCACAATTAATTGCACCTGTTGCACCAAATATTTTGTGCAATTGGTGCAAAAATGGGTGACACTCTCCCATTGATTGGTTTTTCAACCCAAAAAAGGTTAACTGCTGAAGCATGTGCCTTGGAGAATGACTTGTTGGGACAATAACTTGAGTTCTCGAAGAGTTTTTGATGAAATTTTATATGATTCTACCTAGAAATGACCTTATAAATCCAATATTTTTTTCTAATCTTCTGATTCTTCCTGAAACCCCTGAAAAATAGGATATTTGTTCTAGCTTGAAGGTTATGTCTGCTAAAAACTGGTTGTAGACAGGATACGCCTAGGTGTTATGAAAAATATTATTGTGCCATATTTTAGGTATTTGAATTACCTTTCCGGAGATATATTGCTTGAATCTTAACTCCTTATGTAACTCCCAAAATTGCTTCCCAAAACTCAGGGGTTGTTTTTCCACTTTGTGCACTACTTAGGCCTCCAAGACCCACTTTTGTTGAAACTACTCCAAAACATGTGGAACATATCAAAACTGATTACACAATGGTCTTAGTTCTATGGTATGCCTCCTTTATGAGTTTAGGTCTTTTGTTCCACTCAGGGGCATGTACTAGCTTCAAGAAGACTAGGGAAAAACCTTTCCTAAAGCTTTCCAACAATCATGTCTTGATGGATCCTGCTCTGAAAGCGCTTGAAGATTAGATACCCCTAACTCACCTATGGGCACACTAACATGACACCTTAAACTACTTAGAGAGGGGGAAAAAATACTGACACAGGGTTAGGGTAACCTAGGAAGGGGCGGAAAGGCCTACAACCAAACGTTTCAACATTGTGGTCTGTTGTCATACTTGAAAATTGATAATTTTCCTGTTGCACATTTGGATGACAAAAATCCGTCTAGACCTAATCAAACATCATTAAATTATGAAATGGGTGTGATCCATCAAGAGTATGGTTATGAAACTTTTTAGGCTTCACAAAATCGAAAATGGGTATCTAAAAAGTTTTACAAAGTTCTATGAAATTGTGTCTATCAAATTTTAGACCTTAATTTCTTTCAAAGAAGAACTAATGGCTAGGATAAAGACAGTTACTTTTTCAAGGTGGATCTTTGATATAGTGAATTTAAGGTTGTGATCTAAGAAAGGAATAATCATCAATTGATTATTTATTATAAAGAACATCATTCAATTTCCCATTTTGTTTATATATTTGTAGGGAAAATAATTTTTTATCCCTGAACACGTGAGCATAGATGTTAGCTCAAATATCTTCACAACCCTTTATGAAAGAAATTAGGTGATCTATCATTTTGAATTTTAGAATACCATTATTCATATATTAACTTTGATACCTCTTGCAAACATGTAGGTGATTGATATAACTTCACTATATCCACATGTATATTTTACCTTGATATGCATGGATGTACTTACCCATATCTACGTTCTTTCATGGTTATGATCTTTCTTTTTAACTTTTCATACACATTGTGTTTCATTGTCTCCAATACGGTTCTAATTTGAGCTTATTAAGTTTATAAATACATAAGAGCAATATGTTTTTAGGATATGAAATTAATAGAGATAAATGGAGCAATGTGTAGATAAGGAAATATATATGTGCCAAAATTAATTACGAATATTTAGAATTATAATCAACTAAATATCAAGAGTATCTAGCATTTATTGTATTACCTTTGTTTAAGTAATTGAATCGATAAGGGAGGGGCAGTTTCATTACATTGTACTTCCTTTTGACTTGAATCATATACTTTGCATCACGGACTCAAAAACTCATCCTTTCAAAGGACTTGATAATATTATAGATATACAAAAAGTCCCTCAAACTATACCCTTGACTTGAAAGAATCCTTTTACAATCATGAGAGCCCAATACTTCTTAAATTTTACTTGGACATTACATTTCATCTTGTAAACCTACTTACAAATAAAGAGTTTTCTTCATGAAGGTCACCGCATGTAATATCCCTTTTGGGGACAAAAACTTAAAATGTTGGAGATTAGCTCAAACCCCCAAAATAAGCAAGTCCGATTTTTATGACAACAATTAAATAAGGACCAAACAACACTTTCAAACCCTCGCAACTAGGAGAGAGAGAGAGAGAGAGAGAGAGAAATTCACCGTAGAAACACTAAAAATTATGAGAAATGTTTGTTTGGATTGCCCTTAATTTTTGAAGCCAAAAATGTGATCAAATCATTAAACTCATAAGTCTTGAATTTATAATGGTACAAAAACAGCTGAAACTTGTAAATTAACTAACTCTTAGAAAACAAGGAATCTCCACACATATGAATACTCAAAATGATCATGCAAAAATTAGAAATCAAATGAGACCAATATCATAATTTTCAACCATGGGAACCCTCTCAAATTTGATACCAAAATCTCTACATGAGTAGATAAAGCTGCTCAATGCTAGTAAAAATATGAAAATAAAGTATTCTCCTCAAATCTGCAATGATCTTCACTCTCATCAAAGTCAAAGGGTTTACGTCCTCCAACAAAACCACTAGAAGGGTTTTCTTCCTTCTAGGAAGCCACACAAGAGGGTTTTCATCCTCAAGTGTAAAAACATGGAGCAACAAGCTTACAATGCCCAAATAGGAAAATGCGCCAAATCTAGACGATTTCAAAAAGAGTTCTTCACATCACTTTATATCCCTTCTTTGGCACCAAGGCTAGAAAGGACTAGTCCGACCCATAGGAGATGTTATAATTCTTCATTAAGCTTCCTTTATTTTCCTTTAACCCAACCGACATGCTTCAAGAGGGAAAACACTAAAAAGAAAACATTAAAAATTAGAAAAACAAATGCAAATGAAAGCTCAATGTTCCTCTCCAACTCCTCTACTTCTTTGCCATGGTGGCAAGAAGTCCAAATAGTGACCCTCAAGTGGGAAAAAGGGAAATTACACCTCACCAAATCTAAAGTATCATTCTTATCTAGAGACAAAATATCCTCCTTCATAGATTCCTTCTAAAAAGTTCCCTTCTTAGATACAAGAGCTATGTGTACTATCTTTGGATCATCACCATTGGTTACTAAAATTAGGAATATAGAATTGAAGTCATTTGGATGATAACCTTACGGTACTGATGCAAAGTTACTCTAAATCTTCATGGATTCAATTAGCCTTTACTTTAAAACACCCTAACTCAGCCTCTAAAACACTTAACACAACTCTTTACTTAAGCTTACACCCTCATAAACCATCCTTCTCATGCTACAAATTAAACCTTACAATCTAGTTATTTTTTTTATCTATCTTAAATGAGAGCTAGAACATCATCTAGAGTGATCCTTACCAAGAGTAAGTCAAGTATTCTTACTATTTTTTAAGTTTTAGACCTGATTCTAAACTGCAATGATATTCACACTCGGTTCAAGATGCTCAATTCATCTTTTCTAAACCCTTAACAAGTTTATTTATTCCTTCATAAGCCCAAATAACACTTATAACATCCTAAGCTCTACCTCAATCCTTCCTTCACTTATCTCGCCTATCCTTGTCATCTCTTATCACCATTGTCATCTCTTATCACCCATTTCATTGTTTACATTACTACCTTTAATGGCCTCCAAATCTAGTTAATCAGGCTTATATCCACTACTTCTCATCTCTAAGCTCAATCTTCTCCTTACATATCCCTAGAAGCATTTGATAGCATTTCAAATAGCCAAGGCTCAAATATCTTACTTCAAGTCTACTCTCGTTGTCCTACTTTTCCCTGCCTTAATCCAAGTAGGCATAGTTTAATACTATGTCAGGTTTATTTTCCCTTGCTAACACTGACAAAACCATTCAAGTTGGTTCTACACCACCCATTATCCTTTTGGAGTTATGGTAAAACTTTCAAGCCCTTACAATCATTAAAAAGTGCACTTCTTTTGAAAGACTCTATTGGTTTAAGGTCTTGCATGATGATGCATGTATGTAAATTGGTAAGGAAATCTCCTTCCACAATGTATAAAATCACCACCTTCTATTGATAGCCCTTTGGCAACCTTGTGACAGAAACATATTTAAAATTTCAACCAATTTTGTTGGTTCATTTTTTATTTTGATACATTTTCTCCCATGAAACCCTAGTTTCATGGTTTACCTATCAGGGGAAGCCCGAGAGGGAAAAAAAGTAGAATTTCTAGGATGTAATTCAATCTCATTCAATTATAAAAAATATGGAAGGTCTGTGCTAATGTACAAAAACTATTACAAAGAAAATTAACTCATGACACAAGTTCATACCTTTGACAAACTTGTTTTAACAGTGAATTTTGGCTAAGGCACTTTGTTTCTACTCTAAGTGAGAAATAAAGACTTCTTTGAGGTATTGTTTCATATAGGTATGACTGTGGGAATCGAAAGTTGTCATACACACATTTTTCCATCTAATCTCCTCAAGAGCTCGAGATCACTTCTCTTTTGATGATTGTGTTCCCAGAATTTGTATATCTAACCTACTAGAGGATTAACAAGATTACTTCAAAGATCCACCAAGCTAATTTCACCTAAGGGTAAAACAAAACCACACAAACCCACCGTACTAATGAATAATTCAACCATAGTGAGCTACAACACCATCCTATTTCAACATCCTTTTATGCAATAACATCAATTTTCAAGAACATCTCTTTTCCCCTCAATACTTTGTCTCCTGAGGATGCTCTGAGACCTAGGATAATAATGTGAGCTCTACTCACTTACATGCACTTCCCTTCACTGATCAAGTATTTATCAAACCTCTCCTTCAAGAATGCAAAGGCGTCAACTTATATACTATAGAACTGCATAGTCTCTTTCAACCATATATGTTTCTCTCAACCCTGAAACCATTCAAAAACCTTATAGTCACACAAGATTAAGTTTATACCAATCTTGAAATACACCATAAGGTATGCATAGACCTAATGCTCATTAATTCAACAAACATGTATGCATCAAGCTTCGAACCACTTTGCAGCGTGCACGGTTTTGTCAATAAAAATATCCCTTTTCCAAGTAACGATATCACACAACCTAATAAAGTACACATGAATAAACTACTTACCAATGCCAAGTCATTCTACAAATGCATGCAAGAGGTTTAGTAACCATCACAAATACCATATACAATTTGAAAACAAGCATAAAATGTTTGCAACAAGTTTTGCTTCACAACCCTTCTTGGAATTTTTTTCCAAATTGATTCTCATTCATATAGAATCAAGAATTCAAATTACATTTTTGCAATATATAGTTTGTTCCTTAGTTTCTAATTGAATTCTAGTCTTTAGATCTTGATGTCCCATTTCACTCGAAATGCAGGACTATCCATTAAAAAAATCATTCTATTGAAAAAATGGGTCTTTTTATGTTTTTATTGGAAGAATATGTGTATTATGTTAGGATATTCTCAGTGACTCATATGAGCCAATTTTGACAAATACCCAGATGCCCAAACTCATTTTATCTCTCCGCCAAGTTTTATCTGTAGGAATTTTTATTTAATTATTTATTGAATAAATAATGCCTTGTTTGAAGTAAATTGTGCTCGATTGAATCCTGTTGAAGTTTTTCATGCCAGTATTCACTCATCTCAATAGGGTTTTCACCAGGAATGAATTCAGGGCATTGTCTGTAACTTCTAGCAACATTTTTCGCTTTTATTTATTTCTTTTGTGTTTTTCTCTCGGTTTTCTCCACAGTTTCTCTGTGAAATTCCCCTAGGTCTGTTCCTTGTCCAGTATAGTCTGTTTAATTTCCTGAAGCATCTAGAGATCATCTACTGATGCAACACCAGAAGGAATCAACCTCAAAATGTAAACTTCTGACCAAAAAAGATGAAGTCATGAACAAAAACCTCTCCCAAGCAAGTTGCATTTTCTAAAATTATTGAGTGTAAGGTGTGATGGGATTTTTAGTAGTGGCAGGCGGTGGGAATTTCTTACTTGCCTTGCAGGGTACTTTTTCCCATGAAGTCAAATTCACTTAAGTTGCGATGGGAAAATTAGAGGCGGCAGACAAGCGGGAATTTCTTACCTGGCTTGCAGGGTGAAAATTCCCATTATAAAATAAAGAAAAATCACTTAAAGTATCGATGGGAATTTTCTGCCTGCCTAGTCAGCTAAATTTTCCCACCAAATATATTTATTCACCCATGTAAGCGCACTTTATCAAAGGAGGCCAGTTTTAATGCAAGTTGCACTTTTTGGAAGGAAGACTTTAAGCTGCCAGTGAAAATTTTGGCAATGGCAAGAAGGCAAGAATTTCTTACCTACCTTGCAGGGTAATAGTTACCATGAAGTCAAAGTCACTTAAGCTGAAATGGGAATATTAGAATTGGCAGGAGGGTGGGAATTTCTTACCGCTTGTAGGGTAAAAATTCTCATTATAAAAGAAAAATCCCTTAAAGCTCAAGTGGGAATTTCTTACCCGTCTTGCAGGTAAAAATTCCTATGATGAAAGTTAAATCACTTAAGTGGAAGAGGGGATTTTTAGAGCTGCAATGCAAGGTGGAAATTCCCATCAAGTTGACTTCTTATTTTTAGCAATTCCTCTTGCCAAAAAGTGCGACCCACCTTGGGTGAATAATAAAGTGCATTTAAAAATATTTATTAATGGTTTACTCACCCAATTTTGGCGCATAAATAGAAGGAAAGTCAATGCAAGTGGAAGAGATAAGGATAAGTCAAGGATGCATGCCAAAAATAAATAAAATAAATTTATTTAAAAACAACCAGCAACATGCGTAATTGGGCGCCTAATTTGGGTGAATAAACATAATTGTTTATTAATTAAATTTCCAGAAATAGGAAGGGCAATTATTAAAAATAGAATGCTTTGAGAGTTATATAAGCATGGGATGCCATAATAAAGAAGCAATTAATTCTTTTTGCAAAGGATTGCAGCCCGGACAGGTTTTGGCGCCAAAGGAAGGAGGTTTTTGCATTAAAGAGTTTTTCATTGCCAGGGAGCTTCAAGGTTTGGCGCCTAGGGTTGGAATGGCTTGATTCTTGCTATGATAATTATCTGCATGTTGGTATAAGTGCTCTGGTGAATTAAATAATATTTTTGCTTGCTTTGCATGCAAGCAAAACCTCAAATTTTAGGGCAGCAGGCTTCATATGCAGATTTTTGGTGACAGAAATCAAGTATTCATGCTTTGGACTTCATCTTTGTCTGAATTAATTGCAGGTATTCATCACAGGTGCTCATATTAGTGAAAATAAGTTCAAATCAATGTCAGATATATTGAATATATCTTTTGAATCAAGAAGTTAGATCTACACAAATAGATCTAATTGCAAGGGATTCTCGATAGAATTAAAGAAAAAGAGCTAAAACAAAGATTGTTCTAGCCATGTTGAAGCATGATGAAAGAGAAAGATCAGCAGAATCATGCATAGCTTCCAAATTTGCTGAAGTCAATGATACAGACATAGGCCCTGAACATATCACTGATTTAGTTGACAGATCCAAATCTCATAATTGCAAAGGCTTCGAGACAAAAATTCATCCTTATTTTTCTAACGCAAAGACGTGTAGAAGTCATTGCATGGAGAATTCCTTTCAGAATATTTTGCATGTACTCCCAATATTCCATTTGAAGCCTTAATTGAATTTACTTATGTTTTTCTTCACCCGGAGTGCTTTCCAGAATTTAAAATTGCTCATATGCAATTTTAAATAAAAGATGAGTTTTGTCCGAATTATTTATGAAAAAAATTACACTAGTGCATGTACTAAAGAAGAACTACAAAAGCTTCAAGGATAGAAGGAGAAGACATGTCGAGTAACACCCACAAGAAAATCAGTCAACTGCTTCTAGATCCAGTTTGGTGAAAATCAAAGGAAAGAATTCAACAATATGGGAGTATCTCAGATCCACGGTAGAGATATCATTCAGATCATTCATTGCTAAAATAGATGAAGTAGAAGTACAATACAGGTTGGATCAAGCATGCAAAGTATGGAAGGAGAACAAGACTGGGAGGGTTACAACTTTCTTCTTATTTATTTTCCTCTTTCTTTTATTTTCTCCGACAAAGTAATTGAGCAATCAATTAAATTATAAAACTTAAGTGATTGGTTTAAAATCCTTTACTTGAAGAATTCAATTACTTGGAAATACGTGGCACACATGCAAAATAGAAGGTTCTATTTTTCAGTTATAAATCATGCATGTCATGCAAAGAGGAATTCCAGGAGGAAGATTTCTAGTTGTTTCCCTTTTCATAGCTTCGCATGCGGGAATTCATTTAATGCTTCCTATTTGTAATTGCCCTTTGTACACTATAAAGAGAGGAAGAACCTACGGGTTAAAAAAGGAGAATTTGTGATTAGCATTCTTGTGTTCCAGACTTTGAGTTGAAACCCTTGATAGCTTTCTAAAAGCTGAGTAATAGAGAGGAGGTAGATTTCGGAGAACTTTGTGTCAACGGTGCATTTTGTTTCTTATTTCTTTCTAAATCTATACATAAACTTTGTGTTATTGTAGATCTAGATTTGAAACTTTCCTTTCCTTTGAATTCTTTATTTCATGATCTATTTGTTTTAATCTATGTGCATGCGATCAACTCTGTAAACTATTGATTGGGTTGCACATCTTCTCTCCTTTCTTCCCGTTTCCTATTATTTTCCTCTTTTGCAGATATTTCATTTTTCTTACAACAACTATTTATTGCCGCAAACTATTTAGCTATGGTTCATGAGCTACATAGTTAAAGTAATACCAACAGATAGATACTAGAAAATATAATTGACAAAATCTTACACGGGAGCCTCACCGGTAAATGAGGGAGATTTATCTCATGACTGCCTAGGTTTTTAGCTATGCGAAAATATAGCCTGTAATGATCTATTGGTCATGTGAGTCACCTTGGTCTTATCACTAGCTCCTTATCTAAAGATCAAGTCCTTAACTTCACAATATGACTTCTAGACTCAAAAAAGGATCTAAGACACACATTTACCCCTCTTTTAATCCTTTTAGAAGGTTACAAGCTCCAAAAATACTTTGAAATAACTACAACAAGCCCAAATGTCCAAAATATTCAAATATTTCAATTTGGAGGGAAAATGCTCCATTAGAATTTTGAAGGTCCTAAACACCAAGTAACACCTCAAAATGACTTAAATTGACCCCTAGGACCTATAACCACACTTGCAAGCCAAAATTTATGTCTTTATGACCTATTCATATGCATGGAGTGATGCTCCAACATCAAGGTAGTTTTCACGCCCATTTTGATCTTCTTTACGTAGGGTTTTCAAGTTCTTATTCCTCCTATGATGCCTCTTATTCATAAAAAAATTAGGATTGGATAGAGGCTATTAATACTTTAATTCAACCTGGACCCTTTTTATCTACTCTTGATTGCTCCTTTAGATGTTCTAGGTAAATTTCACCACTATACACTTCCTTGTGTGTAACAATCCCATTCAAATCTCTTAATATCACAAATAAAATATATACCTTCTCTTGTTTAGTATTCCACATATTGTACCCTTTCACACCATTCCCACATTCAATCAAGACACACTTATTAGATCTATAAATAACATTTGTCCTCTTTTATTTATGAACATGAACATATGTGTCATAGCAAAAAATTATCATGTTTTTCAAGGTTTATTTCTCAATAGCCCAAGCTTCATCTATATTTTTATCATCTAATTCTAATGATGGTGAGTGATTCACTAGGTAAAAAGCAATAATCATTGCTTCATGAAATAGACATACGAGTTTTGTGGATGCAGAGCAGAGTAAGAGCAACACCAGAATCCAAAGAGAGAATGATCTTCAATTCATTTCTCATTATTTGTGTACAAAAAGGATCCCATATATATAGGAAGAAAACACACCAAAAAAGGTGTAACAAAATATTTTTCTGTATGTTTAAGCCATATGGATGGTTTCAACCACTCCTCAAATAATAAACAATAAAACAAACCTAAGTTGTTTATGTAACAACTTCATAAACCACTAATTATATTTACCTTTTTACATTTTACTAACTTACTAACCTTCACATATATTTACCATAAGTAAATATAAAACATAATGCGAAGCACTAACCATAGCTTTCCTAACATTCCCCATTAGTGCGAACATGGGGAAAACATCAAACATGTACATGCACTTGCTTTCGTGATTTGGTGATTTTTGATTGGATAATCACAAACCAAGACAAAATGGTTTTCTTTTGGATAACCAGAAACCAAGAGTAAGGTGATTTTCAATTGGCTAATCACAAACCAAGGAAAAAATAGTTTTCTTTTGGCTGACCAAAAACCAAGAGTATGGTGGTTTTCCAATGGTTTACCACAAACCAAAAAGTGATGGTTTTCGAGTGGTTTACCAACAACCACATCACGATGTGCCAAGTACATCCATAAGCTCTCATCACATATTTCCTCAGGAGATGACATAAGAAAACTAACATATCTTCACAACACTGAACACTCCAACTCATATGGAAATAGGAACTCGGAAAACACAACGGAAAACCATACTGCATAAACTAAAAGAAACTAGAAATATATCACATTACCATCTCTAAGAATCACAAAGTTCTTATTTGTAGCCATTGTTATCAATCATTTCCACTCGATCTCAAAAAACATAGGAAACTACCACTTCCACTGGAAGTTTCCTTAGACATAAGTCGTTTTAGGCACAAAATGGAAATGGAACATTGATGACATGTTCCCCCCACAATGTAAAATGTTCACATGTGAACACTGGGAAGCAAACTGTATCAAAGACATACTACTGACCGGATGTTGCTAGTAAGATCTTGTTGCACATGGTCACTATTGAAAGTGAACGTATTCACAAGAGGACCATCTTCAGCCGAAGTATCAATGTCAGAGGATTACTAACAGTCATCTGCACTTTGACACAACTCTTTTTCAGCATCCAAAACCATACAAAACAGGAACACAGAAATGATACACATCATGCACAACTGAAAGTAAACACACAACAAAATATGCCACCAAACCTTTGATGCATCCCCGTCGTAGGTGACTGACGAGAGCTCGTTGATTGAGCTCCTACCTCTGATGCCTTTAGTCTCATGTTTCATGTTGCTCAATCATCATGATTTATCTTTGAGGCTCATGATGTAAATATTTTTGATCTATACGATGAAGCTCTGAATCTGACAAAAATACCCACTTCCGATTATTTGATGATAACTTGAGAACTAGAGCTTCATTTTGAAAACCGTAAAATGTGTCAAAATTTGGTTTCTATATATTTATAATGGTGCATAGAATCATAGGTGATTTCTCAATAATCATTGGAATTTCACCCAAAATGTTTGCAATTTTCCCCAATCGTTGGCGATCGCGACTCAGGTCAAAATCATTGGTGATCCTTGAGAAAAGAATTTCAGCAATCATCAACAATTCTTATGTATGAAAATTACTTCCATCATCTCCTCAAATGGTCACTCTGATAATAGATGAGATGGACATATGAGTTTTGTGGATGTAGAGAATACTAAGAGCAACACCAGAATTCAAAGAGAGAATGATCTTCAAATAGTTTCTCATTATTTGATTACAAATACGCTCCCATATATATAGGAAGAAAACACACAAAAATAGGTGTAACAAAATATTTGTCTTTATATTGACACTATATGGATGGTTTCAGCCACTCCTCAAATAATAAACAATAAAACAAACCTAACTTGTTTATGTAACAACTTCATAAGCAACTAATTACATTTACAATTTTACATTTTATTAACTCACTAACCTTCACATATATTTACCATAAGTAAATATAAAAAATAATATGAAGCACTAACCATAGTTTTCATAACACTTCATCCTAATGCTTGTGCTCTAAATACACACCACTAAACATAATTAAGGATTTTTCCATCATCTTCCTATTTATATGCTCCACATTTTTACCTTTTTGAGACAAATATGGAGATATACTTTTTATTTTAATATGAATTAATTGAAACATTCCTCAAATTTATTTGAGGATAATTAATTTCATTATCCATGAATAACACCTTCATCTTCTTCTCCTTCTAGTTTTCCATTAGAAATTTGAACTCCTTGAATTTCTTGAGAACGCATTCCGTCTGGAAAAATTATATCTAGTTTTTTTAAAAGTCATCCATGAATGCCACATATTTCGTGAATTTCCTAAGTGATAGAATTTCACCAACCTAAGCAGTTCATTATGTATAGCCTACAAGATTCCTTTGTAAGCACAGTGTTTGTGAGAAACTCAACTCTTCTCATCTTTATATACATATAATGGCAATGAAATTGAAATTCCAATGGAGCCCCTTCAATCCCTTTCGCCATTCCTTTGGATTATAGTATATGAAACCCTTTCTCACTAGTATGACACACCCTTTCATGCTAAAGAATGATCTTCTCTACTAAAAACATGATGGTTTTCTCATGTATCTCATTAGCCTCAAGAACAATATTGTTATTGTAAACAATAATAAATGTACTTAATCCACTATAAAATTTGTTCCAATACATCATAATTTCTAAAATAGAATCACTCCACACCAGTTTATAGCCATCATTTGTGAATGACACCTACACCTCGACATCACACATCTTATGCAAAACAATAGTTTTTAAAATACCTCATGTGTAAAAAGCTCAAGGGAGAGCCTTAATATTCTCATCTCGAACCTTAACTTCACCCTTCCTCCAACATAAAATATAGTGAGCTCTATCATCTCTTAGAAATAAATTTCCACCATCAAACTTCTCATATTCATAAAACAATTCCCTAAGAGAAGTGATATAGTAGGGTACTTCAGAGTTAACCATTCATGCTTCATTGCATGCATGCGGACTCCAAGTTTCCAATTACACATCACCATTGTCATTAAAAAAATCTTTTTCACCAAAGGATAAACCATATAACGGTTTTTACTTGTGAACCTTCACTCGACAATCCTTCTTAAAGTGTTATATTTAACCACATTTCTATCACTTATTCAATGAAAGTCTCTTTGTTGTTTTAGATATATGCCTCTAGAGTTCACATGTTTCTCCCATGACATCCACTTACCTTTTTTATGTTCTCTCAGATGTATTTTAGCGATCATCAACACGTGGAATTATGCCTCACCACTTCTTAAAGTAAGGTTGTAACAATCTCATCCTTTTTTAGTGGAGATGTTGTATTATTGACTAGATTCTCCCAAGAGTCTAGAAAAGAGGATAGAAGAATAACTTCAACATCCATCTTTACATACAAATAGAATAACTAACTTAACAAAGTGTTGAAGGCATTCATGCTCTTTAAAATTGGGTCACCATCAATCATTCTCAATAATTACATATTCCTTCACAGGAGTACTTTATTGAAAAAACATTTTAACTTCTACGATGTTTTTAACTTATCCCATAAGACCCTTTGTCTTGTTTTCAATATATACATTATAAAACATTAAATATAATTGAAGGATTTAGATAGAGCTTCTATCTTTTCTATCAATCTCATCTCAATAATCTTTCTTTGACCATATAGGTATGTTATTTTGTGACAAAGTGACCCATTAATCTCTATTTATCAAGAGATCTCGTGTATTGAGCTTCCATAACTCAAAATTATGAAAATTTAACATCTCAATCCATATTTTCATACTTCTATATATATTTACTTACATAATATTTCTGTTATCATGGAGACTTCTAAGCTACACACATATTAGATCTACCCCAATGATTTTATGGAGCATTTTACCAAGATCATGTACTATTTGTTAGGAGTACAACCTACCCAACTAGGACCTTAAAGATCTATTAATAATAAGTGGGTTAAGAGAAGAAAAGTATATAAATTTAAACATTCCAAAGAAACTTCAAATGAGATATACACACAAAAATTATCCTAGGAAAACCATTTTTGACTGTGTGGTTTATTTATAAAATTGTTTCTTGATCCATCTACATCGTGTTTTTCATGTGGTTGTGAAAGGTATCAAAGAGGCTAAACTATTCTTAAGTTTTCCTTTCCCTCCTCTTTCACATTTATGGGAAAAAATATCGGGGTTACTAAAAATTCGTATACATTGCTCCTCTCTTAATGGGGTATTGTAGTACCTCTCTCCTCTTCAGTGTTGTGTTACATGCAATCAACACTTCAATTTCTCCCTTGGAAAAATTGGGGATTAATCACCCCCAATCCTTCAATATTTCAGAAACAATGTTAAATCTCCAAAGTACAACAAGAATGGGAGATCTTCCATTCGCAAAAAAAAACATGTGTATTCCTTTTATTTATTCCAACTCTTTCACTTTAATTTGTGTAAGTTAAATTTTACAATAAATTTAAACTTTGTTTACATTTTGAGTAACATTTAAATTAATTTTGAGTAACATTTTGACTAAACTCTATTTTAGGTTTCACCTGAGTGTGCCAATATTAACACATCAAAAATAACTATCAAGAGAAGGCAAAGTGTATGTGCACACTTAGGTATGTTTTTTCTTTAAGCATGCAATTATAAATTACTAATTTAAATGGGGAAATGTAGATACTAAAATTTAGTAATTTCTCACTCGTCAATGTAAAGATTGGCTTTGTTCCATTGCTAACACAAATTATCACATTCTAAGATCAATTAGAACATATTTATATCTCTCTCTCTCTTAACTTGCTAATCACTACACTTTGCTTTTTCTTTCATCTAGGACATATTAAATAACCAAAGCATTAATTTTTCTCCAAGAATCAAAACTGAACTTTAGCTTTTATCTCAATATCTTCCTAGGAAAAACCATACATCTAAGTTCCATAGTGGACTACGGTCTTTGCCAACTTGTACGCTCTACCCCCTTATATCTAACAACTTTGTTTTCAATTTGATTATCTTATATGCGTCGTTTGATCTTCCTAGATTTTGCCTTAGCATGAAATTTCACCTATAGAAGCCAATATAAGTATGAAAATATCAATTTATAACTCATCTAACACTTTCCTAAGCTCCTATTGCTAATATTAATACAAAAGCACTCAAGGATCTTATAAATCTTCCAAAAGAAGTTAGAAATCACTTAAAGTAGTCACTACTACAGGATTGAAGCACTCACTTAGGTCAAAGATTCTAGCATCCTCTATTTTCAAGTATTCAAGTGTCTTAGAGCCGTGTTTTCGCAAGAGAAAAGTTACTACAAGAGTTTTCAAATGTCTTTAAATGACAAAAGGGTTTAGTCTAGAATATAACACATACCATATCACACTAATACCATGTTTGGTAGATTATCTACTCTATAGTTATTCCAATATATTTATGTCAAGATGCATGAGGGAACACATAAGGGGTTAGCTTAAATCCCATTCACACTTGCACAAAGCACTAAGAGAGCTACATGAGGCTTGATGTCTCTCGAGGGCACGTAGTGTAACACTTGGATTAGTTTAGCATGAGTTAATCACCAAGGGTATTCCAACCTCACCCACACAAGGATTTATAATTTCGTAATATAATTCTTTGATTAAGTTTATTGCAGTATCAGGAGTTTTCACTTGTAGGTCATTCGAGGTTGTGTCGAGATTATTCGACCTAGAGAGACATGTCAGAAAGAAGGTTTTATGACAAGTAAATGCCATTAAAACTTGCATAACCCCATTGCAAGAAGGTCCGAGACCATACAAAAGAAGGCATAACCATACACAACAAGTGACCAACCATATAGTAGCGAAAAGACACATCTTCTATCTAAAGTATGACAAACAAATCATCTTCACATTCAAATAAGCTTATTTACCCAACCTTTACACCCAAAATTATTTTTCTCCACTCTGTAAAAGTAGTTACTCTTGTTGTTTAATTACACAGAAAATAAAAAAGTTTGCAAGGGTTTACAACATGTACACTATTCTGATCAAATTAACTTCTAACATCAATTATACACAATCAAAATAATGCATTGAAACTTTAAAAAATTAAAACGATCGATAAACGATAAGTAACTTCTCAAAACATGAGAGGAGATAAAATTAGCTATTTAGGGAAGGAAAAATAGAATTTAGATGTGCATGATAGAGAAACAAGATGATTTACAAGCAGAATCATTGATTTTGCACGAGAAGTTCTAGAAATGGAAAAATGAGTAGGGGTAGAACCATACAACTATTGTATAGTATAATATAGAGTTTTATGCTTTTTACCTAGAGATGTATGGTTTCAAACCTTGTTATAGTTAAGATATGTAATATTTTTGGTGCTTCACTTTGTTGAAATTTTTTTTTATTGTATTTCACTCTTTCTCACACAAATTTAGGATGACCTGTAATAATCTGTAACAAGGTATAAACCTTAGTAACCTACAAAACCATTCATTAAAGAATTAGAAAATGAAAAGGAGAAAATATGTGTGCATGGTTGAGGCTAGAGTACACTTTATAGTCTGACTCTCAAATGTTGAACCAATCCTTGTGCTACACTACATGCCCTCATGGAGGGATCAAGCCTCATGTAGTTCTCTTATATGATTGTATAGCTAATAAATACACTAGGCCTTCCCTCATCTCTCTTGACACCAAGATAGTGGGCTAACAACGTAGTATAGAATGTACCCAACATGGTGGTAGTGAGATGTGGTATTACTTAGCTATGTGACATAAAATTTTGTCGATTGAAACTCATGTGCAATTCTTGGAGTGACTTTGTTCTTGCTAAGAAATGGCTCTATGATCGTGCTAGAATTTTTGACCTGTTTGAGTGTTTAATACTCAAGTAATAGGGACTACTCCAGATTATGTGTAATTAATTTCGAAGTTTTAAGAACCCATTAAGTGATTTTGGAATAATCGTTGCAATAGTATCTTGTGAGAATATCAAATGAGTTATAAAGAGATGATGAATTACTTATATAGGTGAAATCTTGTAATAAGGATGACTCTAGGAAAATGAAATCATCCAAGGAATGATTAAAAGGGGTGGGACCATATAATTTTGCTAAGACCAGAAGATCAGACCCTACATCTTGACCCTTCTGTACGTTCTAAGATTAGAGAGAAATAACAAAACTGAAAGTTGTGTCATGAATATCAAATGTATTATACTGATTTTCTTAAATATAATTACCAGAATTAGCAACGAAGCAGATTGTAAAGATAAGTAAGTTGTAGAAAAGCTAGAGATATGGAAATATTGGATTTCGAATGTGACATTTTGTCATAACAAGGATACATGGTCCAACATGCCATTACACAAGGAAAAAATATTGAATTTTAGTGTCTAACAGATAAGCCTACATCTCCTCTTATGTTTTTAAGGTATCATTGTATAATTTATCTTTTTTCTGATTATTAATGTGTTATTCCAATTATTCATGGTTGATTATAAATTAAATAACACATAATAACCCTCTGTAACAAACTCTTACATCCTATATATTTCCACATCGCATCTCTCACACATATATTGTTAGAGTGTAATATCCTGTGATCCCGACTCTTGTGATCTAATCCATCATTTTTTTAAAACCTTAATTTCCCTAAGGTTATTTCTTTCTCTTTGGTTTAATATCTTCCAATATTCTATGCTTTGTATGATCCTATTTTCTATATGATCCTTTCCTTTTATATAGGGTTGCTTCTTTCAGTAGTATCATGGCTTGTTTTGATGATCAAATTGTGTCATTCCTTGAATTCATTCAAATCCATCCTGTATCTAAATAAATTCTTTATGAAGTATTTGTAGGCACAATAATCCATCCTACTACACCTCTTGATATCATAACTTCCATTATCAGTAATTTAATTTTTTTTTAGGAAGATGATATCTTGTCTTTTGTTGTTGTTAGGGTTTCTTCCAATCTTAAACCATGACTTCTGCTAAGTATGTTACACTTAATCCCACATGTAAACATATCATTCATGACGTATTTCTAAATGCACAAATCCATCCTAATACATCCCTTGGATATGTGGTATATGTTCTCAAGGTAAGTATTTGTTTATGACTTGATATACATCCAATTCATGGTTGCAATTATGATGATGATTATAGAAACAATTCTAATGATATTAATTATTATGATACTTCTCCTATTACACATGATCATATATCTTTACATTTTGTTGAAATGGAAATAAAAAATGATACACTTCAAAAAAATGTTCATATAAAAAATGTTACAATGGAATGTGCAATTATTCATGATGTACCTATTAGTGATACTTATCTTATACATGATTATGAGGACACTTCTTACATTAAACATATTTATGATATGATTATAAAAAACATTATTAATGTTTCTCGAGATGGACTTGTTTCTCCTATTTCTAATAAAAAAGATTTACATCCTCATATTGATTATGTGTTTTCTAATCCTCAAAGTGGTGTTAGAACCCTAACTCATAATGTTATACTTTCAAATATATCTAGTGCTTTATCTCTTATGGCTATAACCACTATTGATACATATATGGTTCATATATCTTTTGGGGAAACCCTAAACCATAATAGATTGCTTCACACACGCTAAAGTCCCTATCTAATCGATGAAAAAACATACAATTGATTCTTCTAATCTTACTTCTACTACAAATTATGAACTTGTACATTCTATATATTGGATACAACTGTTTTGAATGATACCATTCATGTAAATCCTAGATATTAAAAATTTAACTTGTGGTTAACCTTTTTTCTTTACTTCTTTTTTAGTTTGATACAGTAAGCACCATCGTAATGAGTCTCTTGCATATGTCTTATAGTTTGGGCTTCATATTTTACTATTTATCACTTTTATAATCGTTGCAATTACTTACACCACTGTTGGAATTTATCCTTTTTCTCTTTCCATGACAAATAAAGATGGTTTACATCCTCCTTTTTCTAACACACTTATACTTATTCCATATGTAGCTAAGTATTTTTTTCCTCTAAAGGGTTTCCCCCTCGACCTTGTATTGTTAGGTATTTTAGTTCACATGTTATTTTTCATAGGGATTTCCCTCTTAGACCTCTTGCAAGGTCCCTATCTATGGATAATACTTTTCATATTATGGTTTCTATAGAGAATATACCAGATTATCATTCTTCTTTAATGATATATGTAAGGCCTAAGCCTCCTTCACATTATGGGTCTGCCCTACCTCTGCATGACGCCCTCATTGGGTAGCTATTATTCTAACTCCCTTTCCTATACATAGTTATTTCTAAGAAATAAAAAAAATTAAATAAACACATAATACAAACGCATTGACATAATCACAAAAATCAGGACCTATTCATGATTTGATTAGTTAGTTCATTTAGATATGTTGTCTGTCATATTGATAAATACCATGTTTTCTTCTTACCCACATGCATTCAGGATGTATATTGATATTTATGCAAGAAACACATAGATTAATACATGGTGATATGTATCGATTTTGTCTAGGTTCCCAATGATACTAATATTTGGGGGCATCTGCTAAACTATACAAGTTTTTTTATCTTCATTACATTTATTTTAAACTTTCTACTTATGTTTGATAATATGTATTTTGTATATGTTATATTTTGAGATGACATGAGTAACGCATGTGTCTTGTGCATTGCTAACCTATCTTGTTTTATATGTTATTTCAATACTATTTTCTATACTTTCTAGTTCGATTGATTTCTTACATATTTATGTTGACTAATTAAATATTTATTCTATGTATCCTATGTGCCTTAATTGACTTGTGATATTTTGGGTGTCTCATGTTTATTCATATATACATATCTTGTGTTTATACACTTATTTGTAAGTGGCCTCAATGTTTTCTATACGATTTTCATGTGTTATCATGGGTGTCCCATGTTTTCATCTCTATGCCTTAATGTGACTATATTATGTTCTTTCATTTATGTTTTCTTGAGTGATTATCTCTTCACCATTGTGCTTACTTTATTATATAGACATGTACTATTAATACTCTTACTTGTTTCACGTTATCTATTAATTTATTTGTGTACCATTTTTTCCACCACGTGTAATCCCTTTTGTGAAAACAAGTTCTCAACAATGGACATCTTTACTAACTTCTATTTGATCCAATGTGAACTATCAAACTTATCAGACATGGGTAAAAAAAAATTCTTTTCAGCCACACAATAAAATTCTTTATCAAATGCACCTAAAAAGAGGGGTCATTCATTGGGATATATTCTACAACTATGATGAGTATATCCAAAATAAAGGAATCAAGTAATGATTTTTACAAGGAAAATATCCTCTCAAAGTAGGTACAAATATAAAAACATAGCAGAAATCAACACTAGTCAAAAGTGTATACTTCAGGTCTAGAGCATAGCACGGTCCAAACCCTACTGCAAGTTCTTGACATAAGGGAAAATTCTCAATAAATTCAAATAGTTTCTAATTATTACTGTTATTTATAGACTTGCAGTACATATTTAGAAACAAATGACACAGTTTATAACATTAAATAGGAGGAAATATTTCTCATTTATTCTCAGTTACACTACTCAAACGTAGTTAAAAGAACAAGGTTTGGGGGAACGGGCCTTCTCCTCTACATTATTACAAAATTACATACTCAGGTTTAGCTATATGATATGTAATGGGGGCATGGTGCATCCATTCCTTTTCAACTCTGTGGTTGATTTACAAACCATGTCCTAAATCCTTCTACAATGATGTGGTCTATGAGGATGTGGAAGATATCAAAGTGGCTAAGTTCCTTGTTTGTTATCCTTTCTCTACTCCTTCAAATTTATGGGGGAAGATATAAAGGGTCACTAAAAAAATTTATACACTCTTCTTCTCTCTTAATGGGGTGCAACAACATCTATCATCTTTATTATTGGGTTTCATAAACTAAACACTTCAGTTTATCCTTTAGCATAATTTTTTAATGATCACCCCCAATCCTTGGAAATTTCAGAAAAATTCCAAATATCCAAAGTACAACAAGAATGGGAGATCCTTCCTTTGCAAAACTTATGGTGACCCAATGATTGAGATGACCCCAGACATTTGCAGAGTTTACACATCATAGTAAAACTCTACGGTTTCTTCTATTTCTCAATGGCCTTCACAACATCTAGATGCACTTGCTCTATATGGGGCTATAGACTATCTTATGTAGCTTTTACAAACTCTGGTGTTTTCTCCGAAGGACCTAACCTAGAATTTTTTCCTTTCTTGACTCGGATCTAATGGCCTACAAAAACTAACTTTTGGTTGGATTCTAACAACACTTATCCTAGGCCTCTAGCCAACAACCTCAAATTGGTGAACTCGACCTATGTTTATATCCACACGTTCTCACTTCTTTCTCCTTGTTTTAATTTCCTTTGGGAAAGTGGGTCCCTTACATATGCCTCTAGATCTTCCTACTCAAATTCAACTATGAACTAAGCTCATTAAATCATCTGAGCTATCTCCATCTTGACGTTATCTACTTATCCCACGTCAACCTAGTCATTGATCTTAACTAATCGTTAATCCTATTCAACCTCCTTGTAAGACAACTATTTTGTCTTATTTGTGAATTAGCAACTATTTCTTGTATTCCTTGCTTGCAATCCTTTGCTCCACCTATACTCTGTTTTATCGTGTGTTGATGGTATTAAGCTACACCTACTTTATTCAGTGCACTATCTTTGTGCTTCTAAGACTTTTTCAAACCATCGATATGATTATTTCATAATCCAAACTATTTTGTAATACTTCCTTTTATGATTTTCAACCTTTTGCTTACTCTTTTGCAATAAACATAACTCCTTTGTAATCTTTGCACACCACAAGTCAACTAGGTTGGACCAAAATCTTATTGCCCTACAAAAATTCCAAGTGCAATCATTGTGGATTATTCTTCTATTCCTCTCTTCCTTCCTTCTTCAAAAGACCTTGTGCACTCCACTAATTCACATTTCACCAAACTTCTTATGCACTATTGTGTCGTTTATTTTGTTGGCTAGATTTTCTGCATAGCTTGAAAACCTAGGCAGTCATGAGATAAATCTCCCTCATTTACCGGTGAGGATCCCATGTAAGATTTGTCAATTAAATATGCTAGCATCTATTCGTGGGTATTACTTTAACCATGTGGTTCATGAACCATAGTTATATACTTTTGCAGCAAGTAAGCAACTGTTAAAGAAAGGAAATATCTGATGAAGAAGAAAATAGCAGAAAACAAGAAAGAAAGAGGGAAGATGTGCAACCCAATCAATAGATTACAGATTTGATTGCATGCACATAGATAGAACAGATAGATATTAACAAACAAAATTATAAGCAAAAGGAAACTTTCAATCTAAATCTAGAATAACGCAAAGTTTATGAATAGATCTAAGACATAAAGTTAGAAACAAAATGCACTTTGTTGACACAAAGTTCTCTAGAAATATGCTCTTTTCTATTCCTCTGCTTCAAATAGCTATCGGGGTTTTAGCACAAAGTCTCGAACACAAGAATGTTGCTTACAAATTCTCCTCCTTAACCCGAAGGTTCTTCCTCTACTTATAGAATGTAGAAGGGAAATTACAAATGGGAAACTTAACTGAACTAGAACATAAACAAGAAGTAAAGATAACATCTAGAAATCATCTTCCTTTAATTCCTCTCTAAGTGACATGCATCGGGAGTTCTAGTCAAAATTATGCACATCTGTCACTTAACTTATAGAATCGTTCCACACAACTTAAAGTAATGGTTTTCAAACCAATAACTTTTAAGTTTTACAATTACATCCGGAACATAGAAAAAGAAGAAGAAAGAGAAGAAGAAGAAGAAAGATCTGTCAGTTGTAACCCCTACATCTTCTTTTTGCTTTGATACTGAATATACTTGTCAAACATGTAATTCAGCAACTTCTCATTTGTTTTAGCCACAACTTCTTTTTCTGTCCTGAATTGCAGCAATCCTTGTTTCAAAACATCGATGCACACTTCCACATTCTTCAAGCTGGGCCTAAACTTCTTAAAGTTTGACTGCAACGTTACCATCTTGTTAATGGAATCCATCGGGAAAGGCTTAATAGCTCCATCAATCCTCTCTTGCACCATCAAAAGAGATCCTTCCAGGGAATCAGGCACTTTGTTAGGAATGATCCTTTTGTATGAAGAAACGTTCCCGACTACTTCCTCATTGGTGAAAGCAATGAAATTGTTTGATAGTGATGATGCCATACTCTCGAGCACCCGCATTCTTTTCAGCATGATTTTGAGATCTCCAAGCAAAAAGAAAATGCAAACTCAAGTTATTTCCCCTTTTCAACAAAACCATCGGGCACAATTTATTCTGCAGTCAAAACCTCCTTCGGCAGCTTATTTATCTCAACCAAAGTACTCAAGTTACTTTCAGCTACTGTGTTCATGTCCATCGTGCTCATCACTAGTTGTTTCAGCTGAACCAATGCATCCTTCATAACCTTTAGACGGCCGACACCTCCTTGAGTTATACAGAAGCTTGGAGAATTATTAGATTCTTCCATTCATCGATAGATTTAACTTGGTTACTGCATCGATGATCACTCACCGCTATGTCTTTGAACTTGGGAGTGGAAGATTTGGCAACTTTGGCAATAATCTCACACAACTGAGACACCTACTTTTGAAGTTCAACTTTTTCCGCCTTTTCTTTGTCAAGCCTAAGGAATAAAGCATTTATCAATGTCTGTGTGTCTTGCTTCAATCCTTCAGTAGTGGTTTGACCTATCGGTACTTTGGTCACTGTTATATCTGCTGCCGTGAGCTCGCCCTTCTTCTTTCCTTCTGTTAGAACTGATACCTCAGCGAACTTCTACCCTGACTCCTCAATAATCAACCTCGAAGTCACCTTAGCAACTTTAGGTCTTCTGTCTTTTCCGCCCAAACTCAGGAGCAGCTGCAAGTCATGTTCCTCCAAGTTGATCTCCTCTCTAGCCTCTGGGACCAACTGTGAAGCCAACCACTTTGAGAAATTACTTCTTGAAGAATGAGAAGTTGTCGAATGTACCACCATCTCGTGCTTTGGTTCCTCTCCTTCCAAATCGCTACGGTGTCGTGCCTACCGCCTCTCAGTATTGTTCAAAGACAAAGTTCTTTCAAATTCTGCCATCTGTAACTTTAGCGTTTCTTCAAGAAGAGATGCAGATTAGAGTGGCTGAGGAGAAAACACAAATGTTGCCGATTCAACAGAGGAATGGCAATATCCTGCTGAGGTGCAAAAGTTGGTGAAGTACTTGATGTTGGAGAAGTCGGAACTAGCACCATAGCCGTAGAAGTGACCTTTTCCCTTGAATGAGACTTCTTGTGCACTTTAAGCTTTTTAGGTCTTCTTTGCTTTCTCCCTCGTGCTTCCTTTTGATGGAATCTCCTGTGCTGAGGTTGCCTATGATTTGATTCATCAAAGCTTCATCAAGGTAATACCCCTTTGTCAGCAACCAGTTCGAAGTGTTGACCAGAACAGAGACCTCTCCTCGATCATGTGCCAGCCACTAATGATCTCCTGAAGTGCAGCTCTACCCCCTCCAATCTAATGGTATGTGTCAAGTAACACAGGCCCATCGTCCCGTAAGATCCGCAAGATCCATATCCATGCTAATCTATAATCAAACACTTGTTGCATTGATAACTTGCTAAAGTCTATCTTCCTAACTTTGTACTCACTTCTGCACTTCATCCAGAAATCTTCTAACGAAGGCACATGCACGTATTCCTAGGAGATTGTCTTTCTTGCTACCCCATATGGATCAAAGTTCAGCCGTGCTGGGAAGAACTCATGCTCATACTCAGCGAACATCTTTGCTTGATCCCTCGGCTTTGTGAATTCTCTAATAGCTATAATAGTCCATTTGTGATCGGAAAGAAGCTCAGTAGACTTCATCATTTCAACTGTAGGTCATGCATCTCCACGAGCTATCTGCTCAACTCCATGATGACCAATCTATCACTTAGATATCTGGGCAACTTGACTGGCTCTCCCTAAAATCTGGTGACCCTGAGGTATGTAAAGTCTACAAACTGGATGAAGATACTACCATCTGGGATACAGCTTCCCAAGCTTCCTTTTTTACCCTGTTAGTCTTCAGATCACCATTCAGCTTGCAAATGAACCTATAGAAGAATCCATCGTTGACCACCTTGTAATATTTATTGCATTCAGGCATAGTAAGTTGCGGGTAGCACTCAAAAATAGGATCCTTCGAGAGCACACCCCATCTATCCAGCTTGGAGAAGATACCCTGTGAGGCTGCTGCATATAACAAATATGAAGTCATCGTGAAGTTGTAAGTCTTCCTCACATTTCGCAAATGCTCACTAATGTTGTTGTTGATGATCTCCAACCAATTGATTATAGAATCTGCTTTGTTGATCTCAATGGTCCTGATGAAGGCATACATCCATGAGCGGAAGTTGTGAGCATTAGCTTCGCCATTTATCCACCTCCTGCACTAGATTGGATCGTGGAAGAGTCCTCAAGAACTTGGATGGAGATCTGGGCTTCTTCATATACTTGTTGTTATTCATTATGCCCACATAGTCGACTTTATGCTTCTCCCATCATCTGTTGCCAGCGTCCAACATACTAATAATAGTCACCACCTGTTGTGTTGGAATCTTCAAACAATAATTAATCAATTGTGCATCCAGCCGGATTATTGTCTTCCCAACATCCCAGATTGATCTGGATAGTGGATGGTACAACCTTGCACAATCCATGACGAATTCTGGCAACCTGGTTTATGAATCGGAAATGTTGAAGCTCGAATGATTCCATTACTTTTGACTACCCACATGAGAGAAGTCTTTCCAGCTTTGGATCTATCAATCAATTCGGAAAGAGGTTCTAGGCCTAGATCTGTGTCTCCGATGTCAGAAAATCTAGAAGTAATGCATGATTCCACTGAGCTTTCTCTTTCATCCTGCTTTGCCATGGCCGGAGCTATCTTTGTATGAGCAATTCTTTTTCTTTTTATTCGGTCGGAGTTCTTTACAACTGGTGCAGATCTGGGAATTTCTTCAGATTCGGATAATATATTCAATGTATCTGACATTGATTTAAGCTCCCTTTAAATTATATAATTACCTGTAATGAATACCTGCAAGTAATTCAGACAAAGACGGCAACTAGAACATGAACACTTGATTTTTATCATAAAAATCTGCATATAAAGTCCGCTGCCCTAAAATTTGAGGCTTTGCTTGCATGCAAAGCAAGCATAAATATTTGTAACTTCACCTAGGCACCTATAACAATATGCAGATAATTAAACAAACTTAAATCAAGCTCCTCCAACCCTAGGCGCCAAACTTTTAAGCTTTTTGACAATGAAAAACACTTTTTTGAGTAAAAATCCTCCTCTTTTGGGCGCCAAAACTGTCTGGGCTGCATTCCTTTGCTAGAAGAATTAATTAATTCATTATGGCAGCCCATGCTTATATAACCTTCATCATTCTATAATTAATAATTGCCTCTCCTATTCCTGGCAATTAATTAATTAATAAGCATGTTTTTCTCTTTAACTTGGGCGCCTAAACTTGCATGCTCATGGCTGACATTAAATAAATTAATTTAATTTATTTTTAGCCTCCTTCCTTCAATTCTCTTTGACTTCACATCATGCTTTGACCTTCTATGTCTCCATGTGCCAAAATTAGGACTAAAAACCATTAATAAATACTTCAAAAATATTATTTATCCTCCAAATGGGTTGCACTTTTTAGCATGCTTTAGGGCTGCATTAAATAAATTAATTTAATTTATTTTTAGCCTTCCTCTTCCAGTCTTCTTTGACTTCTCTTTATGCATTGACTTTTCCTCATCCCTGGGCGCCAAAATTAGGAAGGGAGACTATTAATAAATGTCATTAAATAAATTATTTAATGCTCCAAAGGGGTCGCACTTTTTGGCAAAGGCTGATTTCTATATTTAAAAGTCAATTTTTAATGGGATTATTCACCCTGCACCGCAGCTCCAAAAATCCCATCATCCACTTAAGTTGTTTGCCTTCCATAATGGGATTTTTACCCTACAAGGCAGGTAAGAAATTCCCATCAATGCCTTAAGTGATTTTTCTTTATTTTATAATGGGAATTTTCACCTTGCAAGGCAGGTAAGAAATTCCCGCTTTTACTACTTGAAAATCCAACCATTCCCAAAAATGTGACTTGCCCAGAAGAGACTTTTTGTGCATGACTTTGTCTTTGTAAAGACAACCTAACTTCCTGAGGCTGATTCCTTCTAGCATGGCGGCCGTAGATGATCTCTAGATACTCCAGACAAGAAAACAGATCTTGTGAAAAGGAATTTCCGTAGGGGAATTTCACAGAGAAAAATAAAAAAATAAAAAACGTTGCTTAGGAAGTCACAAACAAAGCCCAAGATCCATCCTGGTAAAAACCCTCTTTGGTATATGTGAATATTGACATGAAAAAATTCAACAGAGCTAAAAGGGAGCATAACTTACTTCAAACAAGGCTCTAAATAATTAAATAAAATTTTCCAATGAGACAAAACTCCGACAAAGGGATAAAAAAATTTCAGCATCTCGGTATTTGTCGAAAGTGGCTCATTTGATTCACTTTGGGAATATCTAAATGCAATACTTAGATCTTCGGCATTAAAAACACAAAACAACCCGTTATTTTAAAAGTATAATTTTTTTTTACATTGGGTAGTCTCAGATTTCGGGTGAAATCTAGGGACACCATATTTTTTACTACACTCTTCCTCCATAGTCATTGCACAGAGTCCTTGCACACTTCTATGTGATCACCACCTGACCCTTCTACCTCCTCTCTTAATTCCACATGCTCTCCATCCATACGTGTACCCACAATAAGCAAAAATTGTGCAATATTTCATTAGACCTTACATTCTCCTACATCAAACACCGTAGGTGCTTATTTCTACAATGAGAATACTATGTGAGTGGTAGGACCACCCTTTTAATTATTAGAGCACATAATATTGGATTCTTCATCCAATAAGCCTTGTTTTAGCACGTGCTTCATTCAGTGTCTTTTCCAGTTTTTCATCACCTCTTTGTGACCCTTGTGTGTAATCTCGGGCATTCTTTTGAGCTTCTACCAACCTTAGACTTACCAAATCATGTAAATGGATCTTCTTATCTCACAATTCTCTTTCCACTTCGAACCATTACAAGTATCTTCTCGTCTTCAACCATACACCTCTGACTAAGGCTTCTCACGACACCATTTTATTTTACAATTCTACACTCACCCTAATCTATCAACCTCCACAAAAATTTGTCAAGACTTTTCTTCTCCCTTTCCCACTTTATCTTTGGGCATTCATCCTCTGTACATCTTTCCTTCACACACTACTTCCTTGTTGTGCCTTTTGTATCTCTACCCTCATCTTCCTTGCCAAATTATTATTCCCATCCTCTCCTCTTCTCCATCTTTTGTTCTCTTTTATGCTCTTTTTTGCGACCTCTTTTTCAACCCATTCCCCCTTTTTGTACTTATCTTTTATGCTATCCTTTACGCATCATATCTTCATTATCTATTGTGTTATCTTCCTCTACACCTACTTTTACATTTTCATCTCTATGCACACTTTCGGGCTTGGACTTACCTACAACCATCCTCCTCCTTCCTACCTTAACCCTTATATGACTTTGAATTCCCTCGTTTTTAAGTCTACATTCTTCCACACACCCCTTCTCCACTCTGTGCACTCTTCTCCTTCATGCCCAATATACATTTGCAGGATTATTTCCCGCTTATCTTCCTATTGACCTCTATTGGGCCACAATATTTCTGCCTATGAACTTCCAAGCCTTAATCAACTCGTGTGTAGATTTCCTCTCTTTTCTTTCTCATGGATTTTCCTCCTTCAATCTTCTGGTGTGTTCTAATCTCTACGTACTCTCCTCAAATCCTTGTTTGGGTATGCTCTTCCATTTTCAATACTCAATCTTATTTTAGAGACATCTCCTCTCCTTATTCATTATGTACTTTTACTTGGTTGTGTGCAATTGCCTTGGTGAATTTCTTCTTTCCTTCATCCTTGAGATCTACATGGATCTCTTTCTCCTTAACTTCTCTCTTTACACCTAGTTCATTATGTTAAAATTTTGAAGGCTCTTCTTCACACTACTCCTCTTCTCTTGTTACCTCCAAAGTAACTTCAACTTCTCCTTGTAGTTCTCCTTTACTATTTTTATGCCCTCAAAAGTTTTTATCATTATTTCTCTTATGCACCTTACTCATTCCGCACTCCCACAATGTCTTCCTCAAACCACTCTTCCTTTGTTTCCTTTGGGGAAACTTATTCTCTTCTGAATAGTTCCTTATTGTACTCTTTGCTTCTTGCACAACCTTCTTTATACACGGTTTCCTTGAGATATTTGGAAACATACTCCTTCTCTTATGCATTTTTTTAACATGCACTCTTGTAGTATCCTTGTTAGATGACTCTAGTTTTTATTCCTTTGGGGAAACCTCTTCTTTCATTTCTACTTCGTCTACAGTGGTACTCCCAACTCCACATGTGCCTTCATATTCATGCTTTTAAACTTATTTTCTTGGAGTTTATTCATTTATGTAATCTCTTGCACACTCCTTTCTTTCCACTTTGAGGGTCTCCTCTTTCACACTCTCATTTACACACCTTTGTTATCCTTCCTCTAGGATATTTTCCTCCTTCACACAATATGTTGTGCAATCGTGTCCCTTTCCTAGGAATTCTCCTTCTATGCACCTCACTTCACTTGGTTTTACAAACAATTCTTCACTCTATTTTCTTTACATTATCACCTTCTTCTATGGTCTCACATAATATTTTGCGCACCCATGGTCTGATATGACCATCCTCTCCTTGGTAGCCTCTTTCTCTAGTATAATACTCTTTTATACATCCACATACGTTTGGGTGACTTTTCTATTCACTCTTCTCTCATTTTGTGAGCTATCTCCATACGTTGTCTCTCGTGCATCTCTAGGAGGTTGTCCCACACATATTTTCCCTTCGCTCTTGCACTTTTCTTGCACAATCTATGACTACTCTCTCATGCACACCGGTTTTCCTCCTTGGTACCCTAGTGGAACTCTCTTTGTGCAACATTCCTTGTGTTGTATACTCCTTGATGTTTCCTTTACCTCCTTCAAGGTACCTTAAGCCATAAGACTCCTTTTTCTTCGGTCTTCTACCTCCATGCTCTCCAATATAGTCCTTACACCATATAGTTTCTCCATAACTCTCTCTAGCATTTTTTAGACTATTGCATTTGATACATCCCTTCTTCTTGGCAGCATATTTCTTTCATGTGTAATAACTCTATCTCCTCTGAGTAATATACTATGGTATCTCTTACATCCTCTACCCGCCTTCTCTTTACACTAGAGAAACAACTATCCCTCTAGTTGCCTCACTTTTGAACGCTATGCCAAGTTCTCTTCTCTCTCACTTGTAGGAAACTAGTCCAATTTGACACCACTTTGATGCTGATGCAAGGATCAAGATTGTCCCAGGACATTTGCAAATTTCACATAGTAGAATGAAACTCTATGGTTTCTTCTATTTATTAATGAAATTCATGACATCTACATGTACTTGCTCTCTGTGGAGATATAGACTCTCTTATGGAGCTTTTACAAACTCTGGTGTTTTCTCCTAAGGACCTAACCTAGATTGGTTTTCTTTTCTAGACTCATCTGTAATGGCCTACGTCAACTTATCCGCTTCCAAATAGCTTCTAACAACCCTCATATTTGCCTCTTGCCAACAACCTCAAACTGTTGAACTCAATCTCTATTTATAGCGACATTTTCCCACTTCTCTCTCATTTTTTGTATTTCCTTTATTGTGGATGGTCCCTCATAATGCCTCCAGATCATCTCAGTCAGATTCAAATTTGAATTAATAACATCAAATGATTTGAGATACATTCATATAGATTTTACCTTCTCATGTCATGTTGACCTAGTCATTAAGCTCAATTGATTGTTGATCCTTGTCAACCTCCTTTTTAGACTCCTCTTTTGTCTTAACTTCCAACAACATTATTTTCCACAAACGCCTTTATCACAATTCATTTCCACGCCTCTTTTTTTCCTGTCGTGCATTATGGTCTTAAGATACACCTCCTTTATTTTTCCCACTCTAATTGGGCATTTGGGACTTCTTCAACTCATTTGTGTGCTTCCTTTGCAATCTAATATATTGCACAATCTTTCCTTTCATGAATTTGCAACTTATGAACATTATTTTCCATTGTGTGTAACTCCTTCACAATCTCTACATGCCTCCAGTCAACTAGGCTTGGCCAAAATTGTATTGCATTGCCAAAACTTCTAAACATAATTATTGTGCATTATTCTTTCATTCCCCTCTTCCTTCCTTCTACACAAAATCTTGTGTTCTCCACTACGCCACACTTCTCCAACCCACTCACGCATTATTACATGCTCCATTTTCTATTGTACACTATGTGCATTACACTCTTCCTCTTTAGTCATTACACAAAGTCCTTGTGCACTTCCGTGCAATCACCACTTCACTTTGTAGTGTCTCGTCTCTTCATTCCATACATTCTCTATCCTTGTGCGCTCACTTCACTTAGAAAAATTGTACAATATTTCTATGGACCTTCGATGCTTCTGTATAAAAAAACAAACAAGTGCATTCCTTCAAAGTTTGGTATCTCTTTCACTTTACGTTTTTCAAGTATGATTTTACCTAAGCTACAAACTTTATTTACATTTTAACTTATAGTTGAGTTTGTATTATAGAAATTGACTACACTATATTGTAGGTTTCGCCATGGAGGGTGCCAACAACAACACATTAGAAGATAACTATTAAGCAAATACAAAGAGTGTGTGTGTACACTCAAGTATATTTTTGTTTAATCGTGTAATTTTCAACTACACAATCGTAAGGGGAGCAAATACAGACACTCAAATTTAGTAACTTATCCTTTTGCAATGACAAGTTTGGCTTTGTTCTCTTCCTAGGATAAATTATCACACTCTAAGCTCAATCAAAAAATATTTCTATCTCTCTTTTGAATTTATCATCCCTACATACTGATATGTCATACAAAAAGGAAATTTTAATGTACCAAAGAAGTCATTTATCTCTACGAATTATTTCCAAACTTTTGATTTTATATCACTATGTCCTTGCGAAAAACCATACAGCTTAGGGCCATAGTGGACTATGGTATTGTGTTACTTGTACGGTCATAGCCCCTTTTATCTAAAAAAATTGTTTTAATTTTTATTATCTTATATGTTTGGTTTCATATTCCTAGGTTCATCCTTTGCATAACACTTTTCCTACAGAATCCTATATAACCAATTCAATATTACATTATAACTCAATTGTCACTTTCAAAAGCTCTTATTGCAAATATCAATGCAAAATCACTCAATGCTCTCCTAAATGTTCCAAAACTATTTTCTCATTATTTACAGTAGTCACTACTACAGGTCTAAAGAACTCAAATAGGTCAAAGATTCTAGCTTCCTCCATTTCCAAGCATGAAAAGGTCCTAGAGCCAGGTATTAGCAAGCAATATCACTGCAAGCTTTTTCAATGGGTTTTAAGGGACAAAAAGGTTTAATCTAGCAACTAAAACATACTACACCATAATACAAAAATGTTAGGTGAATTCTCTACTCTATAGTTAGTACAATATCTTTGTGCCAATAAGCACGAGTGAACACATACGACTTCTACGATAATATTCACACTTGCATAAAGCACTAAGTTGACTACATTAGTCATAATCTTGTTTGAGGTCATATAGTGTAGCACTTAGATTGATTCAATAAAGGTTAACAACCAAGGGTAGTATAGCCTCATAACACACACATTTCCTTTCGCTATCTAATGCTTTGATGAATGTTATTACATGTATCTAGTGTTTCTACTTGCTACGGGTCATTATAGGTTGTTCTAAGTTTTTGAGAGTGTTGGTGAAATAATTTTTGCAGTGAAAATTATTAGTTTCCACCGATGGTCACAGGGCTAAGCCCCTCCTTCTTTGATATGGGGAGGATCCCATTATTAAATGTAAACTAACTACAGTTGTGAGGTGGCCATTAGGCCGGGGATCCCACAGGAATACTCCATGAAACCTGTAATAAAGTACTTGTACAGAGTACAAGGGAGGAATTTGTTATGAAGGGAGGTAAATGCGAGTTGGAGAAGTAAAGAGAGAGGGTTAATGTTGTGAGTAGGCTTACAAAATTCACATGCATCAACCAGAGTAGGTCAACATTCAATTAGAAGAACGTAACAATACAAGCAATCAATAATACTAACAAACTAGAGACACAAAATTTTGCATTTTCATCAATCATGGATACAAATTTCCTTCTTGGTTATGTAAGATAACCATGCTTAAAAAGTTGGAATGTAGAGAGGGAGAGAATAGAGGAACATAAGCATAGAGAATAGAGGAAATTCCCCTTTCATTTCTTTATGTAAGGGTGATAAAAATCTCAAAAACAAACAACAATCCACAATTGGCAACCCTTTGGAATGGAGAAGACATTCCAATTTATAGCATTACAAATTGTCCTTCCATCTCCCCCACATGAATTTTCACCTTTTCTCATCACTTTTAATAGGAAATGAAAATGATTTTTTTTTTATCAATGAAAAAGGACTCTTACAATGTTAAATTGAGGGTCACTTAAGTGAATAAGACCAAATAGGGAAAAAATGTATTCTTAGTGAAGAATTAGAATATGGCGAGAGAAGAAAGATGAGAAATAGATAAGAGGGTTGACCAATCTAATGAAGATGAAACCTTTTCCAATGAAGAGATTACCAACTTGAAGTATTGTGATCACAATTTGCCTCTTCCGTGAGATATAAAGCATTTCACATCATCGAATGAGTGTTCAAAAACACTGGTATGAGATCTGCATTGTAGTAGGTATTGCCCAAAATAACCCCTGGTTATTTTGGCAACTTGCAGTTCCATTTTGACTCTGACATCAAGTTTTCTAATTGTGAGCACCTCTTGTTAGCTTCCTTGGTATAGTTTCATGATGACACTTCTTCGCATGCGTCCTCCGCACACCCTCCCTACCTCTTCATTGCTCCTCCCATTTCCTTTGCTTTCTTTTGTGCACCTTCTACGTGCTCTTGCTTTCTCCTTTTTATTCTTCTATCTCCCTCCACTCTCCCTTCGCATGCACTCCTTTTGCATTCGCTTCCCTTCCTGGTCATTGTACATTCTCTCATGCGCACGCTTGCTAAATTGCCTTATATTTTACAAAGTCCCTAGCATGTTTTATCTCACGCATGCCCTCCTTCTCGAGTCCTGTATCACTGCGTGCACACTCACTTCTTCTTGCGCTCTTCCCTCGTGCATCTGTTTCCTTCTGTGTACCTTCTGTGTGCCTCTCTTTTTCCCTCTTGGAAAGCTTCTACATGTCATATTATTCTAATGCCCATGCCTTCTTTGGACATTTACATGCCTTAGCAAATATGTATCCCTTTCCTCCTATCCTTGCGCACTCTCTTACATTCACTTGAAAACTCCATTTCTCTCTTCACATGCCTCATGCTCCCGCGCATTCGCTTAAGGCTATAACCTCCATTCCAATCAATGTGTGCCGCATGTCCTAATTTGGGTACTTGTCAAATAAAGTGCAACTCATGTGGACAAATTGAAAAGCACCAACTGCATGCAAACCCTTATAGAGAATGATTACAGAACATGTGGCAATGATAAACCAACAATCAGTCGACTCCCAAGACTAATCAGATCATGCCACGTGTCTTGTGTGTTCCTCTTGCAGTGCAGAACTTCAAATCACCATATCTTCTTCCACCAAGCTTGTAATCATGTGTGCCTAGTCTTGTTGTAAAGATGTTGACGTGAGCTATAATCTAGGCTTTCAAAATAAGATTTTGGCAGGATTTGTTAGGTGGAAATGGGAAAACATGACTCACGTCATTAATGCACACTTCTAGTCACCCCAACCACCCAGATTTCATGGGATTTGGCTCCTTTCCTTCTTCCACAAGGAAAATGATGTGGGTATGTGGATTTGATAGAGCTCCATGTGGATTTGCAGGCATTTATTGCATCTTGTTGGTGATTGTGATTGGAAATATAAGTTTTCTCTCTCTTTTCTCTCCTCTTCTCTCCTCTTCTTCTATATATTATTGAATAATGATCATTTGAAAAGGTTAAACTCTCTTGGATTGCAACACCATTATTCATAGTAGTGTATTCTTTGCATTTTGAGTTGCAAGCCTTAGATCAAGCTCACTGTGTGTAGATCCTTGCCTTCTCCTCTGATTGTAATCACCTGTTCATACTTTGGAAGCAATTAAAGTTCTGTTTCATTGTTATTTGCAGCCTTAGCTCATGTTTATTGCATTTACTTGCCTTTCCTTTGCAATGTTAGTATGGTGTGCTTGTTTTACATCTCTTGTAGGGTCCCTTTTTATTATGCTCCATGAAAATGAGTTTTTAAATGTTGTTTTGGACTGTGGCATGCATTTATGCCCTTCCTTTCTACATTTTCCCTCATTTACACTCATTTGAGAGTGTTCATCCCCTTCTTTCTGGTGTTATCACCTCCCTTTAGCTTAGGATTTCATTGTATGCATCTCCTTCTTACCATGGTCACTTGGAATCATAGAGGAGAGTTAGATAGTTGCATTTCCCTTCTTAGGAGTAGTTGTAGCAATAGAAATACAAAGAGGAAGTTTGCCTTCTCTGGAGGTATGTCTTAAGGGAAGGTCTCACAAATTGGAGAAACTCCCATGTTTCCTCAAAGCTTGATATCATACTGATTTGGGACAGTGCAATTTTTAGCCCCAACAGTTTTGGTATGCCCTATAAGACATGTATTGAAATCTCACATTTCACTATTGCTAAGATCTCGTGTGTGACTTAGTGATTTTCCAGCCTTTGTACGCTTGTTCAACATATCTTATGACTCCCAACATCCAGATCTATTGATTTCAGTAACCCATGTGGCCTTTTTTTGTGAAGGATTCAAACTAGACAACGCGTGAACCTTGGTGAGGTATTTGAATATTTGCAGTTATCCCCACGAAGAAGAAAAAGTAGAGTTGTGTGCAAATCTCTGTCTCCCGCACACAAAGAAGTATCAACTCCTCCTCTTGGCACCCTTCGCCCGCACATACAAAGTCCTAAGACCCATTATCTTTATGGCGGAATAGAGAAATATGCCCTTTTTCAGCTTCAACAATGATAGTCTATTGGCCCTTCACATAAAACATGATAAATACTTCGCTGCAACAAGAGAGTATTTCATTTTTACTCGTGAGAATCAAACTACCCTTGCTGATCACATTCAAGAAATTGCAAATTTCCGTTTAGTTCACCTAGTTACAAAAGATGTAGTTGTCAGGTTGCTTGTTTCTTCTCTTAAAGGAAAAGCACTTCCATGATATATAAGTTTGAGACCTACCTATATTCGCAATAGAGATGAGCTTGGCACTGTACTTTGTAATCAGCTTGAGGAGAAAGCAGACAAAATTTTCTTGTTAAAACAACTCACAATGATCAAGAGAGCTCCCAGTGAGCTCATGGTTGACTCTAATTTCAGATTTTAGAAGACATAGGACAAGATTCCTCTCCTCTTAAGACCAAATCCATGAGGCATTTTTCTTTACTTCTTAAGATCTTTGAATTATGATATTGTTGTCATGATCCAGTTTATGGGTGTTGTGTAACTCCATGATGCTTATCGTATATCTATTATGGCAGAAAACTGTTTAATCCAAGCTGGTAAGATAGCCCCTAGATTACCAATGCCCTTGTTTTGTGAATTGGCTCAAGTACATCAGCCTTCTATTGCTCCCTTTCCTGAGCAGAGTTCCCAACCCATTGCCTCCACATCATACTCCCCCCAAAAGAATAAATAAGATGAAGAATTAAAGGCATAAATTATAAATCTATCCAATAAAGTCATATCATTAGAAATGTAGCAGGAAAAGCCTTTAAAAGTAACTCTAATCAAGGATTTACTCAATATCCAAATTAGAAGTATGGGAAAAACCAACAAAATAATAGATGGCAAGGTCATAGCGTGCACCTTCCTCTTCAGAAAGTTGCTCCTACGTAACCCCTTCTAGCGCCAAGCTCAAGCAAAGCACTAGTTCCAGTACAAAACAACATGGTTCAAGAATCGGAATGGTGGTTTCCTTGTAACCTGCCACATAGCCAGTGTAACTATACAAATTATTTATGCATGCAAGCCTTCATAATCCAAAATAATTCCAATTATGATCTACCCATGAGCAGGCATGAACTTGATAACGAAGAAGTGCCAAAAGTCATTCCTAAGACCAACCTTATGTTCTTTGGAGTTGAAGACTTCTGCACAATGAATCAGGCCAAAGACAACTCAAACATGTCTCGTGTGCAGGTTGTTGACAACACCAAGTCAAAGAAAATAATGATGCAAGCCAACACGTAGCCTTCATGTTCTTCTAGTAAAAATGATCCACTCCACAAGTAAAAGGATGGCATTAATCCACCCTATAGTTTTGACGCACTCGAGTCTATGTGCGAGGTTCCGCGTATGGTTCCAAATGAACTTGAGTGCACACGTCCTTCTATAAATTAATTTGTTTCGCAACCCTAGGGACCTCCTCCAATAATAGAGCAATCAAGGAAAGAGAATGTTGTACATCAAATGCACAAGTCCATGGGTCTTCCATTCAACATTGTTGATAAAATGAAGAATAAAAATTTAAACATCATAATGTGGCATGCCTTGGCCATTCCATCTCAGTGCGACCTCCTTCATGAAGCACTTGCACAACTCCCACACGCTAATTCAGTTATTCAAAGAACTCAAGTTGTTGTCAATCTTTTCCAAGAAGAGGAGAAACCAATAAGTAAATTTATCAAAACCCCACCCTTTTATATGTCCTTAATAGTAGGCAAACATCTTCTTCACAATTGTATGACTGATTTAGGTACTAGTACTTCTATGATGCCTAAGAAAATTGTCGGTATCCTAAGTCTTAAATACAATCTTATCTCTACAGAATTCTTACAACTTGATGGCTCAATTGTTAACATCCTAGGACTCATCAAGGATCTCGAATTAGCCCTTCATGCATGTCCAAGTTTAACCATAACTCAAGATGTGTCAGGAATTGATTTGCCTCTATTGTTTGCTATTTGTCTATCAAGGGATTTCACTACCTAGGTGGGTGGTTACTTGTCATCAGACTGGTCTCATATGCTCCTTAGAACTAGGTACTTTGTACCAAATTTACCATATAAGTTGTTCCTATCTTTTTATATCATGTTGAGTCATATGACAAATCTCCGCTCCAATAAAATTCCCTAATCCAAGAAAGAAAAGAACAAGATTCATTTTCATAAGAGCTTCCTATTCCCCCTTTAATCCCCAATATTTTATTAAATGAATGGGCCAAGGAGCACTATGAATTTGATTCATATGATACATCTTCTAGTATGAAAATAGACTTGGAACCTATTCTTCTTTACAAACATGTTGCAGTTTGTATATTCCAAAATCGAAGCAGAATATGAAGTGTTGGTGCATAGTCTGCTTATTGCTGAAAGGAGATAGATTAAGGCATTGCATGTATTTGGAGACACTGATTTGGTCATCCACAAGTTAATAAACAAGTGCGCAACATAGAGTTTGGGAATTATTAGAGAGCTTTGAAGATCTTAATATGTAGGTGATACAAAGGAAATTGAATAAAGAAACAGATTAGTTGGCTGCCCTTGGTTCATAATTCTCATCGACTGAGGATTTTTTCCAAGGTAATGCACAAAATATCAAGGTGGCGATCAGGCAATTTGTTCTAGATAATGAAATAAGCTAGCAAGTGTTAGAAAATGATGCACAAATTATGCAATTCATTCATAATGAAGCTGATTTTTCCTCAAAGATGAAAGCTGATTTGCATGAAAGTTATGGTGATCAAGTAATTCACCTCAAGAAACATAAACTGCCTAAAGGGTTTGTCACCTTAGAGCACATATTTAGTCCTGATGATGAATTCAAGGGTGAATAAAAGGACAAGCGTGAAACGCAAAAGGACTTTAAACCAGTCAATATTACGTATGGCAAACAATTGCTTCTTGGTAAGGTATGCACGCAGAGTGAAAAAAAGGCCTTCATCTCATTATGTCAAAAACAAAGTGACATCTCATGGGACTATAAAGACCTCAAAGGATTTGATCCAAGTGTTTCTCAACACTCCATTAACCTTGATACTAGCATCAAGCCCATCAGATAAAATTAAAGGCTCGTCAATCATAAGATAGAGACCCTCGTGAGGAAGGAGTTATCCAAACTCATTAAGGTAAATATTATATTTCCAATCAAATATTCTACTTGGGTAGGAAATCTTGTTCCTGTGAGAAATAAAAGTGGTGAAATCTGACTTTGTGTTGATTTCAGATATTTGAATAATGCATCACTAAAAGATCACTATCCTTTACCTTCTATGGATCAAATTTTACGTAATGTGACTAATACGCAAATCTTTCCCATGTTTGATTGTTACTCGGGTTCAATCAGATAATGGTAAAGAAATAAATCCAATTTAAAACTACATTTACAACCAAATGGGGAACATATTCCTATCAGAAGATGCCTTTTGGTTTATCAAATTTAGGGACGACCTTCCAGAGAGAAATGGATATTGCCTTCAAGGGATATATCAATGAATTTGTACTTGTTTACTTGGATGACATAATTGTCTTCTCAAAGCAGAGTGTGAATCACATCAGTCATCTGGAGAAAGTCTTTAAGAAATTCAGGGAATTTAGGGTGTCTCTTAACCCAAAAAATGTAACTTTGTTGTTATGCATGGTAAGCTTTTGGGCCATGTGGTCTCAAAGGATGGAATTTTCATTAATCCTGGATGTATCTCAGCCATCCTCTCTTTCTTTGCTAGTGCAAAAGAAGGCCTTGCAATCATTCCTAGGAAAGATCAACTTTGTTAGGAGATTCATTCGTAACTTTGCAGGTTTGGTTACACCCATCACCATCATGTTCACAAAGGATACAAACTTCAAGTGGACAGAAAAAGGAAAATAAAGCTTCAATAAGATCAAGTAATAAATTTCTAGTGCCCAAACACTTATCAATCCTGATTCTCGTAAGGATTTCATCCTTTATGCATATGTGGTTAATACTAGTGTTGTTGTTTTGACATAAGAAAATGAACAAGTACTGGAGCATCCAGTGGCTTTCTTCAGTCAAACACTAAGGATTATGAGTTGAAATACACTCATATGGAAAAATAGGTCATCACCATCACGCGCATGTTGATGAAGTTCAAAAGTATACTCGCCATTAACATTATCAAGGTTCTAGTTTCACATTCCGGTGTGAGAGACTTCATCATGGGAGAAGAAATCAATGAGAAAAGAGCTATATGGGTGACAAAAATATGGAATATGATGCAACTATCAAATCCACTAAGTTGGTTCGAGGCACCACACTCATTAGGCAGCTTGTTGAGGATGCGATAAATGATCAAGACACTTCATTGCTCATGGATGAAGAACCTTCATGCTCTGAAGTTGAAAAGGATGAATATCCTAGTGCACACAGTTGGATGAATGACATGACAACATTCCTTTCTTCTAGCACATACCCTCTTACTCGAAAAGAAAAGAGAAGACATTTGAGGTTTTAGTCCATTCCTTGTACATTGTTTGACGGCATTCTCTTCAAAAAGAACATTGATGGTGTGCTACTAAGATGTATTGATGGTGCGTAGTTCAACAAAGTGTTAGAATAATTTCATGATGGATTCTCTAGTGGACTATTCTATGCCAAAGTAATAACAATGAGGATCATTAAGAAAGGTTACTTTTCACCTACCCTATTTGCATATGCACACAAGTGGGTCAGGAAATGTAAATAATGTTCTTTCTTTGTAGGCAAAAAGAAATTGGCAGCGCTTCCCCTCTGACCAATCCAAACAAATCATCCTTTTATGCAATTGGGTCTTGAATTCATTGACATGATCAATCCTCCTTCGAACGTTGGCCACAAATGGGTCTTGACAGCTACAAATTACTTCACTAGATGGATAGAAGCTATTGCGCTCAAGGAACCAATTGAGTTAGTCATCCTTGACTTTCTCGAGGGAATTGTAACAAGGTTTGGTATTCCTCAGAACATTATCTCAGATAACGCAAAAGCCTTCCTTGGTACTAAAATATCTGATTGGGCTCTTAGTCTTGGAATTTATTTGACTAATTATTCAAACTACTACCCTCAAGGTAATGGCTTGGCAAAATCTACTAACAAGAATATGATCAGAATCACGAAGCGAAGAATGAATGTTAGCCAGAGGTTGTGGCATAAAAAGGTATCGGGTGTGCTCTGAGCGAGACATAATCATGGTGATGAACACAGTTGGTACTTCACCTTATAATTTTGTTTATGGTAAGGAGGCTAGGATTCCTTTGTCTTTAGAATTACCTTCATTAGAGCTATCCCAACAACTGGAGTTTGCGCAGACCAAAGAGAAATTAGAATGACAAGGCTGGTTGAACTAGAAGAACAAAGGAACTCTACCATGATTAGATTGGAACATCATCAGAAGTCAATCAATTAATGGTTTGATAGGAAGGCTAGAGCTCAAGTTTTCAAATTGGGTGATCTGGTCTTAAAGTGGGATAGAGACAAAGCTAAATTAGGGCATCATTCAAAGTTCGATGCACTTTGGAGTGGGTCATATACCATAAGTAGTTGTAAGGAGGCCAACTCTTTTGTGTTATCTCATCTTGATGGAGAAATGATACCAATCCCAATCAATGGGATTTATCTCAAGCACTTCCATTAAGATTTTTATTTCGCATCATGTAGATATTAGAGTAGTTTCAATTTCTCTAAGTGCGCGCTCATGCACAGTGTTCCATTGTTAGTATAGGTTTCTTTCTTCTCATGTACTCTTGCGCGTTCTCTTTTTGCTTCCGTGGTGGCAGTCTTTGTGCCTAAGTTTTCAATTTTCAAAGGAGGAAATATCCAGTAGTTTTCCACCCTCATAAATTTCAAATCAAAATATCTTCGTGATTGAGAGTAATAGCTAATTTCATAGTCTAGACAATGCTTTATGTAACTTTGGGGGTAAATTCCTCAAGTTGCTAATCATAATTTCATGTTTTCAGGATAACTCCATGTCCAATGGATTCTCGAAGGCCACTGGTATCTTCATCTAGTAGGCAGATGTCCCCGAAAGTCGCCAAATTGTTTCTCAAAATAACCCTTGTTATTTTGGCAATTGAAAATTCCATTCGGCTCTGAAATCAAGTTTTCAGATTATGCGTACCTCTGGTTTCCTTCATTGGTATATTTGCATGATGGCAGTTCCTCTTCTTTGCTCTTCCCCTTCCCTTTGCTTTATTTTATGTACCTTTTGTGTGCTCCTTCTTTCTTCCCTTTTATTTTTCTATCTCCTCCCTTCATCCTCCCTTCGTGTGTACTCCGTGTGCATTTTCTTCCCTTCCTGGTTGTTGTGTATTCATTCTCTCGCGCACAACTATTGACTTTCCTTATTTTTTACAAATTCCCTACATGCTCTCTCTCACTCATGCCCTTCCTTCTTGATTCTTGTGCATCACTACGGGTACACTCGCTTCTTCTTGCGCTCTTCCCTTGCGCATTTGTTTCCTTTTCGTGCCTCCCATTTTCCCTCTTGGCAAGCTTCCACACGCCATATTATTCTAACGCCCACACCTTCCTTACACATTTTCATGCCTTAGAAAATATGCATCCCTTTCCTCCTATCCTCAACCACTATCTTGCACGCGCTTGCAAAATCCTGCATTTCTCTCTTGTTGCGCCTCATGCTCCCATACATGCACGCAAGGCTGCAACCTCAGTGTCAATCACTGCACGCTACGTGTCCTAAGTTGGGCACATGTTAGATAAAGTGCAGCTCATGTGAACAAATAAAAAAGTGTCAATTGTGTGCCGACCCTTATGGCGAATGATTACACAACACGTGGCAAAGAAAAAATGATAGACAATCAGTCGACTCCCACGACCAATCAAATCGCACCACGTGTCTTGCGTGATTCTCTTGCACTGCAGAACTTCAAATCACCGTAACTTCTTCAACAGAGCTTGAAATCATGCACGTATGGTCTTGTTGAAAATTTGCTGACATGGACTACACTCTAAGCCTTTCAAATTTGGATTTTGGCAAGATTTGGTAGGTAAAAATGGGAAAACACGACTGGGTCATTAATGCACACTTCTAATCAACCCAACCACCTAGATTTCATGGGATTTACCTCCTTTCCTTCTTCCACAAGTAAACTAACGGGTAGGTGGATTTAACAGAACTCCATGTGGATTTGCAAGAATTTATTGCATCTTGTTGGTGGTTATGATTGGAAATCCAAGGTTTTCCCTCCTCTTCTCCCCTCTTTTTCTATATATTGTTGAATAATAATGTTCATTTGAAAAGGTTGTGTGATGTAACTTTTTCCTAGACTAATAATTATAAGTTATAAACCATCCTAGTGATATAAAACCATTAAACAATAGTTAGTTGGTGAGGAATGTTGCTCAAGTAATCCCTAGGTGATACTTGGGATTCAACACGTCAAGCTATGACCACATTATCAAGAGGAATTTAGTATTTAAAATATTTTCTTTCCTTGGCCAAGAACCATCTTGGTTATACTTTATGTACCCCAATTAGGACACCCTCTAGAGTTCCCCTCTCCAATGCCCACCACTTGCCTTCACTTGGTATCAAATAAAAATACTTGACCAAACATTTTCCTATGGATATATTAATTCTCCACTCACCATCAATTGAAATAACTTTCTCCCAGTAGGCTTTTCAACCAACACACCTTTTAACAACAATAATTTACAATCAATTACATATACCCCTAATGGGTCCATAAAATAAATATTAACCCCGTCCTTTTAAAATAAACACTTTTAACTCTTTATTCCTCCCCATTTTAAAGGGATTTTTATGTACATAACTCCCCACCCTATTTTAAAGGGGGTCTTCTTTTATTTATTACTTTAGAATTCACTCTTTGTCAAATAACTTTAGAATTAACTATTTTTCTTTCAAATTAAATAGCATTCAATCTTTTTAAATTAACTATAGAATACATAATAATTATTTTATTTTATTTTGATTAATCACTTTATTTAATATTTTGTTGATGTGGGGAAATTGTCACATAACATTTCCCCCTCTTAATTCGAAGCTTTATCTTTATCTTTTTAATTCTTTTATTTCTCTATTAAATTAAATTATCAAAACTTTCCTTATCAAATACAAAACACAACTTTTGAAAATTCTTCAATATTAGATAGGAACAAAGATAAATTAATTTAATAATTTGATTAAAAACTATATATATATATATATATATATATATATATATATATATACATATATATATATATTATATATATATATAACACAATATTCTTTTATAATATATAAATAAATTTATTTCTATATCATGAACTTACAAAAACTTATAAATAAAGTTTATATAAAAAAGGTTAAAAATAAAGTTAAAAAAAAAAGGATCTCGTACAAAAGCTTTTACGGTTTAGGTAGTTTTAAATTAGGTTTTAAAATCATAGATTAAATATTTAAAATGCACAGAAATGGTCTATTGATCTCCATGTGGAAGGAGAGCAAAAAAATCACATGGAGCATTTAATAGGTAATCAGTTAGAATTTTAAATTATATATTATAAGGTAAAGTTTAATATTTTTAGACTTAGGCGAGAGGTAAGGAATTTAAGCGGTAAATAATTAAATGAAGTAGCCCTTTGACCTAAAAAATAAGAAAGAGGTTGGGATGTTAATTTTGTATAGGTTAGGGAAACATATATTATGTGTTATATAGATTTTAAATTAAATATATATAAGCATAGATTAGGTTTATATAAATATATAGTTTTAAAGTGGCCGCATGAGGACATGATAATATATTATAAAGTATAAGGTGTTTAAAAAGTTATAAAAAATATAGTAGTTTTTAAATTAAAATAACCATTCTAATTCTAAACCACACGTGGGTGAATAAGATATGGTAAAAGTTTAAAGTATAAAATTTTGAATATAGTTTTTTAAAAAGGTTAAGTAGTTGGGAAGTGGAATTTTTTTGGTGTGGCCAGATCTATGGGAATCCTCATCGTTGTGGACACTGCAACTAAATCCAGATTGAGATTGGTACATGCTAGATTATGTGTCTCAATCCTTGATGGCACTAAAATTCCCAAATGGATTACTCTCAACTCTCTGTATGGGGTCTGGGAGAAAATAATAGAAGTGGAAAGCTCGAGAATATATTATGCAAAGTGTAGAAGGGTGTGAAGTGACCCTAGATCTTGCTGCAAGGTCGTTGATTCAGAGCAATGGAGTGGGAAAGATGGAGACCGATCGAGAAGGCAGATCTTGCTCAGAGGACGAAGAGGTCGAAGTTTCTATTGGGTCTGATGAAAATAAAGCGGGGTCGAATCCAATGAACGCTTTGAAACGAGTAGATTTACCGGTGAAGGGGAAGGGTAATATACGGTAAAAGGGGGAACACATTTCAACTTCTTTGGCAGTCAATGCATAGGATTTGGGAGTTAATGGAGTGTCAAAAGATTGCATCCAGGCCAAGGATCTTAGTAGCGGAACCAAACTTAATCATGAAATGCCACTGTTTCATGATGTGAATCTGGTGATTGATCTTGGTAGGTGTGATTCTTCGCATGTTGGAGATTTTATGTCGGTAGTGAATGAAGAGGAGGGGGTGTGGTCACTTGTGTCCAACAAGAAAAATTGAAAGCTGACCACCCGCCCCTTCGATTGAATCTGAGGTCTCATAAGGGGGAGGCTCGAGGCGGATAGGTTCTTGGTTTCGACTGGTGCAACATGTTTGGCTTCGTTGTTTCCCGTCCGTTGGCTTTAGGCTGTTTTGATTGTTTGGTTTGTTTCTTGTTGGGCTGTTTCTTTATTTTTTCTCCTTCTGAGCCTCAATGCTTTATCTTTCACTTTGTTCAGGGTTCTTGATCCCTTCAAAACTTGCTTTTTACCAAATCAAATAAAAAATGTAAACCACCTTACAAATTTTATACATGTTTTTTAGACCAATAAAATAAAGTACGTAGAAAATTAATAAAATATATAAATGTTTTAAAATTATACTTTAAACTTAGGTTAGGTGGTAATTTTATTTGAATTAACCACTTAGCATATGATAGATATAGGTTTGGAATAAAGTATTCCAACATATAAAAATGTCTCTAAGTAATTTCACAAACTCAAACTAACTCTTTGTCATAAGTTTTTCACATGGTTAATGAGAAAATTCAAAAACCTACATTCGTGGAAGATGTCTCTAATATGGAAGACCTTGTTTTTAATTTGTATTTTACTTTATTTTCACAACTTTTCATTATGTTTTTCTTGAAGTAACAAAACAATTAAATAAATACAAATGTGAAAAATTATTAAATTAAAAATAAGTATCCACATGTTTTCGAGGTCTTAGGGCTCTCATACCAAAATGTGATGTAACTTTTTCCCAGACTAATAATTATAATTTATAAACCATCCTAATGATATAAAACCATTAAACAATAGTTAGGTGGTGAGGAATTTTGCTCAAGTAATCCCTAGGTGATACCAAACATTCAACACCTCAAACTATGGCCATAAGGAATTTAGCATTTAAAATATCTTATTGTCCAGGCGATGAACCATCTTGGGTTATACTTTACGTACCCCAGTTAGGACACCCTCTAGAGTTCCTTTCTCCAATGCCCACCACTTGCCTTCACTCCTTATCAAATAAAAATACTTGAGAAAACATTTTCCTATGGATATATTAAATCCCCACTCAACCAAAATACCTTTTAACAACAAGAATTTACAATCAATTACATATACCCCTAATGGGTCCATAAAATAAATTTAACCCCATCCTTTTAAAAAGCAGTGTGATAAACACTTTTAACTCTTTATTCGGCCCATTTAAAAAGTTTCTATGTACATAACTCCCCACCCTATTTTAAAGGAGGTCTTCTTTTATTTATTACTTTAGAATTATCGTTGTCAAATAACTTTAGAATTAACTATTTTTCTTTCAAATTAAGCAACATTCTGTCTTTGTAAATTAACTATAGAATACCTAATAAGTAGTTTATTTCATTTTGATTAATCACTAATTTTTAGAACTTTAATATTTTGTTAATGTGGTAAAATTGTCACATCACAGGTTGGACTCTCTTGGATTGTAAGAGCATTATTCATAGTAGTGTACTCTTTGCATTTTGAGTTGCAGGCCTCAAATATGGCTCACTGCGTCTAGATCCTTGCCTTCTCCTCTCATTGTAATCGACTGTGCATACTTTGGAAGCAGTAAAAGTTCTATTTTGTGGTTATCTTCTTCAGTAGCTAACGTTTATTGCATTTACTTACCTTTAATTTGCAATGTTAGTATGTTGTGCATGTTTTACATCTCTTGCAAGGTACCTTTTTGTTGTGTTCCATGAAAATGAGTTTTTAAATGTTGTTTTGGACTATGGAAACATGTATACCCTTTCTTTCTACATTTTCCCTCATTTCCACTTATTTAAGAGTGTTCATCCCCTTCTTTCTAGTGCTATCACCTCCCTTTAGCTTAGGATTTCATTTTATGCATGTCCTTCTTACCCTGGTACTTTGGAATCCTTCGGACTTTTATGTTTAACAAGTTTTCTCAATTTTATCCTTATGATATTTCTATCACATTTGGAGTGTTACGTGTACTGAGAATCCAAATCTTTTGAAATATTACTATTTTTAGACATGCCTGGTCATGAATACCTACTATTTTTATAAAGGAGACCTACATTTTTAGATTGAAATGAAACTGATCTCAAAAGTTTCATGATTTTTTGAGGATCCTCTACTCCAATTTTTAGATGATTTTCTTGTCTAGATTAAAAAGAAAATGATAATTTCATTGAAGGGGGAAGAATGCTCATAAAAACTCATCCCTCCATATCTCCAAATATCAGCCACCTCATCATGCAAGGAATAGCTCAGGTGAAATCTGATTTTACGAGGAACATTTGCTCCAAATTTTAGGTAATTTGGCTCACTGGATTACCAGAAAAATGTAAATTTCTTCAAAGAGGTAAGAATGTTGAGAGAAAAATCATTCCTCCATGTCCCCAAAAATTAGACACCTAATCATGCAAGAAATGGCTCGAATGAAAGTAGATTTTATGAGGAACATTTGCTCCAGATTTTAGGGTTTTTCGCCTGTCGAATCTTCGTAGAATCAAAAGAAAAATTATTGTTATTTTGTTGTTGTGGCATGTCATCCATTAATAGAGGTCAGAGAAAAAAAAATAACTTTCGGTTAAAATATCCAAATTTTATGAGAGGAAGATTTTTTCTAGCTTTTGTGCGTTTTTGACCTGTCTGAGACCGTGGAAACTTCTCTGTTGTTAGAAAAATTTACATGATTGGGGTGAGGTTGCACTTTTATGCCCCCTTGTTCCTTAGGGGACAGAGGGGTCAGAGGGTACACTTTGGTGTTGAGAGTGTGACTTGAGAGTTTGTAGGAGATGAAAGCGTGGTCTGCACGCTGGGAAATGATACTGGTGGAGTTGAATGTGGTGACATGGGGGTTTAGGAGCTACATGCATGCCTTGGTCACACTTTTGTGTCCCCATTGTCTCTCGGGAGACCGAGGGGATAGAGGGGACATCAGGGACATCAAGGACAAAGGGGACATTTGGGACACCTGGGTGTCCAAAGTGTGACTTGGGGAGCAGGAGGAGGTCGCACTCTAGTTTCCCCTTGTCTCCTTTTTCCCCTGGGGAACAGAGGGAACATAAGAGTGTCCAAAGTGCAACTGTGCCTAATTTGGAAAACAAGTTTTGCCTCAGATGTCCATTTTTAGACACCGAACTTGATTTTTTCACCATGAGAGCTTTAGGAAAATGATTTGGGGTCAAATATCATATTATTTTTACTCCAAATAACATTTTACTATTCTCAAAATCTAGTTCTACCTACAACTCAATTTTTAGGTCTTATTTGATTTTGAACTAAGAGGGGCAGCTACAGAGTTTCAAAATACCTCAGGAAGTCATTGAGCCTTGAAGAAACTTTGATGATTCAACGTTGTATCGGATTTCCATAGATTTCTCATTCTTATTTGATTAACTCCTAACTCCTTCTGTAACTCCCCCAAACATCTGGAGAAGTTAGCCTTTTACCAAGGAACATTCATTCCCCTTCATCTAGAAACCCGGTCTTACATAGATTGCTCCAGAATGAGATTTTATTTCGTGAATTTTCCTTAATTATTTCAAACACATTAAATTCTCTTTGACATCACCCTAAGATTCTCTATAATTTCCATGAACATTCCCGAAGCCCGAAGGGTGTTTACCAACAGTGAAATGGCCAAAAATGGCCTTTTAAGGGCTTTGGAGGAAGGTATCTTTCACTGAATCTTACTGAATTCATTTATCACCTTGGGTAATCATCCATGCACACTAAAAAAACTTTAAAACCTTTTTTAGGGATTTATTTTAATCTGGGGTTGTTATCCTCTATTTTTGCATGAGAAAAATTCACCTAAAAACAGGACAACTATACCCTAGTGTCGAAATTTTTTCTATTGTATACCTTTCCAAGACACCCCCAGTCAACCCATCCCCGTGTCAGTCTTATCATATCCTTGAAATGATTCATATGTGTGTGTTATCCTTCCCTATAGGTGATTTAGGAAGAAAAATATCATTCAAGTAATTCAGGAGTAGTGTCTCTAAAATTGGATTTTCAAGCAAGCTTAGGAAGGGCTATCATCTGCCTTTCTAAGACAAATGTATAATCTTCGGAGTTGTGTTAAAGGCCAAGATTCATCAAGGAATTATATTAAAGAGCCAAGATCATGGTGCAACTAATTTAGGAAGATTACGAAAGATTCAGAGGTTTAGGAGCCAATTTATCAAAAGTGGGTTTTTTGAAGCCGAAGGAGCTTACATCGTGAAATAGTACCTGGACTTTAAGAGGTGATTCCAAGAGCTCTTAAATGAGTTATGAGCTAAAAAGGATATAAATGGAAATAATTTTTAGTCCCCTACATGGTGGTAAAATTAGATTCATCCAAAACCCCATGATTTTTTCTAGGAATTTCATTCTTTCAAAGCATAACTAGCGGTCCCGAGAAAAAGAGTTTTTATGGTGTTTCAGTCAGAATCAAGGCATGATACCCATTACATCCTTATAAAAATTTATTTTTTTGCAATTTCATATAAAGAAGTGTCAAAAAGTCATCTGGGAGCTCAAGTTATGGTCATTTCAAGTTGTCGCCCAAGCTATACATTCAATACTTAGTCAAAAAAATTTGGTGCCACGTGGTAGCATGAGGTTAAGGATCCTTTTTGTGCACCTATTTTCTCATCCCATGAGAAAAAGAGGGAAAAAAATTTCCCTCCCCCCTTTTGGTATGTTGGTCACTCCATGTGACCTCAACAACCATGTTTAGCCCTCTTGAACAACTTGACTAGCCCCATCCTCATCGCATACATTAACGAAAAGTGGCACTCCTAGGATTATGTGACTTTTTATTCACCTATTGTCCCTAACCATGGGGATAAGAGGGAAAAAATAGGTGCCCTCCCCCCTTGCTTCCTTAAGGTTCTGCATACGACCCAAACTAGCCCCCAAGTGCTCATTTTTAGCTCCCCCCATTCCTCTTAACCAATAAATGAGCAACACATGTCAAGAAAAGGATAAGGCACCTTTTTGTGCACCTATTTTCCCCAACAAAAGGGAAAATGGGGAAAAAAAAATGCAGCCCTCCCCCTCGAGGTTGCCAACACATTTAAAACCAACAGTTCACCATTTTTTTATCATTCCCCCACATTCCTCTGTTTGCACCCAGAACTCTGGAAAAAAAATTCTTTGTTCCTCTCCTCCATATTTCTTCCTTGCACTCACTCCACCATCCCTTTGCGATCTCAACACCATTTTTATCAGAGAAAATCTCAAAAATTAATACTTCGGGCATGTTTTCGCTCTAGGATGAAGACTTGCACATGAAAACAAAAAAACCCATATCTAAATAACCAGGGCATGGATTGAGACGAGGTTTTTTGCTTTCTTTCACATTTTACAAGGCCATAAAAACCCAGGTGATGGAATTCACATACACGGGGAGAAATTTTTGCAGCAAACAAACCCCAATTTCCAAGCACCGAATTTTTAAAATTTAATAGCTTTCATTCTGGAGACCAGTTTAGCCGAAACTTCAAAGGTACAACAAAAAAGAAAAACCCATATCAAAAATATTGTTTTTGTCGAAATTCGAGGTCCATAACACCAATTTCTAAAAATAGTAAGCCTCTTATATGTGCACCTTCTATTTTTAGTAATTCTTCAGAGTCAACAGTTTCATCAAATGTAGTGTGCACATGGAGTATCCAAAAGGACAAATGGAGTGATCAAAGTCAAAAAGAGTGAAAAATCCTCAGTTTCTAAAAATAGTAAATCCCCTTTTTTGGTACAGGGAAGTGCCTTAGCCACCATGAAATTCATGTTCACATGCATCAAATTAGTCTCAGCTCCGTCATCTGGGCATTCAAATGTGTCACCCACATGGACTTTGATGAATCTTACAGAACGCATACCCGGTGATTCTGAATTGTGGTTATCTATGTCTTCAAGGAGCAGGAGCATCATGGTTACAATGCCTGTGTAATTGTTCCAGTTTCTCATTCAGATGTATAACCAGAAGAACAAAGAAATGGTGACACTTCATGGCTTGGAATGGTTGTTTCATGTTTCCAGAATGGGCATTCTTCACTCTTATCAATGGTGTACTAATCAGTGTTCATTGCTTTATTTCTCGATGTGTACAGAAAGTGCATCATTCCAAGATAAATTTTTGTCATCAAATCACGAAAGTGTCACAGCATATCATCACAAGCATTATCCGCAGGTCATCTTGAATCCATATCGGGAAACATCAACAATGTTTTTAAACACTCATGCAATGGTCCAGGTTATCTGTGTATCATATGCGAGGAGGATATCATGAACCATCATCAATAAGGGGAAAAGTTTTCAAAGGTGTTTAGAGAAGCAACCTTCATCAGTGTAGAGGATCATCAGTAGTCAGAGTATCATCTTCAAACATCCTTGAAGTGGTGGAATCATCATGGTTGCATTGTGCAAGCAATTGTATCAAATCTTCATTCATATGCATAATTGGTCAATAGGAGTGGCAATTGTTCATTGATTGTTCAGAAGGAGTTTTCTCATGGTTCAAAGGTCCAAAGTTCATCATTACATTGGAGCATTTCACCAGTTCATTAGTTGAACTTATCTTCATCGGAGACGGAGTGTTCTTCATCCATGCTTCAGAGCATCTCTTTTTCTCTCTTTCTCTCTTTCTCCCTCTTCCTTCTCTCTCATTTCTAATTCTTCATTGGGATTCACCATTGTATTTCGTCCTATTCACTTAAGTGACCTATTTTAAAATTGTAAAAGTGTTTTCTCAAAATTATAAGAGAAATACTTAATTTGTCTTTTCTAAAGGAAAATGAATGTTCACAAGTGGAATATGGAACACGAAGAGTCATATGAAGGAGATGAGAGGTCAATTCACATTGCTATAAATTGGGATGGCCTCTCCATTCCAAAGGATTTGAGATTTTGGAAAATTTCCACTCTGTAGCAATTGTGGATTGTAGTTGTTGAACTTTGTATCAATGCACAAGAAATAAGGGCTACATTTATTCTATTTCCTTTTCTCATATGTTTTTCTATTCCTTTCATCATACAATTTTGTGAATGTCAATAAATAATAAAAGAGTTTGTTGTTCTTCTTGATGAGGATATTAATAAGACTTGGTGTTCATGGTCTCATCTCATCTTGATGTCAAAGTAACAAGGTTGTTATTCTTCTATATTGAATGTTAAACTACTCTTGTTACTAGGTGTGAACTCTGCAATTGGCCTACTCACGGCAATAACTTTCCTTCCCTAATTTCTATCCTTCCCCCTCATCATTGTGATTTCCTCCCTTGTACCTCGTACAAGAACTTTTCCATAGGTTCAGTGGTGTGTCCCTGTGTGATCCCCAACCTATTTGGCCAACCCACAACATTTAGTCTAGGATTAGATTAGTAACATTCGATAATGGGAGCTACACCATTCAATGCAGAGGGGCGTAGCCCCCATGAACATTGGTGGAGACACATAATTTACCCAACTGAAAATTTTTCTCACCAACAGGGGTGAAGGTTGAACTGGGGGCATGATGGCTAGAGAAAGGATGCAAAATGATTGGGAAGCCTAATTTTCAATTAGGGGCTTAGTTTTCATGCTTAAAATTTGAAGTTTTCATGCTAGCTATTTTTCTTGACAACAGCTGGATCTAGCTTGGGGACATGAGACTGTAAGGGGCAATAGAGAAGATCGGGTATCTCATGGGGTAGTATACCAAATATTTTTCCATTAGGTTATAGAGTCATTATACCGAACAAAAAGAAAAGCTACAAACATAACGATGAAACAAACACGACCAACATACGACAAGGGAGAGGAAAAACAAGATGGGAAGGGAAACACCCAAAAAAAGGGTAAACCATGATAAAACATCTTAAATAACTTATGTTGCATGTGGGGGACAACCCACTTTCACCATAGCACCGATTCTAATTGAATGTTTACCCTTATACGGGTAGCGTCAAATGCATTTCTTCCGTAAATCCATTGACAGACTCACTAAAATATCACCCATTTCTTAGTTTCTTCAGAAATTTTACATGGTTGTCATTGCAATTGAGGGCCCAATGAGTCAATTCATTCTCTTTATTACTTTAACACTTTGTTCCCTTCTACTCATTGATTCCCAAGTTCACTCCAATTGTTTATTTTCTTTCAATGTTACAAGGATGATTCTTGATCACACTAGGCATATTATTTACACACCGAGGCTCATGATCTTTTATGGGAATTTGACCTTAAATTTTCATCTGCTTCATGACCACCATTTCCATGAGTTGATTCTCGGAAGATGTCTTAGGAATTCAAAAACTATCGCAAGCCTCTTCGTGTTCAGTATTTACCAATTTCTCCAAATTGTCTTCTTTCACGCACACTCGTTCTCTTGATGTGTTGCTTTCTATGATGTGATGTGCATAGTTATAAAATCTCTTTAAATGAAAATGGGTACAAGGTCAAATATGAAGAATTAAAAACATCACCTTCTCCTTCTTGGTCATTTTGAATCTCAAAATATAGCTTCATGATGAAATCCTCCTTTCCTTGAGAGAAGTTAACCTTGAATGATTCAAGACTCTTCCTATTCATATATCCCTTGCTGAGAAGGTTTTCATCTTGAATGGAATCAACCTTCGAGGAATCAAGCACCATCTCATCCATCTCTCCTTCGTTGAGAAGGTATCTACCTTCATGAAAGGGAAATGAGCACAGGTTTGGGGCTCAATATCTAGATTGTCATTTTCCCAAACTTGATCATTGTGAACTAGGGAGTCCATTTCCATGATGAATTCATCCTCGTCATGAGTAGATTCAGTTTCAATATTCCTAATCATCTTGTCATTTAGGCATTCTTCTTTAAAAATTTCATCCTCTCCCCATGGGAAAGAGATAGCTTTGTATTGACAATCATATTTATTGAATGCATCATAATGTTGAACCTTGAGAACATGGTACTTACATTCCAAAAAGGTGTTTGATGTCACTTTGCATTCATGACCTGCCTCACTCACTGCCTCATGGTTTCTTTGTTGCATGTCAAGACTTACATGACCATCATCACCACCCAACAAAGAAACTGTATTCATGCTCACCTCCAATCAGAAGTACATGCTTTCAAATTTTAGTTCCATCAGATCACCTCGATGCTTTCCTTCCAGATCTGTCATATCTGGATACTCCTCCATCAACATGGGAAGCTCAACATATTCCTTTAAATCTATGAAGAATTTCTAATTCCTTTAATCTTACAACAAGATATCCGCCCTTGGGTCATCTGATTTTTAAAAAGTGTATTTCATTTTCCTAATGGGAAGGAGTTTCTTTGTCTTACTGTTGACTAGAATGGTGGAATGCGACCAGTCCATCTATATATCTCCGTCAACATCCCTACATAAGCTTGGCTCAACAACATACCATACGAGGCTGGCATGTCAGTTAAAAGTATTTTCATCATGATGGTCTTGTCAGGAAAATCTGCAAATACAACTTGAGCATCCTTGAAAGATCTTAATAGACCTATAGAGTACTTCCCCATTTATCTAACGACTTTGTTTTCAATTTTATTATCTAATTTGTGTTGTTTCATCTTCTTAGGTTTGACCTTAGCATTGCATATCACCTACATAATCCTGTATAAAAAAATGAATATCACATTATAACTAACCTAGGCACTTTCATAAGTTCAGATTGAAAATACAATAAAAAATAACTCAAGGCTCTCCTAAATCTTCTAAAATAAATTGCACATAATTTAGAGTGGTCACTACTACAATTATGAATCACACACTTAGGTCCAATATTCTAGATTCCTATATTTCTATGTATGCAAAGGTCTTAGAGCCATGTATTATCAAGCGTAAGTCACTCCAATCATCATCCAATGTATCCAATGAAAAAGGGTTTAGTCTAGCGCTGAAACATACCACATCCAACTACTACCATTTTGGGTACATTCTCTCTTCTATATTTATCCCACCATATTTTGTTGATAGGAATGAGAGAACACATATGGTGTTTTCTTATATCACATTCACACTTGCACAAAGAACTAAGAGAACTATGTGAGGCTTGATCCTGATTGAGGGAATCCTTTTCAACACTTGACTCATGTTTGATAAAGGTTGACCGCCAAGGGTAATTTATCCATATCTGTACATGGATTTCTCTTTTTTTTATCTAATGATTTTTTCAAGGCTATTGCAAGTATCTAGTGTTTCCACTTGTTGATCATTACAGGTTGTGCCAAGGTTTTGCAAGATAGATCGACATACAAGGAAAATCATTTTCAAGACAAGAGAGGGGCATAGATAGTTGTAGATCCCCATTGTCTGCATGTCTGAGACTATAAAAAAGAGGGAAAATTGTACACAATGAGGGAAGGAACATATGATCTTGATCAAAGACAATTTTTAGCTGCAACATAAAAATTGAAGCATCTTAAAGTTCATATCAACTTTTTTACCCAATCTACAAACCTTGATCTCCTTTGTTACACTTTGTAAAATTAAGTCTTCATCTCCTCTTATGCTTTTGAGATATCATTGTATTGTTTATCATTATTATAATTATTAATGCATTGTTCTGATTATGCATGGTTAATTCTAAATAAATTTATTAATAATAACACCCTGTAACAAACCCTTACATCCTATATAATTGTACATCACATCTCTCACATATATATTTTTGGGGTATAAACATTAATTGATCCCAAATATTGTGATCAAATAAATAACTTTGTTCTAATCCTAGTTATCTTAGGGTTACTTCTTCCTCTTTGGTTTTATATCTTCCAATTTTTCAGGGTTCTTCTAATCCTATTTCGTATATGATCCATTTCATTTCTCTATAGTTGCTTCTTGTAGTGTACTATCATTGTTTATTTTAATGATCAATTTTTTTCATTCGCTGAGATCATTCAAGTCCATCCCATATGTAAAGATATTCTTTATGAAGTATTTCTAGGAGTACAAATCAATGGTGCTACACCTCTTGATACCATATTTTTGACCATCCACAATTTGAATTTTTTTGACAAAGCTACAATTTTATCTTTTGTTGTTAGCTTTCTTCCAATCCTCCCACCATGTCTTTTATTAATTATGCCCAATCTAAACCCACAGCTATGAATATCATTCATTAATTATTTTAAAATGCACAGATACATCCTAACAAATCCCTTGCATTTGTTACATTTTTTTCGCACGGAAAGTGTTTGTTTTACACTTGATATACATCTTACTTGATGGTTTTAAATGTGTTTATGATTCTAGCGACAATTATGGTGTCCCCGATTTCACCACGAAATCAGGACTAACCTATTTAAAAAAAAAATCGTACTTTTAAAATAATGGGTCGTTTTGTGTTTTTATTGCCAAAAGTTCCTATATTAGCCATTTTCACCAAATACCCGGATGCCCAAAATTGTTATATTATGTCATTGGGTTTTGCTGCAAGAAATTTTTATTTAATTTTTTTGAGCCCTGTTTGACACAAATTGTGCTCTGGTTTAACCCTGTTGTGATCGTACATATCATTATTCCCATATACTAGTAGGGTTTTAACCAGGAATGAATCTTGGGCTTTATTTGTGACTTCTGGCAACGTTTTGTGTTTTTTTGTGTTTTCCCGTTTTGTTTTCTTTGAAATTTCTCTGGATCAATTCCTTTACCGGTTTGGCCCAATTCTTTGCCTGAAGTATCTAGAGATCACCTATGCATGTTGTTCCAGAAGGAATTCGCCATCGGAGGTCTGATTCTCTCGGAAAAGATGAAGTCGTGCACCAAAAAGCTTCTTCTAGGCTGGCCGCATTTTTGGAAAAAGAGGGTTTGAAGTGAATCATGGGATTTTTGGAAGTAGTAGGTAGGTGGGAATTTTGTACCTGCCTAGCAGGGTACTTTTTTCCATGGAAGCAACGCCACTTAAGTCACAATGGGAAAATTAGAGGCAATAGAGCAGGTGGGAATTTCTTACCTGCCTTGCAGGGTAAAAATTCCTATTGTGAAATAAAAGAAAAATCACTTAAGGCATTGATGAGATTTTATTACCTGCCTTGTAGGGTAAATAATCTCATTATGAAAGTTAAAAAGTTTAAGTGGATCATGGGATTTTTGGAGCTGCGGTCCAGGGTAAATAATCCCATTGTTAATTGGCTTTAAAAATAGATATTGCTCATGCCAAAAGTGTGACCCCTTGAGTGAATAATAATGCATTTAATAATATTAATTAATATTTAGTCACCCAATTTTGGTGCCCAAGCATGAGGAAAAGTCAACAAAGAGAAAGTGGACAAAGGAAGTCAGAATTAGAAGTTCTAAAATTAAATAAATATTATTTATTTAATGCAGCCCCTTCATGTCAAAAAGTGTGCCCCATTTGGGAGAGGAATAATACTTTTTTAAGCATTAATTGATTAAATTAATTCCTATTTTCAGTGTCTAAGGTCAAAGCATACTGTCAGGCTTGAGTTAACTAGAAGCAGAGAGCTAAAATTAAATAAATTTATTTTATTTAATGGCAGCCATGAGCATGCACAAAATAGGTGCCCCATTTGAAGAGTAAAGCTTATTAAATAATTAATTAATTGTCAGGAATAGGAGAGGCATTAATTAATTATAGAATTATGAGGATTATATAAGCAAGGGTTGTTATAAGGATGAATTAATTAATTTAAAAGCAGAGAAGTGCAGCCCAGACAAAAAGTGTGCCCCATTTGGAGAGGAATTTTGCTCAAGAAGGTGTAATTAATGCTTTGGAAGCTTCCAAATTTGGCACCTAGGTTTGAAGGAGCTTGCTTTGTGTTTGAATAATTGTCTGCATAAGTGATATAGGTGCTCAAGTGAAGCTGGTAAAATTCATGTTTTCTTTGCATGTAAATAAAACATCAAATTTTGGGGCAACAGGCATGATATATGCAGATTTTTATGATTAAAATCCATTGTTCATGTTCCGGTTGCCATCTTTGTCTAAATTAATTGTAGGAATTCATTACAGTGCTTTTATAAGAGAAAGGGATCTTAAATCAATGTCCACTACATTGAACATATCCTCTAAATCTGAAGAAGTATCCAGATCTGCACCGGTTGTGAAGAATTCCAGCCGAATAAACAGAAAAAGAATTGCTCGAGACAAAGAGATTGATTCAACATGGCAAAGCGGGATGAAAAATAAAGCATAGGAGAGTCATGCATCACTCCTAAGTTTGTTGAAACCGGAGACACAGATCCAGATCTAGATCTCATAATTGCAAAAGCTTCCGGCACCAATTCATCCTCTTTTTTTTCGATACACCTGTGTAGAAGTCAGTATGTAGAAAATTCCTTCCAGGATCTTGTGCATGTGCTCCCAATCTTCCATTTTAAGCCTTCATTGAAATTGCATTCACCCGGAGTTCTTTCGAATTTTTAATTGCTCATATGCAGTTAAAAATAAAAAAGATGAGTTATTTACAGCAAACATTGCAGACTTTGATGCATGTCTTGGAGAAGAGATATAAAAGCTTCAAGGATAAGAAAGAAGACAAGTCAAAGCCAATTCCAGATCCACCACTTTTAGATCCAAATGCTTCAGTTGAGTTTGGTGAGAATCATAGGCAAAAGAATCACCGCATACTGTAACATGAAAAGGACGAGACTGTAGCTTTCCTCTTTCTTTTCTTTCTCTTATTTCCTCCGACAATGAAATTGAGCAATCAATTAAATTATGCAACTTAAGTAGTTGGTTTAAAAGCCATTACCTGAAGAAGTCAACTACTTGAAGATAGGTGGCAGATGTGTAAAACAGAAGGTTCTATCTTCAACTGAAATCATGCATGTCATGCAAAGAGGAATTCTAGGAGGAGATTGCCGCTTGTTTCCTTTCCAAATTCCACATGTGTTAGTTCAACTAAAAGCTTCCTATTTGTAATTTCCCCTCTACATGCTATAAGTAGATGAAGAACCTATGGGTTAAAGATCAGAATTGGTAAGCAGCATTCCTATGTTCCAGACTTTGTGCTGAAACCCCTGATAGGCACTTGAAGCAAAGGAATATAAAGGAGTGGATTTCCGGAGAACTTTGTGTCACAGTGCATTTTGTTTCTAGCTTTCTATCTTAGATCTTCTAATAAACTGTGTTATTTTAGATCTAGATCTGGAGTTGCCTTTACTTAGAAATTTGTGTGTTGATATCTATTGGTTTATTCTATGTGCATGCAATCAACTCTGTTATGTATTGATTGGGTTGCACATCTTCCTTATTTCTTCCCTGTGTGTTATTATTTCCTTCTTCTATAAATATTTCCTTTCTTAAACAAATTACTTTGCTTGCAGAGCTATACAGCTATAGTTCATAAGTTTGAATAGTTAAAGTAAAACCCCATATAGATATTAGCATATTTTTATTGACAAATCTAACACGGAGCCTCACCGTTAAATGAGGGAGATTTATCTCATGATCGCCTAGGTTTTTAGCTATGCGAGAAAATCTAGCCAACAAATTCTAATAATATTAAACATGATTATACTTCTATTCCTATAATATATCATCATACACATTTATCTCATGTTGAAATGGAAATAACAAATGATACACTTGAAAATTTTGTTGCTATAAAAATGTTGCAATGGAATGTGTAATTAGTCATGATGTACCCAATTGATATACACATCTTATACAATACAATGAATAAATTTCTTACACTATACATATTTATCCTATGTTGATAAAACACATTATTAATATTTCACATGATGCACTTTTCTCTCCTACTTCTTTTAAAAATGATTTACAAGCTCCTATTAATGATTTGTCTCTCAATATTCCAAGTGGTGGTAGATCACTAATTCATAATCCTATAATTTCACCTATAACTAGTGCCTGATCTCCTATGGCTATACCAATTATTGATACATCTACAGTACTTGTATCTTTGCAAGTAACTCATTACCCCCTTAAAAAGGTTACAATGTATATGGATTTTATACATATTTCTTATGCACATTCTTAAGTCCCCATCTAGTGCTATGAAAAAGGATATAAACACTTCTTCTGATCTTCCTTCTACTACAAATGATGCACTTGTCTATTCTATATTATCTACAGTTGGTTTTCATGATACCATTTAGGTTAATCCTACACATGTTATATTGTGTAATACTTTGTATGTTTTTAATACTCCTAATTATTCTATATAAAACCTTTTACTTGTGGTTAGCCTTGTATCTCTCCCTCTTTATGAGGTTTATACAGGAATCCCCATGGCACCAAGTCTCTCACATATTTCTTATAGCCTTGGATTCATCTATCACTATTTATCACTCTTATACTTTTTGCAATTACTTCCACAACTATTTTTCACTCTCACGAGTCACTCCCTCCTAGGAGTCCTACTAGGTCCCTATCTACATGTATACTACTTCTCATGAGTCTTTCTATCCTAGTTCTTCAGTAGTGTATATTATCGTTTCTATAAAGGATATGTCGGATTATCATTCTTCCTTTATTGACAAATAGTGAGGCCCAATCCTCCTTCACTTTATGGGTCTTCCCCACCTCTTCATAAACTCCTCATCAGTTTTCTCTTTTGGTACCCACATATCTTATACATGGTCATTTACAAACAATACAAAAGTATTCAAATGATCATATAATACAAAAACATTCATATACTTACAAAAATACAAAAATTGGGACTTGTTCATAATTTGATCGGTTAGCTAGCTCTTTTAGATATGTTGTTTGTCTTATTGATTTGATTGATATAGCATATTTGTCCTTTTACTCACATTCATTGTCGACATCTATTCAGTTTGATGCAGGGTGCACACATAGTGATAAACAATGATAGGTGTTAGTTATCCCTTCCCAATGATACTAATCTTTGTGAGAATCTACTACACTATATAGGTTCCTTTGTTTCATTACACTTACTTTACACTTCCTCATTATGCTTGATTACATATTGTTTATATGTCATCTTTTGAGCCTAACATGACTAACACATGTGTTGTGTGCAACACTAACCTATCTTTCTCTGCGTGTTATTTCACTATTAGTTGTTATAGTTGCTTGTTGCATTATTTTGTTTCTTACTTACATTAACTACGTGACTTCATATTATATGCAGCTTGTGTGCCTTGATTGTCTTCTAATAATGTGGGTGTTCCATGTTTGTCGCTCTAGGCCTATCTTGTGTGTATATATTCAATTCTTTTTTATGCGGCCTCGGTGCCTTCTATGAAATTATCTTGTGACACCATGGGTGTCTAATATTTACGTCTTTATGCCTTCATGTGACTAAATTTTGCACTTTCACATATGTTATCCTCATTTACTCTCTTTAATGTTGTCCTTACTTTATTCCATACACATGTACTATTATTACTCTTTCTTGTTGTGTGTTGCATGTTGTTTTATTTGTGCACCATGGTTTCCACCATGAATAATCCCTTTGGTAGAAACAAGTTCCCAATGGTGAGTAACATAATAACCTTCTATGCGATCACATGCAAACTATCAAACTTATCTGACACAGGTACACATATTTTATTTTGAGTCTCGCACTCAAATATTTTATCACATGTGCCTCAAGAGAAGGGCCATTCATTGGGATTTATTATACATATATAGCCATTAAATACATACTATAGTACATAGGAACACATTTTTTTAAATTAAAGATCCTCAAAAATAGATATAGACACAAAGAAGAAGAAAAAACAACATTGGTCAAAAACCATATAGTTGAAGTCTACACCATAGTATGGTTCTGATCGTACTAGACATTCCCAATGTCGGGGGATATTCTCAAAAATTTCCAATAGTTTCATATTCTTACATCTATTTATAGATTTATGAAATAGATTCAAACACATAGGACATAGTTAAGAGCATTATACAAGGGGCATGAGTACTTCCTTCCTTCTCCGTTACACTATTTATACACGGTTACAATAATGGAGTTTGGGAGCATGGTCCTTCTCCTTTGCATTAATATTTCAGAATTTACATACTCAGACTCAGGTGTACAACACATAGTAGGGGCATAGTTAATCCAATCCTTTTTGACCATGTGGTTTATTTACAAAATGCTTAGGTATCTCTCTAAAAGAGTGTGGTCCGTGGGTTATGAAAGGTATCGAAGTGACTAGTTTTTTTGCAGGTTGTCCTTCCTCTCCTTTTTCACATTTATGGTGAAAGGTATCAAGGTTACAAAAAAATATCATACACTATTCTCTCTTAAGAGGATGTTGCATAACCTCTCTCTCTCCTCTTTAGTGTTGGGTTGTATACACTCAGCAATCCATGCCCTCAATTCTTCAACATTTCAAAAAACTCCAAAATACAACAGAAACAAGAGCCCCTCCCTCTGCATAAAAAATAGATGTATTCCTTCCATATTTTGCAGCTTTTTAACTTTACTCTATGTATGTTTGGTTTTACAAATGTTACCAAATTTATTTACATTTTATGTTAAAGTTTAATTTCTATTATAGACATTAACTACACTTTGTTGCAGGTTTCACCATGGAGTGTGCCAACACCAACACAAACACATTAAAGACAATGATCGAGTGAAGACAAAGTGTTTGTTCACACTCAAGTATATTTTTTCTTTAAGCATGTAATTTTTAATTAGACACTTAAAGAGGGGCAAATGTAGACACTCAAATATGCTAACTTATCCTTTGGCAATGACAGGTTTGATTCCGCTCCCTTGTTAAGATAAATGCTCACATTCTAAGTTAAATTAACACATCTTGTTATCTCTCTCTCTCTCTCTCTTGATTTTCTCATCTTTACTCTCTTCTTTATCCTTCATCCACGAAATATTAATTAACCAAAGAAGTCATTATCTCTAGGCATCATTCCCAAATTTTAGCTTTTATCTCACTATTTACAAGGGCAAACCATAGGGCTCTGGACCATTATGGACTACAATCCTACTGGACACATATGGTCCTTCCCTCTTTCATGTAGTGACTTTGTTTTCTATTTTATTATCTTATGTGTCATTTCATCTTCATACGGTTGGCTTTAGTTTGACATTTACCCTACGGAAGCCTATATAAGCAAGTCAATATCACTTTATAATTCACTTCATACTTTCATAAGCTCTTATCGTAAATATCAATACAAAAGCATTCAAGGCTCTCCTAAATCTTCCAAAAGAAATTGTACATTATTTAGAGAAGTTGCTACTATAGGTCTAAATCACTCAACCAAGTCAAAGAGTCTAGATTCCTCCATTTAAAAGCATGCAAAGGTCCTAAAGTCGTGCCTTAACAAGAGCAAAGTCACTCCATGTATTGTCAAAGGTCTTCAAGGGACAAAAGGGTTTAGTGTAGCAACAAAAGCACACCACATCACAATACTACCGAGTTGGTTACATTCTCTACTCTATAGTTAGCCTATCATATTTATGTCAAGCATGAGGGAACACATAGGAGGTTGGCTAAGATTGCATTCACTTTTTCATAAAGTGCTAGGAGAACTACATGAGGTTTGATCGCACTGGAGGGCATGTATTGAAGCATTTGGATTGGTTTAGCAGGGGTTCACTACCATGGGTAGTCTAGCAACACCCACACACTGATTTCTTCTTTTCTCATCTAATGTTTTGATGAAGGGTATTGCAGGAATCTAGGATTTCTACTTGATGCAAGTCATCACAGGTTGTACAAGCTAGAGCACCATATATCAACAAATATTTACAGACAAGCAAGGGTCACAAAAAGTTACAGAACCCAATTGAAAGAAGGTCTAAGACCATATAGAAAAGGGCAGAACCGTAAAAAATAAGGGCAGGACTGTATGGTCTTGGAGAGATAGTTTCTAACTACAATATCAAAAATGAAGCATCTTCAAGTTCATATCAACTTATTTACCCGGTCTAGACACCCACATCTTCTTTGTTTCACTTTGTATAACTAATTATTAATCTTTGAGCTTGTGTTTTTGAGTTATCATTGTATCTTTTATAATTGTTGCAAGTATTAATGCATTTTTTTGATTATGCATTGTTGATTGTAAATTAATTAATTCAAATAACCCGTGTAACAAACCCTTATATACTACATACCTGCACATCTCATCTATCACATATATATTTTTACAATGCAATGACTTCCTCTCACTGTGTCAAAATAATTTTCAACACATCACTTTACACTTCTAGTGTTCCATCCTAGAGCTCGACAAATGTTGGCAATGCATCATTGTTACACTTCAATGTTGCACAAAGCCTCTGCGGACCATATTACATCTCCCCATATACACAAACAACACAAATAATACTACACACAAGCCAAAGCTATGCACATCCTTCTAAACCACATTACACAAGTCCTTCACAATTCTCATGTGCTCATACTCTTTGGCACATACATCTGCACAAACCATCCTCGCGCACTAGTGTTGCGCAAGCTTGCACAACACAAACCACTATGCAATAAACCATCTCTAATGCTATGTAAATTTGAAACATTTATAAATGAGGTTATGTAATGAGATTTTCCCTATATAACAATCTCTAAAACCGTAATCCTTTGCTTGGTACTGCAAGATGAATTAAAATGGTCATGAAGATGCTATTTTCTTCTGGTTGATTTTTCTAGGCATTTTCTTGCTTACTCTTTGGACTCATAGTGCACTATCTATTTCAAGCGACAGTCTCCAAAATTCTCACGAATCTAAAATTTCACTAAATAGTAAAAACCCACTTGTCAACTATTGTACTTTAAAATATTCTATTATGCAATTAGGTGTAACTTTGCAGCTTTACATCTATTTAGGATTATAGATTGCAATTTTTATTCTTGCCGAAACATAACATTAATTCTCGGCAAAAAGAAATCAAGAAGAAAACTCGCATGTAGGATTCTCCTGCGCTAGCGAGAAACCTTAAAAATCATAGTCATACGAATCTTCCGTAGTAAAGACGACATGCATCAATCTGTCCTTAACTTGAATATATATTTCATCAGGGAGCTTGTTGGTCCTTTTATTTGCTACAATAAATTCAATACATCCATTTGGGGCACCTTCCGTTCTATTTACTGCAACTAATCTTTGCAGCCTTATTAGTCTTTTTATATCATGTAAGATAATATGAAGATGCATTTTTAAGTTCTTGGGAGCATTTCTTGAAACAACCTCCCATTTTCTACTTGTTATTAGCTTTACAGTGTTCTGCATTCATTCAAACTCTGTACAACTCTGAATTGTATTTCTATAACCTTGTGGTTTTGCTGTTTTTATCTTAGCTTAATGTGAAAAGGCAGTTGTTTTCAAAAATTGCATGTGCAGTAGCGAATCTTGGATAGAGGTTAAATAAAGGCTGAAGAGGAATGAATGGCTACTCACTCTTAGCTACATTGTAACGATTTTCTTTTTTCCTTCTTGTAATTTTTTGTAGTGGTTCTGGATCTATTTGTATTTTTATATCTCAATCACTAAAATAAAATTGTTGAAAGATAAACAGCAAAGATTTCTGGTTGAAACTAAATAATAAAAAAATTCTCCAGGGATTTGAAAGGGAAATCTTGAAAATGGAAAGGGGATTCCCTACCTGTGGCTGGCAAAATCGTGGAGCTTTCCCGTTGGCGAGTAAATAACAAGAGCGATTTCAGCATCGCAGAGAAGAGAGAGCTCTTTCGCCTTTTTCAACAGTCCTGCCTTGCGCTTGGAGAAAGTAACCTGACGACTTATGGGGTTGTGTATCCTCTTCAGTTCCACCTTCCCTCTCCCCATTCTGCTCTATTTTGTACGGAACAATGTAGAGTAGGGCATAAGAAGATCCGAAAACACAAAACCGCCACTGGCTCGCTAGCCACTAGGCCTGTTCCTTTGTATTGCCAAGTCGAATTTCGTACTTCCTTAATTATTCAATATGTCGGGACCTGCAAATTGTTCCGGGGACGCTAAGCCGATAAGGAGTCGATTGAGAACACCGTATGTCCTATTCTGTCATTTGTTTCGCTTAAGTAATTCAGTTGCTGCAATTTATGAGATACCTATGTGCCTTCCGGAGCTATCTTTTGTCAATTCATCTTTTGGTAACATTTTTCATTTTTAAAAATAAATAAATATACATGCGAGGCAGCCCATGGAGCTTCCAAAGAGACAGAATGATTGGAATTCCGTATTTATGTTGATGATCCATATGCTACGAGGGTGATGCAACAATAAGACCCCTTCTAACTAGCAGATTAGATGATTGGTTGTTTGTTTGTTAGCTTGGTTGGTACGTATGTTTGTTCAACTTCCCTCTTCTCTTTTGTAATTTTATAATATTAAGACAATTAAGTCAATAACCTCAAACTACATGTTTTATTGTACCATGTTGCATATGTTGAACAAAACTTCTTGAAAATTTAGTTTCTATGATTGTAAAATTCTCATTCATGGAGTAGTTAAAGCCACTCAATCTGAAAAAGTTATATATGAGAGGTTAGTGCTCACAATTTTGAATAGGATGTGCATGTTAAGAAACACTATCATGATGTTTGCAAACATTCCTTAAGAACATTATGAATATCAAATAGAAAATGGAAAATTCAAAGGGAATATTGAAGTGAATGGACTTAAATGATTTGATTTGATTTTAATTACATTTATGAGACCTAAAAATTTATGGAATCATAAAGTGTTTTAATTACAAATACTCGTGCAGACAAACATGATGTGCAACAAATGATGTTGCAACAATGCAACAATAAACATACTCGTGTAGACAAACGGGATGTGCAAACAAATGGGATGTTGCAACAATGCAACAATAAACATACTCGTGCACATATAATTACAAATATATGGTTTGAACCATATAACAACTCAAATAATGACAAACAACATGCTACAAGAATAATATTCCCAAATACAATTAAAATATGGTTTATAACAACTTACCACAATTTAATAATTAACTTACCTATGCTAAATTAACCTAGGTAAAATATGTTTACCCTAACATTCCCCCCCTTAATTTTGCATTGCCTCAAGGGATGAAAAGAGGAATATGCAACGTAGCCATATTGCTTTATAGACAGCTTCACCTGTAGAGCATTACTCGGCTTTTGTGGAAGAGCGAGAAACAAAGTGTTGTTTCTTGCTTCCCCATGATATCGGTCCAGATCCCAAAGGGAACACAAACCCTAAAGTGGATTTTTTGTCATCAATATTACCTACATGATCTGAATCCGAATATCTTGTTAAGAAGAATCAATCATTCTTCTTGTATTCTAGACCAAGATCTATTTTTCCCTTGAGATATCTCAAGATTCACCTTACTGCCTTCCAATGACAAACTCGGGGTTCCTAAATGAACTTGGATAGATAGCTCATTGTAAAGTTGATATCTGGTCTAGTGTATGTGAGGTAAATGAGACTCTCAATCAACTACGGATAGAGAGTTGCATTTACCACAGGAGATGGATATGAATGAGATAACTACAGTCTCATCTCCATAGGTGTAGTAATAGGTATGCAATCCATCATCTTGAATTTCTCGAGTGTTGTCTTGGTATATTTCAACTGAGAAACAAAGATGTGATTCTCTTTTTTTCATACTTCCAATCCAAGACAATAGTGCATCAACCCGAGATCTGTCATGTCAAACGATTAGTTAAGATCTTTCTTTGTTGCATCGATCATCTTCATTAAATGCTAAGTGATGACTAGATCATCGATATAAAAAACAATAATCACAATCTCCCCCCTTTCTTTTTGAGGTAGATATTGGGATCATGTGGATTTTGATAAATCCATGTTGTATAAGACACTCATCAATTTTGATGTACCAAGCCTGGGGTGCCTATTTAAGGCCATACAAAGATTTCTTGAGTTTGCATACCTTTTTTCTTGACCAAGTATGACATATCCCTCAGGTTGAATCATGTATACTTCTTCTAGATTTCTTCATTTAGAAAGGCACTTTTTACATCCATCTGATGGACTTTCCAACCAAACTATACAGCTAGAGAAAATATCATCGTGATTGTTTTGATCTTAGTTGTGGGAGAAAATGTCTCCTCGTAATCTATGCCTTCTTTTTGTGTGTACCCCTTTGCTACTAGTCTTGCTTTGTACTTTTCTATGGTCCCATCTACTTTGTACTTTGTTTTGAATATCCATCTACAACCAATGGGTTTCTTCCCTGGAGGAAGATAGATAAGTTGCCAAGTATTATTTTTCATCACTAACTGATATTCAGCATCCATGGCATCTTTCCAAGTTTTTGACTGTAGGGCTTCTTGGAGTGTAGTGGGCTCATCATATTCTATAAATCTACTCATCAAAGAAAGTTTACTTCTTCTCTTATTTTATTGCGAGTCCTTTGTCCAGTGGTGGATGTATCCAGTGGAGCATCCTATTTTACATCTTGTATCATGTTTGTATACCACTTGGGCATACACTGAACTGTTCTCGTTGGTCATGGTTCTATCTGTTCATCACCATCATCCCCATCATCACTATCATCGTCTATGGGAACAAGAGCTTCTATTTTTATTACAAGTGAAAAATCTACATCATGTGAGTCTGGAGGAGGAGTCTTTACTTCTTTCTTCTAAAAAAATCAACATCTCTACTGTAGGTGTAGACTTTCCTAGTCATTGGATCCATCAATTTATACCCAAGAGTTTCTTCATTGTAGCCAATGAAGATGAGTTTTTGTGATTTCATATCCAACTTCTTTCTATTCAACTTGGGTATGGGCATACTTGCTATGCACCTGAATACTCTGAGGTATGCAATACATGGTTTTCACTTCGACCATGCTTCATATGGCGTTACTCCATCAAGAGCAACTGTGGGCACTCTATTTAATAAATACACAATTGTCTTTGTTGCTTCTGCCCAAAATGTCCTCACTAGTCCAAAACCATTTATCATGCATCACACCATTTCCATGATAGTATGATTTCTTCTCTTAATAACACCATTCTACTATGGTATGTGTAGAGGAGGCATTTGTTGATGAATTCCATGAGATTCTTGGTAGGCTTTGAACTCATCACTGGTGAATTCGCTCCATTGATCTGAGTGGAGAGTTTTGATGTGACAACCAATTTTATTCTCAACAGCCACTTTGAACTTCTTGAAAGTTTCAAAAGCTTCACTTTTCTTACGAAGACAATATATCCACATTTTTCTCGAATAGTCATCAACACAAAGCATGAAGTACTGAAATCTAGAATGACTCGGTTGTATCGGACCACAAAGATTGATATGAACCACATTAATCTTACCATGAGCTCGATAAGTACTCTTCTGGAATGAAGCTTTGTGTTATTTTCTACTAGGTAGTGAGGACACTTATTGTATCCTTCTGGAGAGATGGAAACCCTTTTACCATATTATACCGGCGAAGTGTTTCAGATAGTTGAAACTAATGTGACCAAGTCTCGATGCCACAACTATGCGGAGGTAGAATTCTTAGCCACAAGTGCCTGATCATCTTTGTGGAAAAAATCAAGCTGAACATTCCCACATTGGAGGCTTTTGCAACAATTTTTGAGCCTCATGATTTGTCTCGAATTAAACACATTTTTTTGCCAAAATGAGTATCAAAGTCAATTTTCAAGTTGTGATCTAGGATTTGACTAACTAATAGCAGATTCTTTGTCAACCCAAGGACATATAGTACATCTAACAATCTACAATTACGTGAACCAAGAGGAAGAGAAATGTTCCAAATCCCCTGTACTGTATATGAAGAATCATCACCTAACAAAACATGATTTTTTGAATGTGTGTCCCTCATTGTGGTAAACTAGTCTCTATGGTTGGTCAAGTGTCGAGTGGCTCTCGAATCAACATACATACATCACTGGATGACATGGAGGGTTCACTTGATCGATTAGTGCATAAAAAGAATTCATTATCCGAATGTTCTTCTTGCTCAACTATATTTCCTTGTTGATGGGTTTTCTTTTCCAGTTCCCCTTCTTCTACCCTTGATTATAGTTAGAATTTCCCTTATAAGATTGTTGATTTTGAGGTCCAGAGTTTCTTGATGAACCTTTCTTATAGGTATTGAACCAACAATATTTTAACTCGTGTCCTCTTTTGCAAATAGGACATTTCTTCTTTTGTTGTTTATCCCCTTGTTGATGCTGATTTTGGGAATTTTGAGAGAAATTAGGTTTTCCTTTTCATTTTCCTTTCCATTTTTGATGAGAAGATAGTGCGTGCTCCTCTTCATCATCTTTATTGTACATAACTTCTTCTTGTTGTAGTAAATTTACCAACTTCTTAAAGTTAACTATCTGATTCGACAAGTTGAGTGTTGTCACAAAAATGTGGTATGAAGGAGGGAGTGCTCTCAGAACAATGGGAATGAGAGTTGTATCAGTGACATCCTCTCCTAGGGCTAGAAGTGAAGCCCTTAATTTTGCAACACTTCACAAGAAAGCTTCTATTTTCTCATTTTATTTAAACTTCAATGTGTAACTGACTCTAAAATTCCATATGACATTCTTGTTTTTGGCCTCGTATACTGTGCTCAACTTATCCCATGATTCTTTGGTAGATTTAGCATCTCGAATGTGGGGTTGCACATCATCGGACACTAGCAAACAAGATTATTATCTTGGCCTTCTGATCGGATCTATCAAACTCTCACTATTGGGTTGTATCAGTTGTTGATCTAGTTACAGAACCATTCACAACATTCCAAATCTCTTCAAACTCAAGTTGTGTTTTGATTTTTGTCTTTCATGCTTTGCATAGTTATTTCCTCTTAGAAGTTGAGAATCTGGAAGAAAGAATTTGGGGGCGTTGGTGCCCATTTGCAGAATCAACTAACAAATGGTAAGGCTCTTATCACTCTAGGTATATAGTCTCCCAATCTATATACTATCAATACGATATACCAAACCTTTTTATGTACGCCCTTCTGATATACATGTTGGTATGTGGAAGAATCTCACCTTTATATATACTCAGAAGTACGTGAAAGAGGTGTTAACATATGTGAAAGAATCTAATACGTGGTACCAAGATAGTACTGAAAGGGGTCTATGTGATTATTGACACGGCCAAAAGAAATATCCTCATACGCACGTGTAACTTCGCTATATACTCAATAATTTCTTAGTCTAGATTTAAGTCATGCAATCGTTCATAGATGAATGAAAGGGATCAAAGTGTGTGAACTTGTGTCCTTATTACTCCCCGTCGATTTAAAGGTTTGATGCCCAGACGACATTGTTGCAATTATATTAGGCATTAAGTGCAGTAGTACTTGCAACGACTTTACCCGTAAATGCTTCCCAGAGGTAATATTTATACTGAATGCTACAAATGAGATCCAAAGATCTCGTGAGTGATACAGAAACAAAATTTTATTATTTTGATTACGAAAACTCTACCAATTTTTAAGTAGTTATAATGGTTTGCGGTTGAATATGACAACCTGTAAATTAGTACAATACACTAAAACATACAATTACATCCAAAATTATGAAAAAATGGAATGGCTAGCAAAAAAAAAATTGTTTTACGGGGCCTTGGTGGCCTCCCGAGCTCAATATGGATTCTATGAGCAAAAAACTGCAAAAAAATGCAGTTTTCAAGTACCCCTCCTTTGGAAAAAAATGCTTGAAATCAAAAAATAGGTTGATTGGGAGAAATGTTTTTGGCCCTAATTAGGGTTTTTCTCGCTAAATTTAGAAGTAGGTTTAGTGATAACCATGGGGTTAGTGAAGTCTTTTTCCACTATATTTGTGGTTTTACCAATTTACCCACCAATCCAAAATGCCAATACTTTTAATAAAATAAATGATTGGGAGGGGGCTCGATCCAAGACCCCACTCTCCCAAGACTCTCTCGTTATCCAACACGAATCACTAGGGACTTTGACTATAATCAGAATTAAATTGTATCCAAAGTAAAAGCAATTAGACTAACCTTTGGAAATCTAATGTGGTGTTGATCGAGCAAGGGTCCACATTGCTTAGCTTGAGAAAGAGGGAGGTTTAGGTCGCAAAAAATCTAGATCTGAACCTCTTTCATGTCTCCTCCTCTTAACTTTTTTTGTTGTTTTATTTATTTTTCCTCCTCTTTCACCTATTTTGTTTTTTATATCCATCATTTGAATTGATTTAGGTGGATTTTGCAGGCATTGCATGAAGAGGATTCTCCAAGCCTATGCTTTATATTCTACCACCATCGTTTCCAATGTTTGTAAGGTAGTTGTAGATCAGTTATTTTTTTATTTTCCTACTCCGCTTGTGATTGCAGGGTTCTTTGACGACAGAACTCACCATGGAGGAGATCACATTGATGCAATGTTTTTATGCACAATGGTTGTTGTGTTCACTACACATCTAGCTCTTTCTCGGTGGATGAGCTCTTGGCATTTGAATGGAGGTCGACTCGATAATGGCTTGGCCGTGAATAGCTTGCCCGACTATGGGAGCTTCAAACCATGCACAATGTGATCTACAAGTTGCAAGCTCGGTCTCGTTGTATTAAAGGTGGCTCGGTAGGAGCTTAACTCCTCTACACAACGACTTGCCAATATAACTCTGGATCACCCAATGTTGTAGGATCAATTCTTGCATGGCTCGGATGAGGTCGCAATGGTGTAGTTTTCCACGGCATTGGGCTCAGCTTTATACTACACAGATTGTTGATGCCTCACTTTCAATGCAAAACAACCTAGATCGGTTGCAATATTATGCCAACTCGCCAATCTTTCTTTGTGTGGCTCAGTCTAGTTAGGGAATGGGCTCAATGGAGGTGCCAACATCTCAAACTGTTATATAACAATGTAACCCACCTCTGCACAATGAACTCATTCCTCCAAATAGAACTTGGTTAGGAAAATCTATGGGAGCTCGGTGACTAGGGAAAAGTCCTCCAAAATGTAGCACTCTACTATTTTTACCAGAGACTAAATGCTCCTCTAAATTTAGAGGTAAAACCTCTGGTTGGGAGTAACAATTTTTTTAATTTTGTGAATATTTATTGGCTACAGGAAGCAGATTTGCCTAGTGTAGGGGCACCAAGGCAAAAAAAATTACTTTTCTTTTACCTAGAGATGGCAGGAGGTTGTTGGGATGCAGGGCGTTATGAGAAGTTGCTGGAGGTAACACTAGCTCTTCTATGATGCAATATCTTCTCCTTTTCCTTTTGCAACCTCTCTCCAACCTTCTCTAGTCATAGGTCCAGATCAACCAACTCTGATACCAAATGAAAGTGTAGAAGAGGGATGAAAGCCTCATACTTTTATTAATAATCAATCAAATCAACATTACAATGAATGTGATGAAATTCTTATAGGAATTAAATAGCTATGTGCAAAAAAAGGATGTTGCAAAAATGCAACAATAAACATACCTGTGTACATATAATTACATATATATTGTTTGAACCATATAGAAACTCAAATAATGACAAACAACATGCTACGGGAATACTATTCCCAAATACAATTAAAATATGGTTTATAACAACTTACCACAATTTAATAATTAACTTACCTATGCTAAATTAACCTAGGTAAAACATGTTTACCCTAACATATGAGACCTAAAAAATTATGGAATCATAGAGCGTTTTAATTGTCTCAACCATTCCAAGATTTGTTGATAAAGTTGATCAAATTCATTTATATATATAAATTTATCTTATCATATTCTTTTTAATAAAAGTGGCCATGAAAATCTCTCAAGGAGGTCCATAATTCTTCAAGGATGTAAGTCTATTCATTAAATGTTTGTAATTGAGATTTAAAACTATTGAAGGCAATGTTGGGAAGAGTCATGGTTTCAATTATACATCTTGGTACATGAGTCTTGATGGACTATGTTTCCAATAGTATTGGGAATTTTATCAATATATTTGTTCTGTCATAAATTACTATATAAGAGGTGGAGGGTAAAAAAGTTAATGAGTTATAGCATGGAGTTGGGGGACCCAAAAATGTAATTTAAACATAATTGTCAATGCACTATTAAGGAACACATATGCGACCCTTTGAATTTGGTTTGAAACTCACCAAACCAATATAACAAACAAAGTTTTGAGAACCACATATGCCAAAATCACTAAATCTTATTTAAAACAAACAAGGTTTTATTCATTTTTCTTTCCCAAAACACGATTTCCTCTCCAAAGCTTCCATTTAAACTTTTAAAATCTTCCATTTAGTGCAATAAATCATCTACAAATCAAAGAGAAAGTTTTTGAGGTATATTTTGACAAAAATCCCAAAAATGCTAATGTGAATCAATCCCAAAACCAAATTTTAAAATAAAGGACTTGTAAGTTATTGAATCTACAAATGAAGGTCCATGGGTTGAAAATAAAGAAACCATAAACTTACCTTAAATGCATTAAAAGGAGCATGATTGATTTTTCAAACAGTGCCATGATTGCAAAATCAATGGAGGCTCATATGGTTAATATCATTACAAACCTAGAAAATTAGAACTAATAAAAAGTTAAAATAAATAACACTAAACCATTCATTGTACATATAGGTACTTAAATAATTCTTTTCTAAAATGTAAGAAGCTTTTCGAGACTTCAATGACATGAGTGAATTAACATTATTATTCACACAAGGGAGAGGAAAAAATATAATCCAATGATGGTAAGAGTGGTGTAGAAATAGATAGAATGGGGTGGACCCTAAATTTAGAGCCATGTATACAACATTGGTATTGAAGATCTAACAAGCATAAATAAAAGTGGCACGATCTCTTAAAGAGGCACCATTCCCTAAAATTCATTGAATGTGACATCAATATGTTGAGTGGTAACACGAGCTTTAGTTTTAGCATCAATCTCCACTTCGAGACCCCATCTGTAATGCCTGCTAAAAAAACGTCCACTTGAGGCCCAAGAACAACCTAGGTTTAGTTAGAAAAATTATGGAATAAATTTTCTTTTGCGAAGCATGACCACAAACAGGCTTCGAGACAAGAGTTTTCACAGCAAGGTTTCAAAGACAATCATATTCAATAGATCAATTTTCTTGTTAAATAAATATTAAGTCCACATTACAAATTACTGAGTAAAGTTAATCCAAGCATAGTTACATTTCCCTTAGGTGTTGATTTAATAATTAATTAAATTACACTATAGTTAAATATTTCGTACTTACATTTAGAGGGTTACATGGGCCAAAATAATTAAACAAGGATCTCATTACAAGGGGTTAGAAAAACATTCCCTTACCCCATAAGGTGACCCCAAAAAGGTCAACCCATGCTTTAGAGATAAACATTTAAAATAAGAAGGGTAATTTTCCACTTACCCACTCACTTACTGACTTATATGATTCAATATGATTTTTTCCATATTTCCACACTTAAGAACCCTAAAAACATTTCCATTAGATAGGAAATTTCTTCCCCTTTCCAATGATATAAAGAAATCCTTCTAACTCCCTATACTTCTCAAGTTATGGGTCGACGGGCCTTGGGAGGAATTTTTCCCAAAGGCGGGCCAGCGGGCCTGGGGGAGAAATTTTTCCTAGATAAGAGATTCCAGGTTGCGGACCCAGGAGAAAACTTAGTGCTTTGCCCTTTTGGGCAAAAGAACAATTTACACCATGCGTGCTCTGAGTCCATAGCGGGAATTCACGCCCCAAGAAGAAAATTTAAGCTTGAGGTCCACAAGGGACACGTGTCCAAAATTCGAGTCCGAGGTGAAAGGCGGGTCTCTGGGGCAAAATTTGGATTCCTAGCTTTTGAGGAAAAAGGCGACAAGGTTCAAAAACACTGCGCCTCCGACGATGCCCGAAGATGCCATGTGTCAAACAATCATTGGTCATGCGGGATGTGGGCAGTGGAAACTTAAGAATTTTTCACCAAAATAAAATAATTAAAAATAAAATAAAATAAATTAAAAAAGGATATGGGACTACCTCGGGGAGGCAACTAACTTTGCTACGAACCCACCCCTGCGAGGTGATCTTCCAAAGCGAAAGGCGGGGTTGCGGAGCCACGGAGGAATTTTTGACAAAGTTAATTTTTCAAACTTAGAACTTTTTCACCGAAGAGAAAAGTTCGGGCCAACAGAGCGGCGAGGAATTGCGTGTCTTTTTTCCTTTTTCAAAAAGAGCAAAAAGTATGTCTCGGCCCTACAGTCCCACTTGGCAAAATTTTCCTTTTTGGTAGTTAGATTTATTTTTTAAACCCAAATGAAAGTAAAAACTTCATAAGGCCATAACTTTTGATTGGGAACTTGGTTTTGGGAAAATGAGGACTTTTTGGAAAGATATCGACCTCCTCTTTACATAGGAAGCATAAAATTTTAATTTTGACAAACTTAGGTGGGTCAATTTTAAGAAAACACCTTTTCTGCCATTAAAATGTGAACTAAACCTTCTCAACAACTACACTTGATTTCATCTTCCATTCTTTCTTCTTCAACTTGCCAAACAGACATGGAGAGTTGTACTTGAAGGATTTCAAATAGATTACAAAGATAAAATATCAATGGTTGAGTATTCAAAATGAATTTCCTTTCTTTTATGTGAATTTGCATTATTTTGCCTCTTGCCCAATTAAAGATGAACTATGTAAATTGTAAGGCCAATACAAACTATTTTGGAATGTGTTTCGATCATCCTTAGTTCGTTTTAATATTTTATCTTGTTTTTCAATGTTGCAGGGTACTTTGTATGTTTTTCTGATATTTATTTACAATTTTATAGTGAATCAAAAATATAAATCATACTTAACCCGAATTGATCTATTTTCATTTACCATACTTTAAATATTTAAGTTCATTCCATTCCAATTTTACAATGTTTAACTCTACTTCAATCCATGCGTAAAAACCCAAAATGTAGTTCTACTTTCAATTCATGCACTTCAAATGAAACAAAGAAAAGTAATATTTCTTCATATGCATTTCTTTTTCATATTTTCAAATAGAGATTTCATAATATATTTCAAACACAGACTTCAAATGAAAACCATATCTTTTGTGGTAATTAAAGCAACTTCTATTGAACTCCAATGATTCTTTTACAACGTCCTTTTTCTTTCATCAAACACAACTTACAGAATATACATCTCTCACGTTCAAATGTAGGTTCCATTTCCAAAACAGAGAAACTTTCCACCACAAATATTATTACAATGCCATCCACTTGAAATGGGAAAATTTCACAATAAGGAACCCAAGGAGAAACTGCAAGATTTGTCTTCATCCTCAGCTCCAGAACAACAAGAAGATCCACCATATATCTTTTGATCACAACAAAAGGAGGAGAGGAAACGCTCTCCACCCAACCAAGAATTCCAATAAAGAGGAGAATTCGTCCTCCTCATTGGCCCCCGAGCCCCAACCACAAATCAATAAGAGATGTATTTCAACTTATGGCAAAAACAAGCTTCCACACACAAAAAAATTTCACATATGAACATAGTCCAAATACATACTTTTAGTTTGCAATAATAGGAAGAACAAAAAAATTACTCATTCTTCATCATGTACAAGCCAAAGGAGCAAGACCTGGGAAGGGGAAATGGGTGTCCACTTATACCTCCTAAATGGGAAATGGGTGTCCACCTTAAAATAAACCTATATATATATATATATATATATATATATATATATATATATATATATATTCAAAACCCCTACATGCCCTTATGCCTCCCCCAAGTACCCCTTATACCTCCCATTCTCTTATGCCTCCCCACACTCTTATGGCACCCCATAATGAGTAAAGAAATGCAAGCTATTTCTTTTACAAGGTGGAACCCAATCCAAACTCCCTCCACAATAACACTTATACCTCCCCAAAACTCTTATGCCTCCCCACAAGAGATCCCATAGTCTTCTCCTACACCATACCTAGGTAATCTACCTAACCATCCAACAACATACCAAAATATTCAAGCATTCACATATGCATAAATAAAAGAAGAACATTTTAAAGAGCCAAGCTCCTACCTCTCTATGGTAGAGTTTGCTCCAAAAGTTCAACAAAAATATTTTTCCAATCTAAATAGTCCAAAAGCTCCAACAATCCACAAGCATTCCACAAAATCTCTAACTCTCTTCAAAATTACTAGAGCTCTAAACCAAAAGAGTAACCAAAAAAATGAAGTCACCAAGTGAAGTAACCCCTTGAAGTAACCCTCAAAACAACAAAAGAATTCAAATAAATAGAAAAGGGAGAGAGGAGGATGAGGTGGCTCCATGTAGGATGCCACATCACTCATCCTCAACTCCACCTCCTAAATCAACTTCAAACTCCAACGCATAATTAAAAGGTGGGTAAATAAAATGACAGATTACTTACACACACAATCCAAGTCCACACCCCAAGGACCAAAATTAATTTCATGCAAGAAGGTGCAATAAAAACCTATGATTGTCTTCTCAAAATACATAATAAGGGCTAATTTTGACCCTCCAACCCATAGGTAGGGTTGGTGTAACAATTTAAGAGGTGTGGGATAAGTTTAACTTGTCCCACAAGCCTCCAAAATCAGCCCCTAAGGACAGATCCGAATTTCAAAAGGAAGGTGGAGTGTTTCACACTCAAAGCTACTCACACATTACTTACAACACATAATCCAAGAGCCATCAACTCTAATAAATGCACTCTTGACCCAATCAATTAATTTAACAACATGATTACTCACTAATCTAGAAACAAATAGAATAAATAATAAAGGGAAATACATCACTAATTAAACACATACAAGATTAAATAAAGAGAACATAATAAAGGAGTACACATAACCCCTTGGTCACATTTAAAGGTGATCCCCCATGGGAACCCCTAACAACAAGCACACACAAACACACATAACAAAAACACGTTGCCATGGTGACCCTTGTTGAATTCACCTAGAATTCCAATGTGGTTGGTCTCCAATCCCCCGATGTTTGTTGTGACATGTTTACCTACAAACACATAACACCTCCTTCGGCCTCATGGCCGCATCAAATCATCCAAAATAAATATACAATATAACTCCAAAATCATCTATATATGAATCAAAACATCATCTAGGCAAGTAATCAATATCATTTACAATTTCATCAATAACCCTATGATCATAATATTAGTTCAATTTTCTAGGTCTACTCAATATGATGAAATATCACATGTCTAAAACACACACACACATATAATATATATATATATATATATATAACCATGTCAATCAACATATCATCATCAGTATAAAATGTTTCTAATAACCCCCATGCATCATATATGAATCAAAATCAACAACAGTCCATGATCTCCAACATCTAACATCATGCCAAATCAACAACTACAACAATATCCATAAGTATAGTCAACAATATCATAATCAATAACAAAAGGTGTTGTAGGGAAGTGGGCACAACACCATCTTATAATTCCACCACTTCCAACACATCGGGATAAAAAAATTTACACACGTTCCCCACACCAAAAGCTTAAAATCAAAGCGGATATGTGTGTTTCCTACAATCTAAAAATGACAAAAATGTTTTCAAAAATAGAAGTGTAGTTAGAGAAATTTACCTCCAAGACATCATGGCTAAATATAGGCACAACCACCATTTATAAGTGTATGAATAGCACCTAGGGTGATTCGAAGGATCGTTCACACAACAAAAGTTCCTTAAAGATCCTTGAATCTATTTCTTATCGATTATCTCAGTAACATATTTCCAACACATTTTGAACAACTCGAAATTGAATCCACATGTGAGAGATATCATCAGCGTGAGATTAGGTGTCACTAAGAGTAGAATTGAGGCATAAGTACAACAATGTAAGGGAATATTGCGAGATCACCAAATGGATCATTTGGGAGATAACATGTGGTGACATGTAAAAATGGAAGGGAAAAAAAGTTGGTTTTGTTCTTCGCCTCTGTTCTTCGACAGTCGTAAATAACTATGGGATACACTTTTCTTTTAGAGGGGGAGTCAACCGCCATAGTAATATCATTGAGTTAGGACCGAGATGGAGAGCTCTAAATCACCATTTTTCTAAGTAGCTCATCAAAGCTAGAAGGTGAGCGGATACCAAGTTACATGGATTGAGCTAAGACAAGGCTCATCACATCTCATTTCTGAGTTAAAAATGAGCTGAGAGTACACCATATGCTAATTCATAGTGCTAACTCACATTATACCGACCAAGCTAGATGGAAACTGGGAAATGTAATACCAAGTTAAGTGGTGAGCTATTGGTGGATAGGTTAATCAACATACCAAGACCTTAACAATAAGTCAAGCAGTGAGCGGGCCAAGCCCAGATTCATCCCAATGGTGACTAATTTTTATTCCAAGTCATAACCAACTTGACATATCATCACACTAGAGCCACATTACATGGTAGGTTGTTGGCTTTTCCAACAAAAGGCATTCAAACACATGACTAAAGTCACACTTAAGGCATATCAACAAAGGCTTGATAAATTTTATGCTCAAGTGTTACCCACTTGATGTGGGACTAAGTCCCAAACAAACCAAATGTGAGGAGGTGGTGGTAACTCGGTGAGCGAGGAAGACATCTAGGGATGTGGGAAGTGGTGCGAGATTTAAACCCGTAACCTATCACCTACGAGTCATATTTTTTACTACCATGCCATTATGGATTCACTATTATTAGCCTCGTTGATATAGGTTTTAACCCATATCTCAAACCTGATACAAGTATTAAAGGCCCTCAAACCCATTTACAAATACATTCAAACCTTAAGTTATTTTGTAAAGACATTCAGAAGTTCTCAAGCCAATTAGTGAGCTTATATAGTTGTGAAGCTTAATATAAGCTCGCATAAATTTGTAAAGCCTTAATATTTAGGTTTGAACTTACATTAATAAATACCGATAAATAACATTGAGTGCATATTTAGTAAAACCTATTTTAAGCTTAATATTGTGACCGAGAAGTCTAATATTCCACGATGAGAGTTATTACGCATGTCAAATTATTACAACAACTCTATCCAAGTGGTCTGAGACATCGTTGGAAGAGATACTATTGGTTAAACCAAGGTTCCTATTACAAAGCCATAAAATGTTGAAATTGAAAGTGCCCAAGCTAGAGAAATTCAATCGACGCTATTAACCATGAGCAATAAACTGATGTAACAATTTTTTGTTTTCTACATTGGTTATATATCAATTCTTCATTTGAGTGAATCCAAAGACGTATTCTATTTTAGGGACAAACTCCATTACTAATTCTTGTGTTGCAATTTTGTGGTGTATTTTATTGTACTTGTTATTATGCAAGATAAATAGGCCAATTCAAATGTAAAAATGGTAAATTGGGAAATAATCAAAGAATCCATGAAAATGGGAAAGTAGTTAGCTTTGGTAGCACCATTTTTGGATCAAGTTTGGTATCAAAGAAAGTTATTCTTTTCGATTACTAACATTTACTCCACTCATAAATGATTGAGAGATCATCTTGTTATGGTTAAAAATGGACCCTTATCAGGTGATGCAACTTCAAATGACACTCATAATATCAGGTACTATTATCCAAATAATGGTGTCCCATCATCAAGAACAAGAGTGAAAACATTTAGAGCCAAGGAGTGTGAAAATCCTATAGGAAGAGCTTGAAAGAAGGACGTCGACCAGAGAAATAAACGTAAAATGATAAGGAAAATATTCGTATATGTGAACATTATTCCAAACGTGGTCATATTATTAAACAATACTGGTCAATCTTTCTAGATTGGGCACTGGAGAAATTTCAATGAAAAATTGAGGAGTCTGGAAAAGCACCAACAAAATCTAGTAGAAGACATCTACCTACATCAGTGGCATGACATCCAATGACATCTGATATACATGCATCAGAGGTGATATTATTATCAGAGGAGAGTCTCCAACATTTCATCCATCTCATAATATTTTCCAGTACGACTTGTTTTTGAATGGAATATTGGAGTAAGCTATATCCTTGTAGATGTAGTGTGACACCTAGGATTGCATACTACTCCACTACCCCACGTCAAGACATATGGGACAACCAATGGTACAATTGATCGTATAGTGATTGAAAGGTGTAGACTCTAATTTGGGGTGTTGGATCGACATTTCAAAGACAAAGTCACCCTTGACATACTCCCCTTAGAAATAAATGAAATCATGTTGGGAAGATTCTATCTAGATTTTCAACAAGCCATGTATATGCATCAAATATATGATGTCGTGTTGACCACTAATAGAGAGCATGTGTTCTAGGTTGGTGTAGAATCTACTAATGGAGTCATTTCAGTGTCATATATTTGTATGTACTAGGGAATACCTTGAAGATATTATATCCAGGGAAGCTCATGTTTAGTTTCTTTTAATTTGAAATAAGCTCATGTACATTCAAAATCTAATAGTAATAATATCCATTCTTCTACTTATTTTCATTTTCAAATAAGAAAAATGTGGGGATAAAGAAAACCACACCCCACTAAGAGAAGGACTCCAAGTGACGATTACAGGTCATAGAAGTATAAATGTAAGATCTATAAAAAAGTCGAGTGTCTTGTGAAGGATTTCTTGACAACATTATTGAAGAGTGGAAACGTGAACTACAAGACAAGAATGAGATATTGACTAAGTTGCAAAACAACGAAGAGATGGAGTAGAAAGACAAGTCCACCCAGTCAAAGAACCTACTATTTACTTCAGGTGAACACAACATTGTAAGTGAATCACCATTTATTCCTTCACATCAAATGATAGATCCTATTTTTGGTGATTTTGAAAAAAATACTAGAATTAGATGCTCGAAATTACTTTACAAGATGGGTTATTAAATAAAAGGTCTTAGCATTGGAGTTCAAGGCATAACTAATAATATTCAGGTGGAGGAAATACCACATTTCTTAGCTTTGAGATATGGAAATGGCACCTAAGATATTGGAGAATTTTCCAAGACAACTTAAGCAAGATAAAAGTCAAGCAAAGGGCCTAAGCCACCAATCCTTCCAAAAATCCTACGAAAGGGAATGGTAAAGCCTCCCATCAAGGTCGAGAAGGTGATAACAAATAAAAACCAAGAAAGGAATGGTCTTCTAGTCTCGAAGAAGAAAATATTCCAAGAATATAGGACATCTCCTATGGACAAGAAAAGAGGAGATAATTCAGTTTCTCCCTGTAAGACATTCAAAACAATCAACCCCAAGAGGTATGGTAATGTATTATTTGATTATATGATATAGCGTTCACATCCATGTACATTATGTGGATAAAAAACATTGTGTGGTTATGTTTGGAAAGCAACAATCCTTCATCGGGAAGGTTATGAAAGAATATAAAAAGTGAGATGAAGTGGCCTTCTAAAAGAAGATTAAGTGGCTGAAAACAAGTGATTTATTCATGGCGAGTAACACATTATTTGATCCCTGTTATGTTATGACCAGAATTAGGGAAGGATTTGTAAATAGCCTAGTATTTACAATTTATGTATATAGCCTTGTTTTAAGACCCAAACATGGGCAACATTTGTAAATAATATGTTGCATTACAAGACCCTAAAAAGGGTAAATTGTATAGATGGTAACCTATTATGACACCACTTACAAATGTAACATACTTTTCATATGTTTCTTCTATTTTTTATGTATAGGAATCATACATAAAATCTATATCGAGGGACATATCTACCAAGGTTCAGTGGATTAGCTTTTGGTGGACCAAAAACCTTCTTATTGGGGAGGTGCGATCTAGAGGATCATTCACATAATAGAAGGTCACTAAATATACATGAACCCATTACTTACGAAAGATATCAGAGACAAATTTCTAACACATTTTGAATGGGTCAAAATGGACACCATACGCGGGAGATATCTTCCACGTCAGATCGGGTGTTAGTTGGCAAAGTTGAGGCACATGTACAATAATGCAAGGGCACATTGTGAGATCACCAAATGGATCGTTTGGGAGACGATACATGGTGACATGTAAAATGGAAGGGAAAAATAGTTTTTTCTTTTCCTTTGGTCTTCGATGGTCATTAAAAACTATGGGTTCACTTTTGTTTTGGAGGGGGACTATGCCACCGTAGTAACATCATTGAGTTGGGCCTAAGTTAGACAATTACAACTCACTATTTTCCAAGTATCTCATCAAGATAACAAGTGATATGATATCAAGTTGTATTGATTGATCTAGGACTGGGCTAATCAGATCACATTATCGATTTGAAACCGAGTTAGGAGTATACCACATGCCATGTCATAGTGCCAACTCAAACTATACAAGACGAGCCAGATGGTAAGTGAGAAATTTAGTACTAAGCTAAGTGGCAATCTATCGATGGACATGCTAATAAACTCACCAATAAATCAACAATGAGTCAAGAGAATAGTGGGCCGAGGCTAAATTCATCCTAGAAGTGACCAATTTATATGCCAAGTCACAACTAACTCAACAAATCATAACAACTGAGACGCATTACATGGTGTGTTGTTAGATCTGCTAACAAAATACATCAAAACATGTGATAAAATTCACATTTAAGATCTACACAATGGGTCCACTTTTTTTTTGAAGGGGGAATCCTCAACCGTAATAACGTCATTGAGTTAGGACCGAGCTACACAACTATACCTCACCATTTTCCAAGTAGCTCAACGAGAAAACAAGTGAAATGATATTGAGTTGCATGGATTGATCTAGGAACTAGATCATCACATCATGTTACGACATTGAAACTGAGTTAGGAGTATACCACATGCCATGTCATAGTGCCAACTCACACTATACCAGGCTGAGCCAGATGGTAATTGGGAAATTTAGTACCAAGCTAGGTGGTGATCTATTAGTGGACAGGGTAATCAACTCACCAACAAATTAAAAATGAGTCAAGCAAATATCAGGTAGATCCTAGATTCATCCCAATGAGGAAATTTTTTTATGCCAAGTCATAACTAACTCAACAAATCATCACAGTCAAGCCACATTACATGGAGGGTTGTTGGATTTTCCAACAAAAGACATTAAAACATGTGACCAAAGTCACACTTAATACCTACACAATGGACACTTAATAAAACATATTCTCAACCATCACTCACCTGATGTAGGACTAAGTCCCAAAAAAGCAAATGCGAGGATGTGGCATTAACTTGGCGAGTGGGGAAGATAACTCAAGACTTGAACAGTGGTAGGAGATTTGAACCCACGACCTATTGCTTGTAATTGAGGTGTTTAAACCACCATACCACATTGGCTTGTCTATTATTAGCCTCGCCGATATGGATTTAAACCCATATCTCAGGCCCATAAAAAGTATCAAATGAACTCAAATCCATTTTTAGTGGCATTCAAGCCTCACATTATTTTTCAAAAACATCAAGAAGTTATCAAGCCATTTAATGAGCTTAGAGAGTTGTGAAGCTTAATATAAGATCACAAAAATTTATAAATCCTTAATATTTAGGATTGTTACTTTGATAAATACCGATAAAGTACTTAGAGTACAAAATTTGTAAAAGTTATATTAAGCTTAATATCGTGACTAAGGAGTTTAATATTCCACGATGAGAGCTATTACGCCCATCAAATTATTACAACTCTATGCAAGTGGTTTGAGAAGTCATTGGATGAGATAATGTTGATCAAGTTGAGGGTCCTATTATGGAGCCATAATATCTCGAAATAGATAGCACCCAAGCCAGTGTCTGGTCAATCAATGTTACTAACCGTGAGCAATACAATCATGTAAGAATTTTATGTTTTCAACATTAGCTATATATTGGTTCATCTTTTAAGTGAATAGGGATACATAGTGCATTTTTGGGATGGTTTCTGTCACTAATTCTAGTGTTGCAATTTTTTTGGTTTGTTTTATTCCACTTTTTATTATGTAACATAAATAGGCCAATTAAAGTAAATAATTCTAAGTTGGGAAATAATAAAAGTATTAAAGAAAATGGGAAACTAAATCAGTTTTGGTAACCCCATTTTTTGATCATAGGGCCACTTTGTTGGCTTCTAAGTATGTCTCATTAGGAGAGTGTGTACCCATGTGGATATCAAGAACCCCCATCTAATCCAGGAAAATTTCATTTTAGGGAACTTTAGGAACATGTGAAATTGTAATAATTTTTCATCTACATGAATGGTCAAGATCGACAGATGGGTGTTAAAGCCCTCTAATTTATTACTGAAGCACATGGATGGTGAATAATTTTTGGATATGTGGTGGGCATTATAGTGATAAATCCTTCAATATCACTTTCATGCAGTGAAGGGACAAATGCTTTTTCTTTAAAAAAATTCCCTACTTATGGGAGCTTAGCTTATAATTTCATCACTTGCAACACATAAAAATAGGAGACTTAAGCACATGCCTTAAAACAAGATCTTGAAATAAAAGGGGGTACATGTGTCTCCCACCAATTTGTATGTAAATATGTTGACACAAAGGTAATCAAATATAGAAGTGCAATTAGAGAACTTGAACTCTAGGACCTTTTGATTGAAAATCAAAATTGTCACCACATCAAAGGGGCTAAATAATGCTTATGAAGTATGCATGGTTATAAGAGTGTGTAGCTCGTTATGGCATAAAGAACTACCTTCCAAATAAAGGAAAGCATGTTTTTGGGCATTCATTAGGAATGCATGAAATTGTAATTGTTGACAATTTTTGCACTTGTGCAAAAATGGGCAACTCGAAACTTCGTCGTTACGATGAAAGGCATTGGTGAAGTATACCTAAGCTAAGGAAGTTTTGATGTTATTGGTTATTGCTGAATTAATTAATGATTAAGTGAAATCTGCAGCTATGTGTGTTGTTACAAAATGTAATAGATCACATAGTCTGCAATTTCATGATATCTTCAGCAAAAGAACACAAGGGCCCCGAAGGATAGCTGTGTTGTCTTGATGAAGACACCGGATTGCAAAATAGGTGAAGTGTTGAGTTTTGGGACAGCAAACATAAGTGCAGATTAGTAGGAATAAGAGTTCATTACTAAATGTTATAGATTCTCATTTATGTTTTTTCCTTCATGATTAAAACATTCAATTAAATGACTGAGTTGTTTAGTTCATCATACAATCCATACAAAAAGCTGAAATGCAAAAAGAAATATACAACTCATTTACAAAATTCAATGTTTTATTCATAAGGAAATTTCAAATGTTCCACACAAGCCATGGGGTGTAATCTGAAATTAAAGTACAACTACTAAAATGAGAGGTACACATGCATGAAAAAGAAGTAAAGTAAAGAGTATGAGTGAACCCATCATTGCCTTGGAGTTTTCTTCGTTGTTCAAACTATTTTCTTAAGTGAAAAGGTATAGGTTGTAGCCAAGAAGAAATAGACAAGTCATAAGTACAGGCTGAAAGAAGAATTAATGTAACTCAAACTCAATATTTTCTTCAAATGGAATAGGTTACAGTATATAAAAAGAGACTAGTAATAGAAGCACATGTTTTAGATTGCAACTAAAGAAGAAGAATCAGATTTCAAGAAGCTGAAGTTGATTAGAAAGAAAGGGGTATAACTAAAAAAAATGAAAAAAAAGAAGATTCTGGGAAAATTTTGACAAGGCTTTGCCATGTAAAATGGACATTTACAACTTTTCATCATGTTTCTTTCAACTACTACATGCTTAAAAGAATTATTTAAATCAAGTAAGTGATACAAAAAATAGTAAAGCATGTCATGATCAAGATAAACAACTATGATGTCTCATTTTTATCCAACTTCAAACATGAAGTGTTATGTTCCATATTCTGAATCAGAAAATACAACTACTATAGCTGGAAATGGATGGAAGAGAGAATTCTGGAAAAAAATTTGCAGGGCTTCACCATGAAAAATCAACATTTCAGATTTTCCAACATGCCAGAAATGTTACTATAAAGGAAATAAAGCATCTATGTAAAAGAAACAAGTTACAAGATCTTAACAAGCATCTGAATCAAGGCTTATGCCTAAAATAGTATTAAAATAGATGAACTGCTTGTAATTTCCAGAAAGCACATACAAGATACATGAAAGATAGATACAAAAAAGAGTATCTCATAGTACAAGACCAAGAACAATAAGAGTTGCATAGTTTCTGAAAGTACAAATTTCTCATGAGGATGGAAAAGAACCAAAAGTAGATCAAAATTACACAAATGACAACTATGGAGCCTCATTGTTTTGACATAAGATTGCAAGATCAAGCTAAAACTGCAAATCAATGGATACCTTTATGGTTACCTAAATGCAAGTGCTTCATTACCAATTTGAATCCTAGAGAGAAATCTATGCACAATAATGATTCTATTCAGCTGACTAATTTTACACAAAGACCAAGCACATACTCTCATTCAATTTTAGTCAAAATTACATAGAGTATTACAGAGTGCTTTGCATGTTTAAGAAGACTACAACCATTATGACATATTCTCATAGTCAGTCATTCAAGTGACTCAACAAAGAATAGATTTTGAAGTCTCAAGAATACAGTCAAGGAATGAAATCATTATAGTTTTCAAATGGAAGGGAGGGCTGTTAGTCAAGATTAAATTGTATCCTATAGTGGATATAATAGTAAAAATGGAGGCACAGATCTTTAGTGGCATGTATATCTAGTTCTATTCAAGATTAAGCAAATGAAAAACAACAACAATTATGCCCAATTTCAATGTTGAAATAAGCTCAAAAAAATAAAGGAAAACTGTATGTTTAGAAAACACAGGGTCTACGTGGTTGCAGAATGATTAAAGCACTTAAAAACAATTTTAGAGAGCCACAAAGTATCATCCAGGCCAAACCCTATTACGAATACATGGAAGCCTCCTAAAACCTAAAAGCATCATGCATGAAATAGATATATGAAGGTTATTATACAAAGACAAATCTACAGGGGTGTCATAAGTGTCATTCTTGCATAGGTCTATATCTATCCAAGAGAGGAAGTATTTTTCAAAACAATAAAATGAAAGATGATTTAGATTTTCTGAAGAATATTACAAACAAAATACAAACATGAATACAAAAGTTCAGGCATAGATTTTCATTTGGAAAATATCAAAATCAGAGTAACAGACAAGAACTCACCATTTTTTATAATTGAGCAGAATGATGAAGCAAAACTTTGAGAAAAATAATAATGAAGTAAAATCACAAATCCATATATATGAAAGTTTCAACTCAAAAAGTCAAGCGGGAGCAAAAATCATAGAAAAAATCACAAATATTTCCAATAGTTTCAGTGATATATTTAAAGAAGAAAATGAAAATCTCTAGAGAAGGAAAAACGTAGAAGAGAAGATTAGCTCACCGTATAACCACTCATGGAAGAAAACACTCACAACCATCTTGCTTCAAGAAAAAAGCTCCTTGATGTTAGAGTGAAGACATGAAACATGCAACTCTACCTTGAATTCTTCCACCAAGGTTTCATAAGCCAAATCTAAAGAGCTCGAGAGAAAATGAATCTCGAGACAACGTGTACTCAGAAAAACCCCATATAGCTCCTGATAAGCAAGAGAAAAAATATAAATCTAAGATCTCAAATGCTCATAATAATGGCGTCGAAGGAAAAAAATTTTCCAGGGCTTCACCCGCATAATGAAAACCAAATGAAATGTGCATGAGGGTCAAGCTATTCCTTATCATGCAAACTCGAGAGGTGAGTTTCAACCTAACTCAACCACGGTCAGAAATCAATGGCTCCAGATCAAAAGGACAGAGATCAAAGGTGAAGGATCGATCTCCAAAATCAATGCGAACCACTATGGGTACGATGACAAGTGCCACATTTAATTTCTAGGTTAGAAACCCTAACCAAGGGTTAAAGATCCAACCACCATTCCAAATCAGAGTTAAGAGATCCACGGTGAGAAGAAACAAGTACTAGATCAAAAGGCCGAGATAAGTTCAACAATACCAACACAAACTCAACCTGAGTTAACCAAGCCACCGAAAAAACATACCAAGGGGTGAGTCATTGTGAAAAAGGGGGCTGACCTTATTATTTAAAATCATTTTTATATTTTACTTTTCACTATAGTCCAGACTTTAAATAATGCAAAGCCCGACCATGCATGCTGACTATAATCACCAAAAAGGTGAAAATTAAATCAAGTATATCCAGATTACAAAAAGGGGCCAACAATTATACATGCTCACAATGATAACCAAGATCCAAAGGTGGTGGACTATGATATGGCATGTGTTGTCAAAAGGGTACTGAATTGCATTATTTGTACTAACCTTATATAAGGTTTAAACCATGTGATATGCCATCCAAACCAATAGTCAAAAGACATTTACCTTAAAACTTATAAGGTTACCTCGTACTCATCAGATGGTAAAGTGCAAAAGTGGTCCCCACTTCAAGGAGCTAGTTTTGATTTGCAGAGTGTCACTCATGTGACCACTTAGGAAGAGATATCAATGTCAGAGCATGTACACATGGACAATGGTCCCCACATGGGATGTTTATTTTGCAAATATTACAAATGTTTGAATTAATTACTCATAGGTAGAGAATTATTTTGTTGCATGCTTCACAACAGATAGAATAGAGAAGAAGACAGAGTTGCATGTTCAAAGGAGAAAGACTTGCATAACAAGCAAGCTTATTTTTAGCAAATTATTTACCCTTGTTTTCTTAAAAATAGAATAGTCAACTTTAGTTTGACTATATTGTAATTAAGGCTAATAATGCCTATTTGTAATTGCATGCTCTATTTTTATTCCTTTATCTATTATTAAATAAAGGATAAAAATAAGATGCATGGGCAAGTACAAGCCTTAGGCTATTTTTAGGGATAGGGTAAATTTTATTTTACTATATATTGTGTGCCTTTACAAAGAACAAGGAGGAATTTTTTGGATATAAGAGTACTGAAGCAATTTTTGCCAATTTGGCCTTCTGAGTGTGAAGTATTTTCTTCCTTCCCAATTACTTGCAGTCTTGTGTATGTTTCTATTAGTCTTGTGAATGAAAATTCCTGATTAATCATCTTACCCTGTTGCAAAATTCAGTAGTTTCTTCATAATATTAATGTGCATGTTCAACTTAGTAGGTATTGTTGTGATAATCTCCCTCAATACCTCCAAGTGTTTTACCCTTCATATTCTAGAAGGAATATTGGTTTGTACATCAAAAATCCTTTCACATATCAATTGTGCATATACTCAATCAAATCCCTCATACAAATTTGGTGTAAATTTGGTGTATCACCTTAGTTTTATGTCATTAATTTACAATCATCTTTTACCCTTAAAACCCAAAAGAAGAAGTTTAGGATACATCAACAAGGAACCAACCTTGATATCGAGACTCACCTCAAAATAGGTATACCCATAGACCTGAGGTGTTTCCATTATATCTATGAAAGAGAGAGATCAAATTCTGCAAGCTTAGAAAACCTGCAGCCATCTCTCTACAGGGTGCACTTTCGAGAGATAACATTTTTTGGCACACCCCGTGGGACCATGAATCAGATCTGCGTGCAAGTTACGACATATCCATAACAGATTTACAGTAGTTACAAAGTCACTTTCGGGAGAAAGCTGCAACAATTTATTCTAAAGATTTTAAGATCTTTTGGCGACTCTGTTGAGCTGATATTAGACTAGTATTGCAAGCATGTTCCATGCCTAAAGTGACTACGAGATCATCGGTAAGAGGAATTCCTCCTGAGTTTGTTTCTTTACCTTTGAATTCTGCTAGAAGGAGAAGAGTTGGTAATACTTTACCTTATAATAGACCTGGTTTTGACAACCCTCCTCATGATATTCCTTCACCACGTATCAATTTCTCTATTAACATCCCAGTTTTTCAAATGGCTATTCAACCTCCAAGGAATTTTGTGACCTTTACTAATGGCAGCCCATTAGTAATCCTAGTTTACCATGACATTCCTAATGCTGCCATGAAAAGTTTTCCATCATTCATGGGTGAAAATCAGGTTACACCTGTTGAACATATCAAAGATGTTGTAGCCATATGTGTAGTCCATAATATTACTCATGAAGACGTAGCTTTAAGACTTTTAGCAACGCATCTCTTAAAGGGCAAACCTTGCAATGGTATAGAAACCTAGAAATTGGAAGCATAAGAACTTGGGATGACTTAGGTGAAAAATTGTTGAAACAGTTCTAGGATAATTCAGATCATTTGTCTCTCATTGAACAACTATCTACTATTAAAAGATCCCCTCATGAGTACATGTCCAGCTTTAATATCCATTTTTCTAGGACTTGGGAAAGAATCCCAACAAGTGTTAAGCCTCAAGTTGACCACGCTTTTCTTTATTACCTCAGAGCTTTGAATAGTGATATTTCAGCTATGATTCAATCTATGAGAGGTAATACTCTTCCGATGCTTATGATATTGCTATAAAATCTGAAAATAGACTTATTCAAGCTGAAAAATTGGCACCAAGGCCTTCAATGCCTTTTTGGTAAATTTATCACCTATTCCTCAACCTATTACAATCATAGAACCTGTTGTTGTAGCCCCATCAGATGATGTATTTAAAGATTTACAAACTATGGGAAATAAATTAACTTCAATTGAAAACAAAATTGCATTACCTAATCAAACCCTATCAGGCTCCTTATCACAAAATCAACAGAATCAACAAAACATGCAGCCTTATCAATAAAATCAAAATTATAGGTAGCCTTACCAACAAAGGTAATTTGACCCGAAGGCTCCTAGTACATCTAATGCTTTAGTCCCAGTTAATATGGCTACAAAAGAGTGGTTTCAACCTTGCAATCAACCTCATTCAACTAAAAATTATGCAAAATGCTTTTCTAAATCTGAATCTTGTTGCATAACCTCAATCTAAACATTGTTCATGCCTCAAATGGAGGGTGGGCAGCAAGAAACTCATGTTCAGAAAGCACCTGAACATAATTTAGTCAGTTTCAATGAGGAGGATTTCATTATAGAGTCACTACTAGGGCTCAAGGGAAAGTTGTTGAAAGTCAAAAATAACAAAATAAGCCTATCCTACCTACTGTCACTGATAAGACAACATCTACAGTCCCAAAGTCAACCAAAACCATGTTGTTCCTCAAAAAAAAGCAAGTGTTCTAGTTGATAAAGGCCATAAAAAAAACTACAACCTTTAACCCAAGAAGATTGTTTATACCTCAGATATCTAAGGCAGTTGAAGTAGAATCAATTTTTGCTAAAGCCTACTCTAAGACAGTTGAATCCGTCTCTAAAATTGTTGCTTCTTTTAACATTGTTGATGTAATGAAAAAGCATAACATTAACATCTCAATGTGGGATGCTCTAAGTATTCTTGGACAACAAGATTTACTTTCTCATGAACTAGCTAAGCTGCATATTTCTTCAAATACAATAGAAAAGGAAGTTCAGAAGGCAAACATGGTCCTTGGAACATTTGAACAAGACCACATTAAAGAAGTTAAGTGGATGGTTCAGAAAGTTTTTGAAATGCTCATGACATTAAGAAACCACCACCATTTTATTTATCACTGATTATTGGGAACATCTAGTTCATAATTACATGGTGGATAGTGGCGCAAGTAGCACAGTTATGCTAAAAGCAATTGCAAAAAAATTGGGTCTGCAATATGAGCCTACAGAAAGGAGTGTCTTACATCTTGATGGAACTACAACCAATACAGTTGGTGTAATCAAAAATTTAGAGGTGACGTTACATGCTTGCCCAAATGTTTCTATTCTGCAAGATGTTACTGTTGTAGATTTGCCCCCATACTTTGCTTTATGCTTATCTAGAGACTTCACAACAAAAATAGAGGTTATCTTTCTTCAGATTGGTCTTTCTTGTTTTTCACTACTTGTTATGACACCAAAGTTACTATCAATTCAACCATTGGCTAAATTTCACATTGAGCCTCACTCTCCAAATGTGGTGGCTAATTATTAAGCCTTAGATCAGTCTGACTTTGATGAGGTAGCTCAAGTTTTTGCATTAGATGGTGTTTCTAACATGTTTATGGATGAAAATACAATGGAAGAACATGCTCATGATCCTTTTAAGGAAGTTGAAGAACACCTATTTGGTGTGTATTATATGCATGAAGAAAATACACCACTTCCCTTACTGTCCAAAATAGAAGACTCAAAATAAGGGATTTGGAAGCTTCATTTCGATGGAGATAAGAATAAGAAAGGATAGGGAGCAGGTTTGATGCTCACTTCTCCAATGAATGAAAGGTATTTCTCAACTTTGAGTCTCTAATTTGCATGTACTTGTAATGTAGCTGAATATGAAGCATTAATTCATGGCTTACTTTGGGCTAGAAAGAAAGGTATCAGCATGCTACATATTTTTGGTGATTCTGAGTTGGTTATCAATCAAGTAAGAAATTTCAATGTTTGTAAGAATCCATTAATGAAGTCTTACAGACATAGAGTTTTAGACTTAATGGACTATTTCTATGCTATTAACATTCAGTCTATTCCTAGAGCTGAAAACAAGCATGCAGATAGACTTGCAGCAGTTGGGGCTAGTTTTGAAGTGCTAGAACAGATTGAAAATAGAAAAATCTAGCCTCATATAAAGCTAATTGTTAGGCCCTCAATACCTGATAATGATTCAAATTGGCAAGTTTTTCAAAGTGATGATCAAATTTGTAGGTTTTTACAGCAAGAAGTTGATTTTTCTACAGTTAATCAAGATAAATTATAGCACCTATATGGTGACCAGATTGTTCAGTTAAAGACAAATAAAATGCCTCGAGGTCTGGTCACATTGGAAGACATCTTCAGCACTAACGATCAGTTAAGAAAGGTCAAGACTAAGATGTCAACCCATGTTGATAATTATGAAGAGATCTCAGTTGATGAAGGGAAAAAGTTGTTCCTTGGAAAGGTATGTTCCTTAACTGAAAAAAATCATTTATTGATCTTTGTAAGGAATTTAAAGATGTTTTCACTTGGAAATACCAAGACTTGAAAGGATTTGATCCCAGTTTAGCACAACATACAATCGAGTTGCAGCCAAATTCTAAACATGTTAGATAGAAACAAAGGCTTGTAAATCCCAAAATAGAGCCTCTAATGAGGAAAGAATTATCTAAGTTGATTGAATCAGGTATTATCTTTCCAGTTAAGCATTCAAGTTGGGTAGCCAATCTTGTTCTTGTTAGGAAGAAGAATGGTGAAATCAGACTATGTGTAGATTTTAGAGATCTTAATAAGGCTTCATTAAAAGATCATTACCCACTCCCAAATATGGATCAAATTTTAAGAATAGTTTCTAGTGCAGATAGATTATCTCTCCTGAATGGTTATAGTGGATATAATCAGATTTTAGTCTAGGAAGAGATAGATATAAAACAACTTTTACCACCAAGTGGGGTACTTATGCTTACAAAAGGATGCCTTTTGGTCTTTCAAATTTCGGTGCAATGTTTCAACGTGCAATGGACATGGCTTTCTGAGCTTGTTAAATAAATGCATTCTGGTTTATTTAGATGACATTACCATGTTCTCGAAAAATCCAGAAGAACACTTGATACATCTAAGGTAGACCTTTCAGTTATGTAGACAATTTGGGATATCTTTGAATCCACTTAAGTCTATCTTTTCAGTACATCAAGGTAAATTACTTGGTCATATTGTTTCCAAGCAAGGATTAGCAATTGATCCTTTCAGATCGAAGCCATATCACAACTATCATTGCCTCATCATAAGAAGCATTACAAAATTTTTCTGGGAAAAATCAACTTTGTTAGAAGATTTGTTCCAATTTTGCAACATTGGTTAAACCACTGACAACTATGCTAAAGAAAGAAAATTTCTCTTGGACTAGTGAAGGAAGAGAAGGATTTGAATCAATCAAAGCAGCTATCTCTCAAGCTCCTACTCTTGCAAATCCAAATTTCGATAAAGATTTTACAATGTATGCACTTGTAGGAGTTGAAACAATCTCAACTATATTAACTCAAGTCAATGATGAAAATATTGAATAGCCTATTACTTTCTTTGGATAGAGCTTACATGATTATGAAACAAGGTACACATTTCTTGAAAAAAAAGTACTTTCAGTAGTTAGAGGACTAAATAATTTCAAGTATATGCTTTCAACAATAAAATTCATGTTCTTGTTTCTCATCCAAGTGTGAAAGCATTCTTACTAAATAAAGAATTGAATGAGAAAAGAGAAAACTGGATAACGAAGGTCATGGAGTATGATGTTGATATTTGGGTTGCTAAGATGGTTCGAGGGAAAGGCTTATGTGAACATCTCATTGTTGATATGGAAAAACAACAAGCTACAGAACCAGATGATTCAAAACAACATGCTAAAATTACGTATCAACAATCAAAAATCATGGTTCAACCAAAAAATCAATAGCCTAAGCTTACTCATGAGATTTAGGAATCAAGATGGATGACTGATTTGGTTAACTATCTACAGCATGGCACTTATCTAGAAGGTATGGACAAGAATAAACGAAGGTATTTCAGATTACAAGTTGTACCTTATATCTTCATTGATAATGTGTTGTTCAAAAGAGATATAAATGGAATCTTACTTGCGGTGTGTTGACTATGATAAAATTCAAAAAATATTGTCAAAATTCCATGAAGGACCCATAAGAGGTCATTTTTCAGCATGTACTACGGCATTAAAAATTATGAAAGCTAGTTACTATTGGCCTAGCATATTCAAAGACTATTTTGAATGGATCAAAAAGTGTAAAAAATGTGTTTTCTTTGTTGGGAAAGAATGTCTAGCTTTGCTTTGCCCTTAAAGCCTATCTCAGTTGATCAACCTTTTATGCAGTGGGGTCTTGATTTTATTGGCATGATAAACCCACCTTCATCACAAGGACATAAGTGGATCTTAACTACTACAGATTATTTTACATGATGGACTGAAGCAATAGCCTTGAAGGATGCTAATGAAGCTTCGATACTATCCTTTTATGAAGGTATAGTCTAGATTTGGTGTTCCAACAACTATCATATCAGATAATGCTTTAGCATTTCTTGGTGCAAAGATAATAGATTGGGTTGTCAACCATGGAATTTATTTAAGTTCTTCATCTAATTATTATCCGTAAGGTAATGGCTTAGCTGAAAGTACTAACAAGAACCTTTTAAGGATCATCAAAAGAACACTCAAAGATAATCAAAGAGCTTGGCATCTGATGTTGAATTTAGCACTTTGGGCTGATAGGTGACTCCTAAAAGATCAGTTGGCAATTCACCATACAAACTTGTGTACGAAAAAGAAGCAAGAATGCATATTTCAGTTGAGTTACCTGCATTGGATTTGCTACATCAAATGGAGCTACTTGAGAATGAACCATTACAGGTTCATTATGCAGAGTTAATGGAATTACAAGAGCTAAGAGATAAAGCCCATTTGAATATGGAAAAGAATCAGAAACAAATGAAGAAGTCTTTTGACAAGAAAGCCAAATTCAAGTCTTCAATGAAGGAGATATTGTGTTAAAATGGGATGTTGATCATGTAAAGCCAGGAAGACACATGAAGTTTGATACAATCTGGAGTGGCCCTTACATGATTTTAGCTTACAAATAACACAATGCTTTTCAACTTTCAAAGTTGAATGGAGAGGAACTTCCCATTCCTGTGAATGGTATGTTTCTCAAACACTGTTATTGAAAATCTTACAGTGATCGTTAGAGTAGGATTTCCATTCAATAAGTGCAGTCCCTACACATTGCATTGTTTTTCAATTCAATAAGTGCATTCGTGCACATGATCTAGTTTACCAGATCCTTTCCAAATTTTAGTTCCGTTTTGAAGGGTTGGACCTTTCGAAAAAGGCAAATTTTGGTTACATGTTTGGACTCCATGCCCAATGGACAAGATCAAGGCACTGATCTATAAGCTAGCATGCAACTTTCCCCACAACATCACCAAAAATGTTGACAATTTTTGCACTTGTGCAAAAATGGGCAACTCAAACTTCATCGTTACGATGAAACACATTGGTGAAGAATACCTAAGCTAAGGAAGTTTTGATGTTATTGGTTACTGCTGAATTAATTAATGATTAAGTGAAATCTATAGCTATGTGTGCTATTTGAAAAATTAACAGATCACATAGTCTACAATCTCATGATACCTTCAGCAAAAGAACATGAGGGCCCCGAAGAACAACTGTGTTGTCTTGATGAAGACACCGGATTCCAGAATAGGTGAAGTGTTGAGTTTTGGGACATCAAACATAAGTGTAGACTACAGAAATAAGAGTTCATTACTGAATGTTATAGATTCTCATTTATGTTTTTTTCTTCATGATTAAAACATTCAATTAAATGACTGAGTTGTTTAGTTCATCATACAATCCATACAGAAAGATGAAATGTAGAAAGAAATATACAACTCATTTACAAAATTCAATGTTTTATTCATAACAAAATTTCAAATGTTCCCACAAAAGCCGTGTGGTGTAACTGGAAAGTAAAGTACAACTACTAAAATGAGAGGTACACATGCATGAAAAAGAAAGTAAAGAGTATGAGTGAACCCATCATTGCCTTGGAGTTTTCTTCGTTGTTTAGAGTAGCTCCATTCTACTTTTTTCCTTTCTCATCTTCTTTGTGGAAGTCACTGTACTTGAAAAGAATAAAATCCACCATCAGTTTTGAGCTCAGGGATCAATTCATATTCATTACTGTCCTAGTTCGTGCATATGAATCTCTTCAAAACAGGAGATATAATTTACTTGAATATCAAACGCATACATGCTCTACTTACTCAGAAAGAAGAAAGAGAAAAGAAAAGAAGAAACATGGACATAAGAGAGGCCAAAAAGCCTAAGTTTTTCTAACTATTTTCTTAAGTGTGCAGGTACAGGTTGTAGCCAAGAAGAAATAGACAAGTCATAAGTACAGGCTAAAAGAAGAATTAATGTAACTCAAACTCAATATTTTCTTCAAATGGAATAGGTTACAGTACAAAAAAGAGACTAGCAATAGAAGCACATGTTTCATATTGCAACTGAAGAAGAAGAATCAGATTTCAAGAAGTTGAAGTTGATTAGAAAGAAAGGGGTACAACTGAAACAAAATGAAAAAAGAAGATTCTGGGAAAATTTTGATAGGGCTTCACCATGTAAAATGGACATTTACAAGTTTAATGCAAGATAAAAGGTGAGACCAAGGAAGATCATCACGAATTCATAAAGAAGGAGGCCAAGAATAGTCCAAAGCATGTATTCAACGCAGGTTTTTACCAAAGAAACTTCCCACACATGCACCAGCTTGATCCATTTCCAACGCATATTTTAAAATAAAGGTAATTAAAAATATTCATTCAGAGAACACCACGTATTGAGGAGGCACGGGGATAAATAAGAATAGTTTTAAAAAGCCCACGCATTGGGCAAAGGGAAAGCTTGCTATTTTGAAAGAACAGTCCAAATAAAATTAAAAGCAGAAGTCCACGCATTCTTTAGGCAAATCCATGCACCCATCCCAAGAGGAATCCCACTATACGTAAAAAGACAACAAGACCACATCTTTGAAGGGAAGTAGAATTCCACGTGGAAAGGAGGAAGGCAAAAATCTTCAATGCATGTTTTTTCCTAAAAAAATTGTATATATATTAAAAAAGAGAACAACTTCCCTTGCATTCTACAAAGGAAAAGACAAAATAAAGTTTAAAGGTTTCAAGCAGGCAGAAAAACAAGAACAAAAGAACAAAATAGTTCCATGTGATGAAAAGAGGAGTCCATGCACATAAAAGGCAAAGAAAAAAAACAAACCTCCACGTGCCCACCTTTAAAGGAAAGAAAAGTTTTAAAATCCCACACCCAAGCCGGGCAATGTGGAGAGAGAAAGGAGTTTTTCCAGCCAAGGAGGACAGCAAATTAATTTAACAAACAAAAGAAGATCTTCACATCAGGGAAAAGAAGCCACACCTTGGGGAAAAGACCAGATAAGGTAGAATAAAAAAAGATTTCAATGCATTCATTCAAATCTCCACACATTCATTAAAATCAGACAATTCCCACGCAAAAGACAAGGAAGAACTGGTTCAAAGCCCACACAGGCCACGCATTGGTCAAAAAGAAGAAAATAATAGTCCACCACGCATGCATAGAGATCAACGTCCAACCAAGGAGAAATAACAGTAGGAGAATATCCACGCTCGGAAAACAAGAATCTCCGAGCCTGGTTTGAAAACAATTTCCAACGCAGTGAGAGAAGGGAAGATTTAAATGCCATAGCAAAAGATTAAAATTGATCCACGTAAAATATTAAAATCAGGAGATTTTAATTAAAAAATAAATATCGTTGTTATCACCAGATTTGGAACTCGAGCTCAGTCTCGATATGTTTGTATTGACATTTAAAAAAATTAATTTAACAATTATTATTATTATTTTTAAAATAATAATAATAATAATATTATAACAGAAAATATTTTTCTTGCATCAACGAGGTTTCGAGACTGAGACTCGGCCCCATTTGCATTGTCTTGCGTGTCTTAGAGTTCTTTTGTAAAATTCATTATGGCTGAGAAATGTAACAAATCTACGGGAAGATCGAGAAGCCAATTGAAAAATCAAACAAATCTACCCTTTCCCGTATGAATTTCAATGGATTATCCCTCCCAGTTCCATTAAGTCACATATGACAACATCACTGATATAATTTTGGGTCACATCAACATGCAACAGTTCTACGAGCGAGTGAAAACTAAAGGCAAAACCATTTTCTCAGATAGACTTTACCATAGTGGTCTACCCCAAGTAGCAGCAATTTCTGTCTTGATGCGAGTCTCGAAATTGGTTATTACTTGTGTGGAGCATTATGACCCGAGAGACGAGGAATTATTAAATATAATCGCAAGCCTTTCCTCTTAATCACACCAGAACACATTGAGGAATTGCTTAGCATACCCGACTTTCCCAAGAATGTGGATATCACTCGCCAATCAGCATAAGAATTATGGGATGAAGAACCCCTGAGATGGAGCAAGATGGTTAACAACAATTGTTTAGTAACCAAGAGACCTCGAATTGACAGGCTTCCCAAAGAACTGTACCACATTGAGTTCATGGAAGAAATCAGAGACATGATCACTCTCCTAATTTGAGTTTTCAATCTACTTTCTACTAGGATTTTCCACCCATGGATGTACCAATTTATCTATATCATCCTAGCCAAGAAAGAGTTTGTGGATTGGGCCACCATCATCAATAACACCCTTCACAAACAATTGATAGAAGTTAAGATGATTGGATGCTTCTACATGAATTCATATCTGACCTATGCAGTAGCATGAAGAAATCTATTTTCGGGACTTGAAACGAGAGGAGTCATGGGGCCATCGAACAATGTTTTTCATTATTACCCTCAACTCAGTTTCAAAAATAGTTCTCACCATTTTAGAAGAGTCAATGATGCATTCACCTTCCATGATCTAAAACCTAAATCAGAATACTGAGGAAAGGTTTTCTAAAGAAGCCATGAGTGTTATTTCCCAATGGGGAACCTGGTTTATTCAATTTTCATCTTTTTCCTACATTCGCATGAGTGGTTTTGTTGGTACCCCATGGAAACTTCCTAAGTACGTCAGTGACAGATGGGCATTAATGGAGCTGGTATGACAATTATTCCAAGTTCACTGCCTTCTTAGTGACAAGCACCATCCAGGAATTCATTTCCCGATCCATATCGGGACTACCAATTTTTAAATTTTTCAGTGCACAACTCATGGAAAAAGAGTTCACTCTCATAACAATCCATCCATATGTGAAGAGATCCTAGTTCGATATCAATGGATATATGCAAAATGATTGTAGGGGAAAAGTACCAACATAGTCCTACCATGGAAGATTTATGGGCTGCTTGTTCGGATGAACATGAGGTAAGAAGGTGAGAGTACTCTAGCCTAACACTTGCTCAAATCAAGGCTTTCCGCATCAAGAGTCATCCCGATTCATTCATAGATGATGATGAGGATGTCATCGATCCCTCATATGATGTCGTTGCCTTTACCCCATTGCCTTGAATCGACTGGACCAAAAGATATGAATTTTCTCTTGATGGCAAAAACCAACCAATTATTGAAAGAAGCATACCTTGGTATGACAAAGAACTTGCCAAATCACAATCAATTCTAGATCACGTTTTAGGATCAAAAAATTTCCAATATGAGGGGGCCTCCATTCGACCAAAGTCTCTTCTCGATCAACCTCATTACCATCCAATCATACACAACAGGTAAGAAAAGAGTGGTTTCCAAAATCCACTTCGCCAAGTAACGTGTCACAAGGAGAGAGATCCAAAGATCCTAACCCCGAAGAAGGAAAAGAGCATGTGTCTGGATTTTCTACCTCGAGTAGAGATTCTTCTACCCACATCATTAATAGTGTTCGAAATCTGGTAGCAAATGATCCTCAGCCATGCTTCAAACAAGTATCCACTCAGGGGTAGGTAATTCAAATATCAAACACTTCAAAGCATGTAGTTCATGAAGGGATTTCCCAAAATCTCCCAAATAATCAGGAAGTGGATATTGAGGTTGTTTCTCCTCAAATCAAGGTCTTTGGTAGGATTCAAGCGAGGATCTCATGATGTCGAATATCAATATTGATTCAAGCTCTAGGATTTTGTATGCTGAAATAGTGAATGATACTCCTTCTTGGGTTGATTCCGAAGTAAAGAAAAGGAAGAGAGTTGTCAAGCCAATTGACATCGATTTTGATTCCCTTTCCAAAATTTCAAATGATGTCATTCCTAAGAAGCCCAAGGTGCTTTCTCGAATAATGGTGGATAATGATGGAAAAAATTTATAGACCTTGCCATTCCACAAGTGGATAAAGAGCGCGATGCTATAACGCCTGCCGAATATGAATTTTCTAGACTAGGACTTGGAAGATCTACATTATAAAGTGACATGGTGATGGCTCGAGATTCAATTCATATCGTCTTCTAAAGAGACTTGAGAAATACAAGTCTCAAAACTCTCAGCTCAAGGCCGAAAAGAATCAATTGGTGGAATATGTTCAACATTTGACAAATCCGATATCATCCATCTTCCCAGTACTTGATGCAGTGGCTGCCCCAGATGAAGATACTCTCAATTTTTCAAAGGAAATAAACACATTGAGCCATGTCACTAAAACTTGGCTTTCAGAGATTCTTGTTTTAGGCCAGGGGATGATCAAGACCGCAGTTAAGCTTCATGAAGTTGTTAGTGCGTATTTGGATCCAATTCTTTATTTCAAAGAAACTTTTGTTTCTACTATATCAAATTTGGATGAGATATTTCCCAGTTTATAGGAGATGACAAGTATGGAATCTTCAGTTTTAGCTATTGAAGGAATTCTCGAATTTGAACATCGAGGGACACATTTTCTTTGGTGTCTGCATCTGAAATCAAGAAAAATGCTTCTCGAGGATTCTATGATCCATTAAGAAAGCATGTGCCGTGAAGCCTTCACTTCATTCTCTTTGATTCAGGAATTCATGGCTAAGATTCCTTGTAACCTTGTAAATGAGCATAATCAAAGGTGTTCATTGGAGCGAGGTTGAAGAACAATTTTCACAACTATTTAAGGACCATGTACACTCCTAGCCAACAATTTCTCGTTAGTTTCCATGGAGCGGTGCATCAAATTAAAGAACTTATTTGAGAATGCTCAATCCAAAATTGTTAATTTAAATGATATTCCAAGTAGAATTCTTGAATTGTAGGTATTTTGTGAGGCTATTATTTGACCAAGCGAAACTCCGGAAGAAGAAAAGATGTATGAAACTTTAGGAAGGTTTAGATCCTTTCAACTGGAAAAAGTGACATATCTTAATTTCACCAATGGTTCAAGGAGTTGATTTTCTTGGTATCTAACAAAGTGGGAGAGTCCATTTCTCATACGCTTGAGATAGCCAGACCCCATTTCAATGGATAAGGCACTGGTTATTATTGTATATATTTTTTAAGGTGTTGTTATTTTTTTTTTTCCTACATTCACAATGGATATTTAAAGTAATTTCTATTTTTGAGTTGACTTTAATAAATTTGTTGAAAAAGTCAAAGGTCATTTAAGTGCCTTATTTAATGATCATGTAAAACCCTAACTACTTTGTAACCAACTTTTGGGTTATAAAAGGAAGTGTGGGGCTCATTTGTAAAGGGTGACTTTGAGAGAGGAGAAGAAAATACTTTTGTGCAAGCTTTGTTTCAGGAAGAAACTTTGTGTTCTTTTGTGAAAAACATTTAGAGTTAATGAAATATGAACTTTGTGTCTCATTCATTGTCTCTTATAACATTTGATGCTCTTATGTTCATTAGATGTTAGGTGTTTGAATCTTTCATGTAAATATTATCTTTGATCTTATTGAATGTTATTAATCGGTTGTTCTATGTTCACAAAGGTGATCAAGCTCGATTATCTACTTGCTCATGTGTGTTCCCTTTTACATGTTCTTGTTTGGCTAAAACTCTGTTTTATTTGTGTTGGTTATTCATCTTTCCTCTTCATGCAATATTAGGCTCTATTTTTACCTAACTCTTGCATGTTATTTCGTTCATTCCATTCCACTCCTTTCCTTCATTCCATTCCATCTCCCTCATTCACTTTTCTTTCCATTGATGTTCCAAAACACCCCCACATACATTTTGAATGTACAGATGTAAATACATATTTTGGTTTTTAATAAAGGCAACCTCACCTTCATTGAGGAGGGAATTTGTTCCCACACTTTGCTGCATGTCATTTGCATGCGTGTAAATCCATATGCTAACAATCCTATAGTGAATATAATAGTAAAAAATGGAGGCACAGATCTTCAAAGGGCATGTATATCCAGTTCTATCCAAGATTAAGCAAATGAAAAACAACAACAATTATGCCCAATTTCAATGTTGAAATAAGCTCAGCAAAATAAAGGAAAATTGTATGTTTAGAAAACACAAGGTCTACATGGTTGTAGAATGATTAAAGCACTTAAGCAAAAATTTCAAAGGGCCACAAAGTATCGTCCAAGCCAAACCCTATTACGAATACATGGAAGCCTCCTAAAACCTAAAAGCATCATGCATGAAATAGATATATGAAGGTTATTATACAAAGACAAATCTACAGGGGTGTCATAAGTGTCATTCTTGCAACAGGTCTATATCTATCCAGGAGAGGAAGTATTTTTCAGAACAATAAAATGAAAGACGATTCAGATTTTGTGAAGAATATTACAAACAAAATACAAACCTGAATACAGAAGTTCAGGCATAGATTTTCATTTAGCAAATATCAAAATCAGAGTAACAGATAAGAACTCACCGTTTTATAATTGAGCAGTCGAAACTTTCGAGCAACAAAATGATGAAGCAAGAAATCCATATGCCCATGAGAAGTTTCGAACTCAAGAGTCAAGTGGGAGCAAGAAATCACAGAACCCACAAATATTTCCAAGAGTTTCCGTGATATATTTAAAGAAGAAAATAAAAACAAAAGTGTACGCGTTTCTCGAAAAAGAAGATTAGCTCACCTATAACCACTCATGGCGACAGACACTCACAACCATCTTTCTCAGAAAGCTCTGATAGAGCGAAGACACGAAACATGCAACTCTGCCTTGAATTCCAAGAAAGGTTTTGAAAGACAAATCTACAGAGCTCGAGAGAAAGGAGACAACGTATACAAAGAAACCCTGTATAGCTCCACAATAAGCTAGAGAACTATAAATCTAATCTCAATGCTTAGAATAATGGCATCGAAGGAAAATTTTTCTAGGGCTTCACCCGCATAATGAAAACCAAATGAAATGTGCATGAGGGTCGAGCTATTCCTTATCATGTAAAATCGAGAGGTGAGTTTCAACCTAACTCAACCACGGTCAGAAATCAATGGCTCTAGATCGAAAGGAAAGAGATCAAAGGTGAAGGATCGATATCCAAAATCAATGCGAACTGATGGCTAGATTTTTCATAGCAAATCAAACCTGGCGGTCATGAGATAAATCTCCCTCATTTAACTAAAAGGCTCCCGTGTCGATTTGTCAATATAAATGTGTTATTATCTATCGGGGGTTTTACTTTAACCACTTAGTTCAGCCATAACTAAGAAGTTTTGCAGCAAGTAATGTCCAATTTTTTTAAGAAAGGAAAATTATAGAAGAAGGAAGTAAATGAATTTGGAGAAGAAATGAGGAAGATGTGCATCCCAATTAGTAGATAGCGAGCTAATTGCATTCACACGAAGAAACTTAATAGATTTGAACACACGAGAATTATAAAGCAAAGGCAATTCTAGATCCGGATCTAAAATAACACAAAGTTTACTTAAAAGATATAAGATTTAAAAGCAAGAAACACATTATGACACAAAGTTCTCTCGAAACCTTCTTTGTATTCCTCTTTGATTTGCTCTCGGGGTTCAAGCACAAAGTCTAGAACTCGAGATTGCTACTTACAATTCTCGATCGATTAACCAAAGGTTCTTCCTCTACTTATAGAATGTAGAGGGCAATTACAAGTTGAAATTTTTAGTTGGCTGCACATGTGGAAGTTGGAAAGAAACAACAAATCTTCCTCTTGGAATTCCTCTTTGCGTGACATGTATGATTTGCATCAAAATAGAACCTTATTTTACACATCTGCCACCTATCTCTAAGTAGTTGACTTCTTCAAGTAATGGCTTTTAAACCAATCACTTAAGTTGTAGGTATTGAATTGATCGCTCAATTACTTTGTCGGAGGAAAGAAAGAAGAAGAAAAGCTGACTTTGTCGAGGAAAGAAGACATAAGAGGAAAGGTTTGTCCTTTTTCATATCTGCAAAGTGATTCTTTTGTCTTTGATTCTCACCAAGTTGGATTTTCTTGGGAGTAGCTAGATGGGAAACAATTTCTCATGTGCAAGTAGGTGGAATTGGAAGCAAGTGGAATTTTGCCTTCGCATTGTCTTCTCTTTTATCCTTGAGCGTTTAAGATGTTGTTCTTTTTTTGGGCATCAATGCAAGGTTATTTAGAGTAACTCATCATCCTTATTTTTAATTGCATATGACTTTAAAAATTAAGTGCAAAGTTGTTGGTGAATGAAAATTCAATGAAAGATTCAACTGGAAGATGAGAGCACATGCACAAGATCTTGGAAGGAATTTTCCACCAACTTTTCACAGCTACATTTGAAACAAGAGGATGAAGCCTTTGTGCGGTGACTTTGAGAGATGAGATCTAGATGCGGATCTCGCATATGGATTTTTGCATTGTTTCGCAGAATCTTATTTGGATATGGATTTTTTGCAAAAAACTTTGGAGTTATGGATGGAAAAGCTGCTTTGTCGAATAATTCCATTGCTTTTAATAACATTTGAAGTTTCTCTGTTCATCTAGATTTAGTCTTTTATCAATTCATGTAAAGAGGTTTCGAGCCTAGATCCGTGTCTCCAATATCTAAAATTTAGAAGTGATCATGACTCCGATTGTCTTTCTTTTTCATCTTTCTTCGCCATAGCTTTGTCTTCTTTGTTTGAACAATTATTTTTCTTCTTATTTGGTTAATTCTTCAATCTTCATGCAATATCTAGGACAATTCTTGATTCGGAGGATATATGCAATGTATTGGACATTGATAAAAACTCATTTTCCTTTGTAAAGCACCCTTAATGAATTCCTCAATTTATTCCAAAAATGGCCATCGGAGCATGAATAGTGAATTTTAATTGTAAAATCTGCACTTTTCAAGCTCTTTGACCCCAAAAAAACAATGGTGTTTAATTTGCACATAAAGAGAGCATAAATCCTTTCAACAACACTTTGAGCTCCCGTAACACTGTGCAAACAATTATGCAGACAAAGATCAACCTCCTTCAAAGCATGTGCCAAATTTGGAAGCTTTTAGCCTTGTTTCCACCTTGCCTGAGCAAAATCCTTCTTCAAATGGGGGCACACTTTTCCTCTTGGCTGCAATTCTTTACCTATGAATTAAATAATTCACCCATATGGCTGCCCATGCTTATATAACCTTCACAATTCTATAATTAATAATTGCCCTAACAATTAAAGGCAATTAATTAATTAAAAATCATGCTCTTCTCTTTTAAAAATAGCATGTTTAAGGACAACCATCCAATAAATTAAATTAATCCAATTTAATCCTTCACACATCACTTCACTTAAGCTTCACAGTGTGCTTTGACCATAGCCACTGAAAATAGGAATTAATATAATCATTTAATACTTTAAAAAGTATTAATTCCTTCTCAAAAGGGGCTGCATTAAATAAATTAAATTTATTTAATTTTAGAATTCTATTTCCAATTGATTTATTCCTCTTTGCTTTTGTTGACTTTTCCACAAGCACATGCGAAATTGGGTGAATAAATATTAACAAATATTTATTTAATGCATTATTATTCACCCAATGGGTCACACTTTTTGCATAATAGAATTCTATTTTAAAGAATTTCTAACAATGGGATTTTTTACCTGCAAGGCAGCCCGAAAATCCCATGATCCACTTAAGTGATTTGACTTTGACGATGGGATTATTTACCTGCCAGGCGATAAAATCCCGTGATTTCACTAAGTCACTTTTCTTTTATTTCACCATGGGAATTTTTACCAAAATCGGCGGTGTAATAAATTGTCTGCTTGAGCACTCAAAAATTTTGACATCTAACTTTCCCCCACTTTGCATCTTAAGTGGATTTTATATCATGGGAAAAAGTACCTGCTAGAACCAGGTACAAAATTCCCACACACTGCCGCTTCTATTTTTCCCAGAGCGGCTTAGCGAATTTTCTATCACGGAAAAAGTACCTGCAAAGAAGTGTCTAAAATCCCACACACTGCAGCACTTCTATTTTTCCCATTGCGGCTTAAATCTTTTGTTTTCCAAAATAACGCCCATCCTGGCGAAAAACTTTTCCACAACACACTTCGCTTTTTCCTAAAGTGATCTAGACCTCAGATGGTGACTTCCTCGGGCATAATGTGCGTATATGTTTTCCAGTTGCTCCAGGCCAAAAATCGAGCTTACCCACAGAAAGAATTGCTCTAGATAAATTTCACGAGAAAATGAAATGGGACACCACAAAACACGAAAAATTGCCAAAAGTTGCAAATAAAGCGCAAAACTTATTCCAAGTTAAAACCCTTAACATAGAATAATAACATATTCTCTCATAATAGAGTTAAAAGCGGAGCACAAATAGCCTCATACGGGGCTCAAAATAATTAAATACAAATTTCCCGAGAAAATCCCGAGGGTCGAGCTATAACAATTTTGAGCATCTCGGGTATTTGGTGAAAAGACTAATATGGCTCTTTCGGATTATCTTGGCGCAAAATCAAGAACTTTCGGCAATAAAAACACAAAACGATCCATTATTTTAAAAGTACGAAATTTTTTCGATAGGATAGTCGATATTTGAAAATCAAGTGACACCGAAACCACTTTGAGTACAATGATAGTGCCACATTTAATTTCCAAGTTAGAAACCCTAACCAAGGTCAAAGATCCAAACGCCATTCAAAATTAGAGTTAAAAGATCCATGGTAGAGAAGAAACAAGTACGCAGATCAAAAGGCCAAGATAAGTTCAACAATTCCAATGCAAACTCAACCTGATATAACCAAGCCACCGAAAAACATACCAAGGGGTGAGTCATTGTGAAAAAGGGGCCGACCTTATTATTTAAAATCATTTGCAAATTTGACTTTTCACTATATTCCATACTTTAAATAATGCGAAGCCCGACCATGCATGTTGACTATAATCACCAAAAAGGTGAAAATTAAATCAATTATATCCAGATTACAAAAGGGGGCTGACAATGATACATGCTCACAATGATAACCAAGATCCAAAGGTGGTGGACTATGATATGGCATGTGTTGTCAAAAGGGTACCGAATTGCATTATTTGTACTAACCTTGTATAAGGTTTAAACCATGTGATATGCCATCCAAACCAATAGTCAAAAGACATTTACCTTAAAACTTATAAGGTTACCTCGTACTCATCAAATGGTAAAGTGAAAAAGTGGTCCCCACTTCAAGGAGCTAGTTTTGATTTACAGAGTGTCACTCATGTGACCACTTAGGAAGAGATATCAATGTCAGAGCATGTACACATGGACAATGGTCCCCACATGGGATGTTTATTTTACAAATATTACAAATGTTTGAGTTAATTACTCACAGGAAGAGAATTATTTTTTTGCATGCTTCACAACATGACAGAATAGAGAAGAAGACAGAGTTGCATTTTCAAAGGAGAAAGAATTACATAACAAGAAAGCTTATTTTTAGCAAATTGTTTACCCTTGTTTTCTTAAAAATAGAACAGTCAACTTCAGTTTGACTATATTTTAATTAAGGCTAATAATGCCTATTTGTAATTGCATGCTCTATTTTTATTCCTTTATCTATTATTAAATAAAGGATAAAAATAAGATGCATGGGTGAGTACAAGCCTTAGGCTATTTTTAGGGATAGGGTAAATTTTATTTTGCTATATATTGTGTGCCTTTATAAAACACGAGACTTTTTGGATATAAGAGTATTGCAGCAATTTTTGTCAGTTTTCCTTCTGAGTGTGAAGTATTTTCTACCTTCCCAATTACTTGTAGTCTTGTTTATGTTTCTATTAGTCTTATGAATGCAAATTCCCTGATTAATCATCTTACCCTGTTGCAAAATTTAGTAGTTTCTATATATATTAATGTGCATGTTCAGCTTAGCAGGTATTATTGTGACAATCTCCCTCAATACCTCCAAGTGTTTTTCCCTTGATATTCTACAGAAGAACTATTGGTTTGTGCATCAAAAATCCTTTCACATATCAATTGTGCATATACTCAGTCAAAGCCCTCATACAAATTTGGTGTATCACCTTAGTTTTAATTACTTTACAATCATCTTTTACCCTTAAAACCCATAAAGCAATTTAGGATACATCAACAAGGAACTAGCCTTGATATTGGAGACTCACCTCAAAATAGGTATACCCATAGACCTGAGGTGTTTCCATTGTATCTACGAAAGAGAGAGATCAAATTCTGCAAGCTTAGAAAACCTGCAACCATCTCTCTACAGGGTACACTTTCGAGAGATAGCAGTAACCATTTCTCATCTACACAAACCATTAAGATCAACACATGTGAATTTTATCCCTCTAATTCCCCTAGAGCATATGGATTGAAAACAAATTATGGATGTATGGTAGTATCTTGAGTGATTAATCCTCGAATGTCACTTTATTTTAGTGAAGAGATGAGTGTTTTGGGTCTAGATGTAATTCTTGCTTATGAGGCTTTCCCTTGTAATTTCACAACTCACAACACATAGATATAGGAAACTTACATATGTTATCTAGACCATGAGATTTAAATTAAAATGTGAATATGCACATTTCCCACCAATTCGACATATAAAAGCATTGACACAAATGTTGTCAAATATGGAGGTGCAGTTGGAGAGCCTAAACCGTGGGACCTCATGGAAGAAACATCACACTTCCATCACATATGTGGGGTAAAATAATGCTTAATTACACATTTTAATCCTCCAAGTATTCCCATTTAGGATATTTTGTACCCATCTTACGTTATGAACAGTTCATAATACGAGAAAAGTGATATTTTTCAGTCCAACTTCATGCATTTTTTAAATTGTAATCGTTTGTCATCTATATGAACCATCCAGACTGACACATGTGTGTTGAATCCCATTAATTTGTCTCTAGATAATGCATGTGAAGAACAAGTGATGAATGAATAGTGATAATTTGAGTAATCAATCCTTGAATGTTGGTTTCATGTAATGAATAAATAAGTAATTTATATCTAGCAATCATCCCAACTTTTACAACATCTTTTAATTCCACCAATTCTAACACGTCGAGATATGAAACTTACACATGTTCCTTGGACCATGAGATTTAAATTTAAGTTTTGACATGTGTTTACCACTAATCAAACACGTGGAAACTTTCACACATGAGTTGTCAAATATGAGGTGTATTTGAGGAAATCAAACTATGAGACCTCATGGCATAAAATTGGCACCAAAACCATGTCCATGGGGTTGATTAAATAAAATTAAATATAAGATAAGGATAATTTTAATCAGATAAGGAAAATCGGCGATGGATAAGGAGGAGGACATGGTGCGGTTGTATGGAGAGGGACTCTTGGAAATAAATAGAGAACATAATGCAACAAATGAACACGGGAAGAGGGAGAAGGATGCGAGTAAGTCATGGGATCCTCGGGAGGGGCCTCCTCAACATAAATCATGGGAAGCTAGATTGTTTAGCTTCAAACACTAGGAACCGGTGACGATTGATCTGATTTGGTGGTTGGATGACCCTCATTTATCTCTCCCTGAGACGGTGCTGAGTAGGGCTAAAGACAAACTCAAATTTTTAGTTGTGAGTAGTTTTGCAGGAATAAGACCAAATATTGACCTGGTTAGAGATTGGTTCAGAAGAAAGTGGAACTGTAATGTGGATGTCGAGATCTTACGGGTGATGGCTTTCTTTTTATCCTCTAGAAAGAATCGATTTGAGAAAAATTTATATGGGGCACCTTGGTTCTTTTTGCGGGCTTCCTTGGTTTACCACATTGGTATCTGGAATGTTGCCTTGAGTGCATTTTACGAAGTTTCCCATTTGTAATAGAGTTTTGGGAGCCTGAGGTCTTCCTTGGGATCGTGCAAGCCATGGGTGTTCTAATTGTTGTCGATCCCGCTATAAAAGCTTGATCTAGACTTACTTTTCCTCACATTTGCATCAATATTCCAGTAAGTTCTAAGGTACCCCAAAGGATTTTTTTGGATTCTTGAATAGATAGTTGGGAGAAAAAAATTGATTTCAAGAGCTCTCCCATTATTTGTGATAGGTGCAGGACAATCATCTGTAATGGGAAGAGTTGTGGTGGTGACTCTCAGAAAGTAAATAAATCCCCCTGTGACTGTCACCCAGATTGATGATGAATCAATGTCTTAGGACTCAGAAGAAAATGGTGAGGAAACATATGTGGAGGAGGTGGAGGTGAGTGATCCATTGTTTACATCACACAAAGGGTAGGTTGAAGGTAGAATCTGCTGGGACAAGGAAAGGATCTATCTTTTTGCTCAAGGAATGCATGGCTAGAGTGGGCTTCAACTATCACAAAGGGATGATAATTTTTCAAACAAAATTTCAAATTTGAAAATAGTCAACTCAACATTTATTATGGTTGGTGGTGGATGTTGGGAGTTGGATGGATATAACATCCCACATAGTGATATGTACAACCACTTGAAGTGTGCCTCGGTGTGGGGGATGAGGCCCCCCCTTGTCTCAATGCCACCTCAGATATATTGCACATCATCAAAGATAAGAATCAGGTGGTGGCCATGAATGGATCTATAAATGTTGATGTGGATTAGACTACGATCCAACATAGGAAACACAAACTCATTCGTTGGATCATGTTTCTGAGTTGTGCTTGATGGATCTCATTGGTAGGTCTTTAGGTGGAGCTTTATCTTTGGGTCGGGTCAAGCCTTCTTGTCCTAACCTTGGATTTAGCTTTCCTTCGTGTTGGTTTTTCTTTTTCAACCACTGGTAGAGGTTTCTCCACTTGATCCTAAACTCTTTATCCTTCTCTCGCTTTCGTTTTCTCACAATGCATTCTTATTGTTTGGTATCTTGGACCCTTTTCCCTATCTTCTTACCTTATCTAAAAAAATATTTTGATTAGATAGATAAAATATTAAATAAGCAAGATCAAGAAAAGGAAATGAAAGAAAGAACAATAGATGGGGTTGGTATAATGACTCATCTTGTAATTGTAGGTTTGACATGATTTTAGATTGGAGATTGATTGAGAAGGGTAGATTCTGGATTGTGTAAGCTCTATATCTCTAACAGTAATATAGAAATTGACAGAAAAAAACCACCTAGAATGGGAAAGGGCTACCCAAGTGCTATCATCTTATCTAGGTGTTGGTGTTTGTAGAGTGGCTCATGATTTGATTCTTTCAATGTTTCTTAGTGTTATTGCACTTTTACCCTGTCACACCCGTACTTATAAAACAAACCTGAGATAGTCACACAAGACTCGAGAAAACATTAAATTGAATAAAAATACATATTATATATTAATACAGATCCCAATGGTCACCCTGATGTGATATTTTTACCGAGCGTTGCACTAAATTTCAAATTCCATGTAGTTCTTATGGTGTGGGATAAAAATTGTGTCCCTTGAGCTAGGGTGCCCTAGTGTCATTCACACAAAGAATAGTGGGCTATAACTAATTTTTCCCAATTCAAATGTGTGGTATGGAATTAAAAAAAAACCCTCTTATGTAGTTACATATGCAGTGCCAAGATGCAGTCCTTGGTGTAGTAGATTGTAAATATTAGCTCATTGTAATAGTATGTGCCTATTTAATGCTTACCCCTTAAAGAGGTTAAATAAGACATGCACATATATGATTCCCTTTCTTAAGTTTCATCATTAACATGTGAAATACCGACCAACAAAGATAACAGAAGACAAGAAAGAAGTAACATTCAAAAGATTAGAAAAAGAGGTAAAGAGGAAAAAGGCACCCGGGGGGACAATAGCACCTGGTCACTCATGTCCCTAATGGGTGGTCCTATAAAGGATGCTCAAAAGGTCAGATGTTTAAATCAAAGATGAGTAAAATGTCAGTTGGTATACAAAACTATAAGTTGTCAATTAGAAACAAGAAGCAATAAAGATGAAAAGGATAAAAACAATGTCAAAGCAAAGTGAAAGGGTAAAGTGAAAGGGCTTTTAATGACTAATTCTCTTGCTTAGGAATCATGCATATAAATCAATTATTTAGAGGATAGATATATATAAAAATTATGTAATTTAGTGACTATATTTTCTCCCACTTTATGTTGGCAAATAAGGATTCAGTAGCTTAAAGTAGAAAAGAAAAGTGTACCTTGAAGAGTCGAATGAATATTGTACCCAATAACATGACGAATGGAATATTGTAAGATGTGTATCATTGAATTCTAAGGAGGGGTAAGATAAGGATCCTAGGGGTGATATTTATGTTTATGGAGTGATAATGACATGTGCGTGTAGTTCCTTTGAATGTCACCTTTGTTGAAGCATGCTTGAGATTTGTTTCATGGTTTGTTGTGTGTTTTTCCTTCATTAGGATAGGATAAGATACAAAAATAATTATAGTCAATGATCTAGGTAAATGAAATTAAAATTTTACTTACGAAAATGTAAAATAGAAATGCATATTGGAAAATCCAAACCAAGGGGTTAGAGTACTTGTTGAGTGTTGACAAAGAAAGGGATAGAAATTTGTTCCTTCTTGTAGAGTCTATGCTTAGGAGCTGGTTAGAATAACACAAAGGATTTGGACGTCCTATTTCCAAACTAGTGATTTGAGTGTCCTGACTCTAAACTTCATATTTAGGCATCGTGTCGCCACTAAAGGAAAGTGTAATGGGAGAGAAATCTATTCTTCCCTCCAACCATTGATGTTTCCCTACAGATAAGTGCCACTACAGATGATCACAAACCTTATTTGTAACTTTCCTAGGGTGACACAAAGGCTCTACAAATATATTTTCCTACATATGCCCTAGGTTTCATTCACTTTTTTAGTTTCTTCTTTATTTCTTGATTTAGTAGTTAGTTCCTGTTAGTGACTGATTGAAATATGAAATTGGTTGTGTAACTACTCGAAACTAAAGAACAAGTTATTATGTGTAATCTACTGAAACTTCTCCGAATTTTTTTCCCTAGGATAGGAGTACCCATGTGGGGACACTAGTGCCCAGTGTTCCTATCTATTTTAGGTTCTTCTCTCCCTGCCAAGTTTTATGGCCAAGTCTTTTTTTGGCCCTGTGTTGTAAATGATTTATGTTTTGTTCGTGTTGTCTATGTTTTTGTAACTACTTTTTGTGACTTCTGGGAGGGTGAAAAGGTTCACCGGATATTTCCCCCATTTGTTTGGGGTGTATGAGATGAACAAATGTAAATGAATCTCAAACAAGGAAAGATAAAATTGATGTGCACATCTGATATAAGAATCTTGCATGGGGAATAGGGATTATGCGTGATAGGTACCATGGTGTAATAAAAGAAAGGGAACATTTCTAGCATACAAGTGTTAGTTACAAACAAGCAATGCATACTTGAAATAAAAACTAGTAAAGGCATATAGGAAAATAGAAAATAAGGACACAACAAGTAGTTGGTTGCATATATGGGACACCACTAAGAATGTCACAAGACAATCGGATCCATTAAGGCTTGTCTATTATTAGCCTCACTGATATGGATTTAAACCCATATTTCATGCCCATAAAAAGTATAAAATGAACTCAAACCCATTTTTAATGGCATTCATGCCTCACGTTATTTTTCAAAAATGTCAAGAAGTTCGCAAGCCATTTAATGAGCTTAGAGAGTTGTGAAGCTTAATATAAGCTCACAAAAATATGTAAATCCTTAATATTTAGGCTTGTTACTTTGATAAAGATCGATAAAGTACTTCAAGTGTACAATTTGTAAAAGTTATATTAAGATTAATATCATGAACAAGGAGTCTAATATTCCACGATGAAAGCTATTACACCCATCAAATTATTACAACTCTATCCAAGTTGTCTGATATGTCATTGGATGAGATAATGTTGATCAAGTTGAGGGTCATATTATGGAGCCATAATATATCGAAATAGATAACACCCAAACCAATGTCGAGTCAATCAATGTTGCTAACCGTGAGCAATAAAATCATGTAAAATTTTGTGTTTTCAACATTAGTTATATATTGGTTCGTCTTTTAAGTGAATCGGGATACATAGTGTATTTTTGGGATGGACTCTGTTACTAATTTTGGTCTTGCAATTTTTGTGGTTTATTTTATTACACTTTTTATTATGAAACACAAATAGGCTAATTCAAATGTAACACCTGCTCAAACTCCCACTCGAGAACCAAGAACAACCTAGGTTTAGATAGAAAAATTATGGAATAATTTTTTTTAAAAGCGTGACCATTACCAGGCTTCAAGCAACAATTGTCACAACAAAGATTCAAAGTCAATTATAATTTAATAAATGGAATCTTCCCATTGTAACAAAAATTAGATCCACATTACAAAATTAATTACTATGATTAATCTAAATATAGTTAAATTTATCTTAGGTGTTAATTCAATAAATAATTAAATTAACACTATAGTTAAATTTTCCTTAATTAATTTTAGAGGGTCAAAGGGGCCAAAGCAATTAAATGCCCAAGGTTTTTAATTTCACTAGGTCTAAACAATAACCAAGGTTCTTAATTACATGGGATAGAAAACATTCTCTTATTCCATAACGTGACCCCTTAAAAAAGTCAACCCATGCTCTAGAGTTAAACATTTAAGTTAAAAAGGGGTAATTTCCCACTTACCCACTCTCAAACTCATCCTTACACTTCAACCTAATTTTATAAATATTTAATGCACTTAAGGTTTCTAGAAAATATTTCCATTAGATAGGAAATTTCTTCCCCTTTCCAATGATATAAAGAAGTCCTCCTAAATCCTCATATTTCTCAAGTTACGGGCGGCGGGCTTTGGAGGAAATCTTTCCCAAATGTAGGCTTGCGGGCCTGGGGAAGAAATTTTTCCCAAAGGCGGACCTACGGGTCTAGGGACGACTTTTCACCGAAGAAATGTTTTGGGCCAACAGACCTCGAGAGACATTTGGTGCTTTGTGCTTTTAGCTTAAAAGCGCAATTTTCATTTGCACACTCGCGAGCCCGCGACGGGTATTTCTGCCGAGGGAAGAAAATTTGCCCTAAGCCACAAGGGACACATGTCCAAAATTTTGAGCCAATGTGGAAAGGCGGGTCACCAAAGGTAATTTGGATTTTAAATATTTTATTTTGAAAGGTAAAAAAGGTTTAAAAACCCCTGCGTCTCTACCGACGCCCAGAGACGCCACGTGTCATGCCCAAAGTTTCTTGTGGGGAAGCGGACCGTTGGGGAAAACTTAGAAATGTTGACTTTATGCGTTAAAAGTGCGAAGGTTAAAAACAATCCACACCTCCACCGATGCTTGAAGAAGCCATGTGTTAGACCCATAGTGATAGGTGGGGAAGCGGACTAGCGGGGAGACTTAAGATTTTTGCCCTTTTTCAAAAGGTAAATTTTGAAAGTGTGGGCCCGCGAACCCACGGAGGTGTTTTCCCAAAAGTTAATTGGCAGGGCTGTGGGGCTGCGGAGGAATTTGTGACTTTTGCTTCTTTTTTAATTCAAAAAGTGCCCTAAGTAAAATTTTTGGGCCTGCGGTTCCGATTTACAACAATTTCCCTCCTCTTTTTTTTCAAACTAAGCGAAGTAAAAACTTCAAAAGGCCATAATTTTTGACTAGAAGCTTAGATTTGGCAAATGAGTACTTTTTGGAAAGGGCTCGAACTCCTCTTTGCATAGGAAGCACAAAATCTTATTTTTAACAAACTTAGATGGGTGAAATTTAAGAAAACATATTTCCTACCATGAAAATGTGAACTAAACTTTTTCAACTATCGAATTGGTCTAATTCACTATTCTTTCTTCTTCAACACACCAAACAGGCATGGAGAAATGTACTTGAATGGATTGCAAGGATTAATTGATTAACGGTTGAGATTACAATACAAATTTCTTTTCTTTTCTATGAAACTGCATTATTATGCCACTTGCCCGATTACTAGAGTTCTGAATAAATTACTAGGGCAATGCAAATGTTTCATGATATGCTTTGTCCATCCTTAGTTCATTTTAAAGTTTCATTTTGACTTTCATTGTTGTAGGGTACTATGTATGTTTTTTTTTCTAATATTGGTTTACAGGTTTGAAACAATCTAACAGAGATCTACGTATTTCAAACTGGAAATTTATCTATTTCATTTTCCATACTTTAAACATTTAAGCTCATTCCATTCCAACTTTACAATGTTTAACTTTCCTTTAATTAATGCGTGGAGAGAAAGAATGTAGTTCTATTTTCAAAATGTGCCTTTCAAGTAATACAGAGGAAGGTAATACTTCCTAACACAGACTTTTCCAGACTTCAAATAGAGAGTTGCAAAAGTATTTCAAGAAACAAATTTCCAAGCAGGAGCAACTCCATTTTATATAAAGTAAATCAACTTCTATTAAACTAAGATAATTTCCTTTACAACTTATTTTCTATTCACCAAAAGACAACTTACAAAATAAATCTTTCTCATCCCTTTTTCACATACAAATACAACTTTCATATCCAAAAATAGAGCAACTTTCCACTACAAATATTATTACAATGCCATCCACTTAAAAGTGGGAAATTTCACAATAAGGGACCCAAGGAGAACTACAAAATTTTCTTCACACAAGCTCCACGTACAACAACAAGAGATATCCTCCATGTTTCAAATTGGTCACAACAAAACAAGGGGAGAGGTAATGCTCTCCACCCAACAAGAATTCCAATAAAGAGGAGAATTCATCCTCCTCATTGGCCCCCGAGCCCCAACCACATTACAATAGGAAATGGATTCAACTCATGGCAACAAGACAAGATTCCAAAACAAAAAATAGATTTCACAATCATATCACAATCCAAAATAAAATGCAGTTACAGTCACAAGAAGGGCAGTAACAAAACATACAAGGCCTCATCACACAAAGGCCAAAAGAGAAAATCTATGGGGAAGTTTCTTATACCTCACAATGGGGAATGGGTGACCACCTTAAAAACCTACAAAAATATTCATCTCAAACCCCTACATACTCTTATGCCTCCCCCAAGTACCTCTTATGCCTCCCCATTCTCTTATGCCTCCCCCAAAAGTAAGAAATGCAAGTTATTTCTTGTCCAAGGTGGAACACCCAACCCAAACTCCCTCCACAAATAAATCTTATGCCTCCCCACAACTCTTATTCCTCCCCAAACAAGATCCCCATAGTCTTCTCCTACACCACACCTAGGCAATCTACCCAACCAACCAACAAACATACCAAACATTCAAAACATTCAAAGAAGCACAATACGAAAAAACCTTTTTACAAGATTCAATCTCCTACCTCTCCATGATAGAGCTTGATCCAAAAGTTCAATCACAAGCTTCTTCAAATCCAAATAGTCCCAAAGCACCAAAAATTCCACAAGCATTCAAAATCCTCTAACTCTCTCCAATTTCAAGAGCACCAAACCAACATGAAGTAACCCCCAAAACAAAAAAATAATTTGAATAAATAGAAAAGGGAGATAGGAGGATGAGGTGGCTCCATGTAGGATGCCACATCACCCATCCTCACAAGTAAAATTCAAACTCCAAAGGACAATTAAAAAGATGGGTGAAAAAATGACCTTTTACTTACACACACAATCCAAGTCCACACCCCAAGGACCAAAATTAATTTCATGCAAGAAGGTGCAATAAAATATTACAACTTGTCTTCTCAAAATGCATAATAAGGGATAATTTTGACCCTCCAACCCATAGGTAGGTTGGTGTAACAATTTAAGAGGTGTGGGACAAGTTTAACTTGTCCCACAAGCCTCCAAAATCAGCCCCTAAGGACAGATCCGAATTTCAAAAGGAAGGTGGAGTGTTTCACACTCCAAGTTACTTACATCTCTTACAACACATAAACCAAGAGCCATCAACTCTAATAAATAAATTATTTTGACCCATTATAATTAATTAGCAACATGATTATTCACCAAACTTGACACTAATTAAATAAATAATAAAAGGGAACATACATCACTAAATAAACACATACAAAAAAAAAAAAAAACAAAGGAACTAATTAAAAGAAAACACATAACCCCTTGGTCACATTTAAAGGTGATCCCCCATGGGAACCCCTAACAAAAACACACACAAACAAATACAAGTTTCCATGGTGACCCTTGTGGAATTCATCTAGAATTTCAATGTGGTTGGTCTCCAATCCCCCGATGTTTGTTATGACATGTTTACCTACAAAACACAAATACCTCCTTTGGCCTCGTGGCCACATTAGAACATCCAAAATAAATACAAAATATAACTTCCAAAATCATCTATATATGAATCACAACACCATCTAGGCAAGTAACAATATCATTTACAATTTCATCAATAACCATATGATCACAAGATTAGTTCAATTTTCTAGGTTTACTCAATATGAAAAAATATCACATGTACAAAAAAAATATATATAACCATGCCAAGTAGTGTATCAACCTCAATATAAAATGTCTCTAATAATCCACATGCATCATATATGAATCAAAATCAACCACAGTCCCTGATCTCTAATGTCTAACATCATACCAACTCAAAAGCTACAGTAATGTCCATAAATATAGCCAATAATGTCATAATCAATATCAAAAGGTGTCGAATGGAAGTGGGCACTACATGCCCCTCCCCTTAGACTTGACTTCCTTCGAGAAGTCACTGGAAAAGGTGTGAAAACTAAACTCGTAACAAAGTAGCATCCTCCCATGTAGTTGTAGTCTCATCATATATGTCCCACTGTACTCGAACCTAGTCAATCTCTCTACCCTGAAGGCCTAGGGTCTTGTGCTCTATAAGGCAAATGGGATCCACCATCACTTGCCCCTGATCCTACACCTACAATGAGGTCTAATCTAGCACATGAGAAGTATCTGTAACATATCTCCTAAGTACTAAAACATGAAACACATCATGTATGTGAGACAAGCTAGGTGGCATTGCTAGACAGTAGGCAAAAGGACCGATACGCTCCAAGATCTCAAAGGTGCCTATGAATCTAGGAGATAACTTAGAACCTTTTCCATATTTGATAGGTCTCTTATGTGGCCTTACACGAAGGAAAACCTTATTGCCCACATCAAAACTACGGTCAATCCTATGTTGATGTACATACTTCTTATGTCTGTCTTGTGCCTCTTGCAGTCTCTGTCTTATAATAACTACCTGCTGCTCCATGTCTTATAGTAAAGATGGCCCAAGAGAAACCCTATCCTCTAACCCGTCTCAACTAAGAGGTGTCCTACACTCTCTACCATATAATGCCTAGAAAATGAGCCATGCCTATCGAAATCTAAAAACTATTATTGTAGGAAAACTCCACCAAGTACAAATACTCCTCCCATCTCGACTGGTGATCAATACATACATCATAAGAATTTCCTCTAAGATTTGATTCACCCGCTCGGTCTGTCCATCTATCTCAGGGTGATACACCATGCTGAAATTGATCTTCATTCTGAGGGCATGTTGCATGGTATTTTGAAAGTGGGAAGTATACAGAGGATCTCAGTCATAGATAATCTTCACTTCGGAATCCCATGCAATCTGACAATCTCATCTAGATATACCCATGCCACTATACTAGTTGTATAGGTGGTATTCAATGGAGAAAAATGAGCCACTTTTTTCAATTTATCCACTATGACCATAATGGTGTCATGGTGGTATCTTGACATCGGTAGCCCAATAATGAAGTCCATGGAAATGGTCCCATTTCCATTTTGGTATAGCATGAGGAAAGAGAAGGCTAGGTGGATGATGATGCTCGGCCTTCACTTTCTGACACTCCAAGAAGTGTGACAAAAACTGAGCCACATCCTCTAGGAAGTCCCCTTCAGTCATACAATTTTATCAAAGTGGCGTGCATATTCTTCACCCTAGGATGGGCTGAATAGGGTGGATGATGTGCCTTTGTCAAGATGTCCTGCCTCAAGCCTCCATCTCTAAGAACATAAATCCAGCCTCTGTGCCTAAGAAGGCCATCTGCCTCTAATGAAAAACCATCAAAATTACCCTCAAGGGGTCTCTGAGACTTAATCTATACTCTAGCTATAATGTAGAAGCTATCGTGAGGAAACTCTATAGAATCCTGCTCCACAAATCTGTGCTCATTGTAGTGGCCATAACCACATGTATCTGCCTACTAAGAGCTTCTACAACCACATTATCCTTCCCCTTCACATGCTCTAACTCCATATCATACTCACAAAGCAACTCCATCTAATGCCACTGACGGTGAGCGTTGAGATTGGGCTGCATGAAGAGGTGGTGAAGACTCAAGTGATTAGTCTTGAGTGTGAATCTCGACCGAGAAGGAAGTGTCTCCATCAAACCAAGGCATGTACAACTGCTGCAAGCTCAAGATCATGAGTCGAATAATTGAGCTCATACTCTTTGAGTTTACGAGACTAAAAAGCAACTACTCTCCCCTCGTCATTAACACACCTCTAACTCCTGCCAAAGAAGCATCCGTGCATAAAAAAACTCACCTTATAGATCTAGTACTGCAAGAACAAGCACTATTGTGAGGCATTCCTTTAGTGTCCTAAAGGCCTGCTTACATCTATCTAACCGTTGAAGGGAAGTGATGGGGTGCACAACCCGAGAGAAGTCCTGAACAAATCTCTTGTAATATCTTGCTAAACCCATGAAGCTGCACACCTCTGTCACACTAGTGGGTGTTAGCCAATCCATAATAGCTCAAATCTTGGAAGGATCGATAGCAATACCTTCCCCAAAAATGATGTGGCCCAAATATTGTACCTTTATCTGAAAGAATGCACACTTCTCCAGGTTCCCATAAAGCTGATGCTCACGAAGACACTGAAGAACCTGGCTAACCTACCCCTCATACTCCTCGCACATACAAGAGTAAATCAAAATTTCATAAGGAAGATGACTATGAAGCGATCTAAGAATGTTCTAAACACTCCATTCATTAAGCTCATGAACACTGCGGGGGCATTCCTCAAACCAAAAGGCATCACTGTGAACTCGTAGTGGCCATATCTCATACGGAAGGTGGTCTTATGAATGTGGTAATGAGACTTAAGGTCTATCTTGGAGAAAACTGCGGTCCCCTTCATCTGGTTAATCAAATCATCAATGCATGGAAGGGGGTAACAATTCTTGATTGTTACTTTATTTAGCTGGTTGTAATCAATACACAACCGCATAGATCCATCCTTCTTTACAAAATCATCTGTGCACCCCAAGGGATACACTAGGATGGATTAGCCTTTCTCCAAAAGGCCTGTTATCTTGTGAAAGTGCACCCTGTAGAGAGATGGTTGTAGGTTTTCTAAGCTTGCAAAATTTGATCTCTCTCTTTCGTAGATATAATGGAAACACCTTAGGTCTGTGGGTATACCTATTTTGAGGTGAGTCTCTAATATCAAGGTCAATTCCTTGTTGATGTATCCTAAAATGATCTATGTGGTTTAAGGGAAAATATGAATGTAAAATAATTAAAACTAAGGTGATACACCAAATTTGTATGAGGGATTTGATTGAGTATATGCACAATTGATATGTTAAAGGATTCTTGATGCATGAACCAACAATTTTTCTGTAACGAATGTTAAGGGCAAAACAATTTGAGGTATTGGGGGAGATTATAACAACAATACTGCTAAGCTAAACATGCACATTAATATCATGCAAAATTTACTAAATTTTGCAATAGGGTAAGATGATTAATTAGGGAATTTTCATTCACAAGACTATGAATGATTGGGAAGGTAGAAAATACTTTCACACTCAGAAGGCCAAAGTGGTAAAAATTGCATCAGTACTCCTATATCCATAAAGTCCTCCTTTGTGCTTTACCAAGCATACAATATATAGAAAAATAAATTTCACCCCCTTCCTAAAAATAGTCTAAGGCTTGTACTGGCCCATGCATTCTATTTTTATCCTTTATTTAATAATAAATAAACAAATAAAAATAGAACATGCAATTACAAATAGGCATTAATAGCCTTGATTACAATACAGTCAAACTGAAGTTGACTGTTCTATTTTTAAGAAAACAAGGGTGAATAATTTGCTAATAATAAGATTGCTTTCTGAGCAAGTCTCTTTCCTTGAGCATGAAAATTTGTCTTCTTGTCTGTTTTGTCCTCTTATGAAGCATGAAAAAACAAACTCCTTGTGAGTGAATAAAATAATCACAATACTTGTAGTATTTGCAAAATAATTCATCCAATGTGGGGACCACTTCCAAGATTAGGCTCTGATGTTGACATTCTCTTTCTAAGTGGTCACATGAGTGACATTCTGCAAATCAACTTCAACCTCCTTGAAGTGGGGACCACCTCCAATTTTCTTGGTTTGGCCACCTTGGTGGACTTAGCAATATAAAAGGGTCGACCATTTTACATGGCACATGCCACTATAGTCTCCACCACCTTTTGGTAAATACACACATGTATATACTTGTCGGCCTTATGTACATTGGATAATGTATAGTTTAAATATTTACCTTTTTGGTGATCATAGTTGGCATGATTTGATCATATTTGCATCATTTGGAAATCAAACTATAGTTTATACTTATAAAATAAAAAATGTAATGATTATTTTATTCAAACATGGGGATGGCCCCTTCTAACATTGAATCGACCCTTTGAGCTTGTCGGTGGCATTTAAAACTAAGGTTGAGTTAGGTTTTTGTTGTAGAGATCGTCAATCTCTAACCTTGATGAATTCGATGCCGTTGATCTGAAACTGTAGTTAGGGTTTCTAACCTTCTGCATTGAATGTGGCCAGTGTGCATTGAATGATGGATGGTGGGAATTAACCACGATTGTTTGCATTGAATAATAGAGATCAATCTTCAAGCATTGATTTGGTGTCCTCTTGTTCTGCGGCCATTTATCTTTGAACGTGATTGAGTTAGGTTAAACTACATTTGAGGTGGGTGAGTTAAAGAAACTCAAACCCCATTCATTCTCTCCACTTTGCATCTGGTTTGCATGCGTGAAGCCCTGGAAAATTTTTGCAGACCACCATTGTTGATACTTGGAAGCTCGACTAAGCTCATTTGGCCTTCTATTCCATCAAGCATCTGTATTTCTTTTTTTTCACTCTATCAGAGCCTTATGAGCAAGGTTCGGTTGATTTTAAATAGTTATCATTGTCTTTGGGCTCAACTTTCTTATGCAAATCCACCTTATGGGTTCTAAAATATCTGCATTTTCTTTTATTACTCTAGTCAGAGATTTTGAGCAAGGTCATTGTGTTCATGATCACGTTATCTCGAGTATGTTTTTCTTTACAATTGTAAGCTTGAAAATTTCTTCAACTTTGCTTAGAAAACATTCATAAAATTTGAAGCATCGATTTTCCTTTGAGCACTGATACTTGCATTTCCCTTTTTCCCTATATTGTTTGTGCTCGATCATTGCTTAGATGAGCTTGAAAATACTCTGTGGTTATTGTGTTTTCTGAAATTTCCGATTTTTAACTTTTGAGGACTTGGAAGCTCTCTTTGATTGGTGAGGTCATTTTATTACTCCATTCCCTTACTACCCATTAATGGGTCTTTGTTCATTGGCCAGGATCTGTGCTTTCTGAGGCGTTGGTACTTGTAGATATGAGTTTTTTAGAGATTATTCAACTCTGTGTAGATAACATCTATAAAAAGTTTTGAAATATTGGTTTTCATCATGCACTATAATTGAATTATGTAGCTTTCCTTGCTCTTACGATGGAGGAGTTGACCTCATGCATACTATTTTGTTGTGGGTTTTCCATTATTTTGTAATTCTGTAACCTCAAGTTCCATTTGCTTCGATAAGGTTATGCAAATCTTCTATTTGTGGCTATTAACTTTATCCACGAATAATTTATTTATTTATTTGGGTGTTGATCATCTATTGGGTTTTGTCTCTTTGAAACTTGAGAAGAATTTTCTTGAAATTTTCAAACTTTGATTTTGTCGTGAGAATATTTGTGTATTACATGAACTGGGTGTTACTTCAAGTTTGTTCTGAAAACTTTGAGTTGTATAGTTGATTGACTGTTGTGTTGTGAACTCATATTTTGATTGAGAGCTTTGTTTTAATAACCCAAAAATATGATATGTGAATTCGTTCTGACTTGGGTATTCTTATATCACTTTGATATCTCTGGATCATGTAGAGATACTTGGTCTGCATTGTTATTTCTTAACTTATGTGATGACAACATTTCTTAACTATATTTCTAGAAATCTGTATTTCTTAAACTTGACAGTTGAAAACCATTTGTGTGCACATTTCTTCTGTACCTTTGTTTGGAAAACATTCCTTACAAGTTAAAACTTTACTTTCCTTCATGAATTTGAAACCACTCATATCGCTACATACATAAAACCATGTACATTTTCTTCTTGTTAATCGATTAACCGATAGTATCTGATTTCTTGAGGGGCTTGCATTCTTTAGTGTCTCTTCAGTTCACCTTCTGAAATGATCCCTTGTAACCTGTAGTTGCATACTTTGATTATGAAGATGATTTTGTCGCTTTGTTGGAATACCGTAATATTGTTTCTTTTACTTAGATGCTTTATTTCCTTGATAGTAATATTTCTAGCATGTTGGAAAATCTAAAATGTTGACTTTTCATGGCGAAGCCCTAGAATTTTTTTCCATAATTGTTTCTTCCTTCCATTTGCAGCTATAGTAGTTTTATTTTCTGATTCAGAATACAAAATATAACACTTTTTGTTGAAGCTGATTTGGTAGTTTGAAATTGAAACATTATAATTGTTTATCTTGATCATGGCATGTTTTTCTACTTTTCTGTATCACTTACTTGATTTAAATAATTCTTTTAAAGCATGTAGTAGATAAAACAACATGATGAGAACATCGTAAATATCCATTTTACATGGTGAAGCCCTGTCAAAATTTTCCTAGAACCTTCTTTTCATTCTTTTCAGTCTGTAACCCTTTCTTTCCAGCCAACTTCAACTTCTTGAAATATGATTCTTCTTTTTTAGTTACAAACTAAAACATGTACTTCTATTTGCCATTTCCTCTTCTATACTATAAATTCTTCCATTTGCAAAAAATATTGAGTTTGAGTTACATTAATCCTTCTTTCCAGCCTATACTTATGACTTGTCTATTTCTTCTTGCTTTACAACATGTACCTACACACTTAAGAAAATAGTTAGAAAATATTTAGGCTTTTGGCCTCTCTTGTATCCATGTTTTCTTCTTTTCTTTTCTCTTTCTTCTTTCTGAGTGAGTAGAGCATGTATGCAGTTTGATCTTCAAGTAAATTATATCTCCTATTTTGAAGAGATTCATATGGATGAACTAGGATAGTAAGGAATATGAATTGATCTCTAAGCTCGTAACTGACAGTTCATCTTTTCTTCTTTTTAGGTACAATGACTTCTACAATGAAGATGAAGAAGGAACAAAATATAGAATGGAGCTACTCTGAACAACGAAGAAAACCCCAAGGAAATGATGGGTTCACTCATACTCCTTACTTTCTTTTTCATGCATGTGTACCTCTTATTTCAGTAGTTGTACTTTACTTTCTAGTTACATCCCATGGCTTGTGTGGGAACATTTGAAATTTCCTTATGAATAAAACATTGAATTCTGTAAATGAGTTGTATATTTCTTTTTGCATTTCAACTTTCTGTATGGATTGTATGATGAACTAAACAACTCAGTCATATAATTGAATGTCTTAATCATGAAGGAAAGAACATTAATGAGAACTTGTAACATTCAGTAATGAACTCGATTTCTACAATCTGCACTTATGTTTGTTGTCCCAAAACTCAACATTTCACCTATTTTGTAATTTAGTGTCTTCATCAAGACAACACAGCTGTCCTTCTGGGGCCCTTGTGTTCTTTTGTTGAAGATATCATGAAATTGTAGACTATGTGATATTTTATGTTTTATAACAGCACACATAGCTACATATTTCATTTAATCCTTAACTAATTCAGTAATAACGAATAATATCAAAACTCCCTTAACTTAGGTATACTTCACCAATGTCTTTCATCACAACAAAAAAGTTTCGAGTTGCCCATTTTTGCACAAGTGTAAAAATTGTCAACATTTCTAGCAATCCTGAGGGGAAAGCACCTGCTAGCTTATAGACCAGTTCCTTGCTCTTGTCCATTGGGCATGGAGTCCAAACATATAACCAAAATTTTCCTTTTCTGAAAGGTCCAACCCTTCCAAAACATGGAACTAAAAATAGGAAAGGATCTGGTAAACTAGATCACATGCACGAATGCACTTATTGAATTGAAAAATAATGCAATGTGCAGAGACTACACTTATTGAATGGAAATCCTACTCTAACAATCACTGTAAGATTTTCAATAACAATGTTTGAGAAACATACCATTCACAGGAATGGGAAGTTCCTCTCCATTCAACTTCAAAGTTGAAAAGCATTGTGTTCTTTGCAAGTTGAAATCATGTAAGGGCCACTCCAGATTATATCAAACTTCATGTGTCTTCCTGGATTTGCACGATCAACATCCCACTTTAACATAATATCTCCTTGATTGAAGATTCTGAATTTGGCTTTCTTGTCAAAAGTCTTCTTCATCTTTTTCTGATTCTTTTCCATATTGAAATGGGCTTTATCTCTTAGCTCTTGTAATTCCATTAACTCTGTATAATGAACTGTAATGGTTCATTCTCAAGCTCTCCATTTGATGCAAAGCAGATCCAATATAGGTAACTCAATTGAAATAGACATTCTTTCTTCTTTTTTTCCGTCCACAAGTTTGTATGGTGAATTTCAAACTGATCTTTTAGGAGTCACTCGAACCGCCCAAAGTGCTGAATTCAACATCGATGCCAAGATCTTTGATTATCTTTAAGTGTTCTTTTGATGATCCTTAAAAGGTTCTTGTTAGTATTTTCAGCTAAGCCATTACCTTGTAGGTAATAATTAGATGAAGAACTTAAGTAAATTCCATAGTTGACAGCCCAATCTATTATCTTTACACCAAGGAATACTAAAGCATTATCTAATATAATAGTTGTTAGAACACCAAATCTACAAACTATTCCTTCATAAAAGGATAGTATCGAAGCTTCATTAACATCCTTCAAGGCTATTGCTTCAATCCATCATGTGAAATAATCAGAGCGATTAAGATCCATTTGTGTCCTTGTGATGAAGGCGGTTTATCATGCCAATAAAGTCAAGACCCCACTACATAAAAGGCTGATCAACTGAAATAGGTTGTAAGGGTAGCAAAGCTAAACATTCTTTTCCAACAAAGAAAGAACATTTTTACACTTTCTAACCCATTCAAAACAGTCCTTGGATATGCTAGGCTAATAGTAACCAGCTTTCATAATTTTTAAGGTTGTGGTACATGCTGAAAAATGACCTCCTGCGGGTCCTTCATGGAATTTTGACAATATTTTCTTAATTTTATCATAGTCAACACACCACAGTAAGATTCCATTTATATCTCTTTTGAATAACACACTATTAATGAAGATATAGGGTACAACTTGTACAACCATCCATCTTGATTCTTGAATCTCATGAGTGGGCTCAGGCTGCTGATTTTCTGGTTGAACCATGATTTATGATTGCTGATATACAATTTCAGCATGTTGTTTTGAATCATCTGGTTTAGTAGCTTTTGTTTTTCCATATAAGCAATTAGATGTTCACATAAGCCTTTCCCTCAAACCATCTTAGCAACCTGGATATCAACATCATATTCCATGACCTTCATTATCCAATTTTCTCTTTTCTCATTCAATTCTTTATTTAGTAAGAATGTTTTCACACTTGGATGAGAAACAAGAACATGGATTTTATTGTTCGAAAGCATGTACTTGAAATTATTTAGTCCTCTTAACTACTGAAAGTACTTGTTTTTCAAGGAATGTGTACCTTGTTTCATAATCATGCAAGATTTGTTCAAAGAAATCAATAAGTAGCTCAATATTTTCATCATTGACTTGAGTCAATATAGCTGAGATTGTTTCAGCTCTGCGAGTGCATACATTGTAAAATCTTTATCAAAATTTGGATTTGCAAGAGTAGGAGCTTGAGAGATAGCTACTTGATTGATTCAAATCCTTCTCTCCCTTCACTAGTCCAAGATAAAGTTTTTCTTTCTTTAGCATAGTTGTCAGTGGTTTAACCAATGCTGTAAAATATGGAACAAATCTTCTAACAAAGTTGTTTTTTTCAAGAAAATTCTGTAATGCCTTCTTATGAAGAGGCAATGATAGTTTTGATATGGCTTCGATTATGAAAGGATCAATTGTTAATCCTTTCTTGGAAATAATATGACCAAGCAATTTACCTTGATGTACTGAAAAGATAGACTTAAGTGGATTCAAGGATATCCCAAATTATCTACATAACTGAAAGGTCTACCTTAGATGTATTAGGTGTTCTTCTGGATTTTTTGAGAACACGGTAATGTCATCTAAATAAACTAGAATGCATTTATTTAACAAGCTCTAGAAATCCATGTCCATTGCACATTGAAACGTTGCACCAACATTTGAAAGACCAAAAGGCATCCTTTTGTAAGCATAAGTACCCCACTTGGTGGTAAAAGTTGTTTTATATCTATCCTCTTCCTAGACTAAAATCTGATTATATCCACTATAGCCGTCCAGGAGAGATAATCTATCTGCACTAGAAACTGTTCTTAAAATCTGATCCATATTTGGGAGTGGGTAATGATCCTTTAATGAAGCTTTGTTAAGATCTCTGAAATCTACACATAGTTTGATTTCACCATTCTTCTTCCTAATAGGAACAAGATTGGCTACCCAACTTGAATGCTTAACTGGAAAGATAATACCCGATTCAATCAACTTAGATAATTCTTTCCTCATTAGAGGCTCTATTTTGGGATTTACAGGCCTCTATTTCTATCTAACAGTTTAGAATTTGGTTGCAATCGATAGTATGTTGTGCTAAAATGGGATCAAATCCTTTCAGGTCTTGGTATTTCCAAGCGAAAACATCTTTAAATTCCTTACAAAGATTAACAAATGACTATTTTTCTACTAAGGAACATACCTTTCCAAGAAACAAATTTTCCCCTTCATCAACTGAGATCTCTTCATAATTATCAGCATGGGTTGACATCTTAGTCTTGACCTTTATTAATTGATCGTCAGTGTTGAAGATGTCTTCTAATGTAACCAGACTTTGAGGCAGTTTATTTTTCTTTAACTAAACAATCTAGTCACCATATAAGTGTTGTAATTTATCTTGATTAACTACAGAATACTTAGCTTCTTGCTACAAAAACCAGTAGATTTGATCATCACTTTCAAAACTTTCAATTTGAATCATTATCAGGTATCGAGGGCCTAACAATTAGCTTTATATGAGGCTGAATTTTTCTATTTTCAATTTGTTCCAACATTTCAAAACTAGCACCAATAGTTGCAAGTTTGTCTACATGCTTGTTTTAAGTTCTAGGAATGGACAAAATATTAATATCATTCAAATATTCCATTAGATCTGAAATTCTATGTCTGTAAGACTTCATTAATGGATTCTTACAAACATTGAAATTTCTTACTTGATTGATAACCGACTAAGAATTACCAAAAATATGTAGCATGTTGATACCTCTCTTTCTGGCCCAAAGTAAGCCATGAATTAATGCTTTGTATTTAGCTACGTTACAGGTGCATGAAAATTAGAGACTCAAAGCTGAGAAATACCTTTCATTCATTGGGGAAGTTAGCATCAAACCTGCTCCCTGTCCTTTCTTGTTCTTAGCTCCATTGAAATGAAGCTGCCAAATCCCTTCTTTTGAATCTTTTGTTTTGGATAGGAAGGGAAGTGGTGTATTTTCTTCATGCATACAATACACACCAAACATGTGTTCATCAACTTCCTTAAAAGGATCATGAGCATGTTCTTTCACTTTCTTTTCATCCATAAACATGTTAGAAACACCGTCTAATGTTGAAACCTGAGCTACCTCATCAAAGTCAAACTGATCCAATGCTAAATAATTCACCACCGCATTTGGAGAGTGAGGCTCAATGTGAAATCGCTAGTGGTTACAATTGATAGTAACTTTGGTGTCGTAACGAGTAGTGAAAAATAAGGACCAATTTGAAGAGAGATAACCTCCTATTTTTGTTGTGAAGTCTCTAGATAAGCATAAAGCAAAGTATGGAGGTAAATCCACAACAGTAACATCTTACAGAATAGAAACATTTGGGAAAGAATGTAATGTTACCTCTAAATTTCTGATTAGACCAACTATATTAGTTGTAGTTCCATCAAGCTGTAAGACACTCCTTTTTGTAGGCTCATACTATAGACCCAATTTTTCTACAATTGCTTTTGGCATAACTGTGCTACTTGCACCACTGTCCACCATGTAATTATGAACTAGATGTTCTCCAATAATTAGTGATAAATAAAATGGTGGTGGCTTCTTGATGTCATGAGCGTTTAAGACTTTCTAAACCATCCACTTAAATTATTTAATGTGGTCTTGTTCAAATGTTCCAAGGGCCATGTATGCCTTCTGAACTTCCTTTTCTGCTATTTTTGAAGAAATCTACAGCTTAGCTAGTTCATGAGAAAGTAAATCTTATTGTCCCGGAATACTTAGAGCATCCCACATCAAGATGTTAACATTATGATTTTTCATTAAATCAACAATGTTAAAAGAAGAAACTATCTTAGCATAGGCCTTAGCGAAAATTGATTCTACTTCACCTACCTTCGATATCTCAGGTATAAATAGTCTTCTTGGATCAGGCTATAGTTGTCTTTGTTGTCCTTTATCACTAGAACATTTGCTATTTTTTGAGGAATAACAGGGTTGTTGGCTGATTTTGGGACCGTAGATGTATTCTTATCAGTGATAGTAGGAAGAACATGCCTATTTTGTTGTTTTTGGCTTTCATCAGCTTTTCCTTGAGCCCTAGTAGTGACCGCAATGAAATCCTCCTCATTAAAATTGACTAAATTTTGTTCATGTGCTTTCTAAACATGAGTTTCTTGCTTCCCACTTTCCATTTGAGGCATGAGAAATGTTTTAGATTGAGGTTGTACAATAAGATTCAAATTTAGAAAAGCATTTAAGCAATTTGTAGTTGAATGAGGTTGATTGTAAGGTTGGCACCACTCTTCTATAGCCATGTTAACTTGAACTAAAGCATTAGATGAACTAGGAGCCTTTGGATCAATTTTCCTTTGCTGGTAAGGCTTCCTATAATTTTGATTATGTTGGGAAGGTTGTTTATTTTGTTAATTTAGCTGATTTTGGTGATAAGGAGCTTGATAGGGTCTACTAGGTAATGCAAGCCTATTCTCAATTGAAGTCAACTTATTTCCCATAGTCTGTAAGGCTTTAAATACATCATCTGATGGGGCTGCAACAACAAGTTATATGATTGTAATAGGCTGTGGGATAGGGGATAAATCTACCAAAAAAGGCATTGAAGGTCTTGGTGCTAATTTTCCAGCTTGAATAAGACTATTTTTAGCTCGAGTGGCAATATCATAGGTTGCTGGGAGCGTCTCTCCTCCCATAGACTGAATCATAGTTGAAATATCACTATTTAGTGCCTTAAGATAATAAAGAAAAACATGATCAGCTTGAGCCTTGACACTTGTTGGAATTCTTTCCCAAGTTTTGGAAAAAGAGATGTTGAAACTTGACATAAATTCGTTGGGAGCTCTTTTAATGGTAGACAGCTGTTCTATAAGAGATAAATGATCTAAATTGTCTTGAAATTATTACAACAATTTATTACCTAAATCATCCCAAGTTCTTATGCATCCAATCTCTAGATTTCTATACCATTACAAGGCTTGTCCTTTAAGAGATGTAGCTAAAAGTCTTAAGGCTACATCCTCATGAGTAATATTATGAACTGCACATAAGGCTGCAACATCTTTAATGTGCTCTGTAGGTGTCACCTGATTTTCACCAGTGAATGATGGAAAAATTTTCATGGCAGCATTAGGGATGTCATGGTAAACTAGGATTACTAATGGGCTGCCATTAGTAAAGGTCACAAAATTCCTTGGTGGTTGAATAGCCATTTGAAAAATTGGGATGTTAATAAAGAAATTGATACGTGGTGAAGGAATATCAGGAGGAGGGTTGTCAAAACCAGGTCTATTATAAGGTAAAATATTACCAACTCTTCTCCTTCTAATAGAACTCAAAGGTAAAGAAACAAACTCAAGAGGGATTCCTCTTACTCATGATCTTGTAGCCACTTTAGGCATGGAACATGGTGCAATCTTCTCTAAAATCAGCTTAACAAAGTTGCCAAAAGATTTTGAAATCTTCGAATAAATTTATGAACTTTCTCCCAAAAGTAACTTTTGAAACTCATTGTAAATTTGTTGTGGATTTGTCGTAACTTGCAAGTATTTCTAATTCGTGCTCCTACTGGGTGTGCAAAAAACTATTATCTCTCAAAGTGCACCCTGTAGAGAGATGGTTGTAGGTTTTCTAAGCTTGCAAAATTTGATCTCTCTATTTCGTAGATACAATGGAAACACCTCAGGTCTGTGGGTATACCTATTTTGAGGCGAGTCTCCGGTATCAAGGCCGGTTCCTTGTTGATGTATCCTAAACTGATCTATGTGGTTTAAAGGGAAAAAATGACTGTAAAATAATTAAAACTAAGGTGATACACCAAATTTGTATGAGGGCTTTGACTAACTATATGCACAATTGACATGTTAAAGGATTCTTAATGCACAAACCAATAGTTTTTCCACTGAATGTTAAGGGAAAAACACTTTGAGGTATTATGGGAGATTATCACAACAATACTACTAAGCTAAACATGCACATTAATATCATGTAAAAATTACTAAATTTTTCTACAGGGTAAGATGATTAATCAGGGAATTTTCATTCACAAGAATAATAGAAACATACACAAGATGACAAATGATTGGGAAGGAAGAAAATACTTTCACACTCAGAAGGAAAAACTGGCAAAAATCACTTTAGTACTCCTATATCCAAAAAGTCCTCCTTTGTGCTTTGTGTAAAGCATATAATATATAGCAAAAGAAATTTCACCCCCTTCCTAAAAAGAGTCTAAGGCTTATACCCATCCATGTATTCTATTTTTATCCTTTATTTAATAATAGATAAAGGAATAAAAATAGAACATGTAATTACAAATAGGCATTAATAGCCTTGATTACAATATAGTCAAACTGAAGTTTACTGTTCTATTTTTAAGAAAACAAGGGTGAATAATTTGCTAATAATAAGTTTGCCTATTGAGCAAGTCTCTTTCTTTGAGCATGCAAATTCATCTTCTTGTCAATTTTTTCCTCTTCTAAAGCATGCAAAAACAAACTCCCTGTGAGTGAATATAATAATCACAATACTTGTAGTATTTGTAAAATAATTCATCTAATGTGGGGACCGCTTCCAATCTTAGGCTCTGATGTTGACATTCTCTTTCTAAGTGGTCACATGAGTGACATTCTGCAAATCAACTTCAACCTCCTTGAAGTGGGGACCACCTCTAATTTGCTTGGTTTGGCCACCTTGGTGGACTTAGCAATATAAAAGAGTCGACCATTTTACATGGCACATGCCACTATAGTCTCCACCACCTTTTGGTAAATACACACATGTATATACTTTTGGCCTTCTGTACATTGGATAATGTATAGTTTAAAGATTCACCTTTTCGGTGATCATAGTTGGCATGATTTGATCGTATTTGCATCATTTGGAAATCAAACTATAGTTTAGACTTATAAAAGTAAAATATGTAATGATTATTTTATTCAAACATGGGGATGGCCCCTTCCAACGTTGAATCAACCCTTTGAGCTTGTTGGTGGCATTTAAAACTAAGGTTGAGTTAGGTTTTTGTTGTAGACCGTCAATCTCTAACCTTGATGAATTCGATGCCATTGATCTAAAACTCGTAGTTAGGGTTTCTAACCCTACATTGAATGTGGCCGTGCATTGAATGATGGATGGTGCAAACTGACCACGATGGTTTGCATTGAATAATGGAGATCAATCTTTGAGTGTTGATTTGGTGTCCTCTTTTTCTGCGGCCATTTATATTTGACTGTGATTGAGTTAAGTTAAACTACGTTTGAGGTGGGTGAGTTAAAGCAACTCGAACCCCATTCATTCTCTCCACTTTGCATCTGGTTTGCGTGAAGCCCTGGAAAAATTTTGCAAACCACCATTATTGATACTTGGAAGCTCGACTAAGCTCATTTGGCCTTCTGTTCCTTCGAGCATCTATATTTCTTGTTTTTCGCTCTGTCAGAGCCTTATGAGCAAGGTCTGGTTGATTTTAAATAGTTATCATTGTCTTTGGGCTCGACTTTCTTCTGCAAATCCACCTTGCAGGTTCTAAAATATCTCGTATTTGCTTATGTTTATCTAGTCAACACTTTGAGGAAGGTCATTGTGGTCATGATCACGTTATCTCAGTACGTTTTTCTTTATAATTGTAATCTTGACAATTTCTTCAACTTTTCTTAGAAAACATTCGTAAAAGTTGAAGCATCGGTTTCTCCTTCGAGCACTGATACTTGCATTTCCCTTTTTCCCTATATTGTTCATGCTCGGTCATTGGTTAGATGAGCTCAAAAAGACTTTGTGGGTATTGTGTTTTCTCTGGATTTCCCGACTTTTCAAGGACTTGGAACCTCTCTTTGATTGGTGAGTTCATTTTCTTACTCCATTCCTTACTACCCATTAATGGTTCTTTGTGCATTGGCTAGGATCTATGCTTTCTGAGGCATTGGTACTCTTAGATCTGAGTTTTTTGAGAGATGATTCAGCTCTGTGTAGATAACATTTGTAAAAAGTTTTGAAATATTGGTTTTCATCATGCACTATAATTGCATTATGTAGCTTTCCTTTCTCTTACGATGGAGGAGTTGACCTCATGCATACTATTTTGTTGTGGGTTTTCCATTATTTGTAGATCTATAACCTCAAGTTCCATTTTCTTTGATAAGGTTTTGAAAATCTTATATTTGCGGCTATTAACTTTATCCGTGAATAATTTATTTATTTTTTTCGGTGCCAACCATCTATTGGGTTTTGTCTCTAAAACTCGTGAATAATTTTCTTGAAATTTTTTGAACTCGATTCTATCATGAGAATATTTTTATATTGCATGAACTGGGTGTTACTTCAAGTCTATTATGAAAACTTTGAGTTGTATAGTTGATTAACTATTATGTTGTGAACTCATATTTTTATTTTGAGAGCTTCGTTTTAACAACCCAAAAATATGATATATGAATTCGTTATAACTTTCATGCTTATAATTCCATCACTTGTAACACATAAAAATAGGAGACTTAAGCACATACCTTAAAACAAGATCTTGAAATAAAAGTTGGTGCATGTGTCTCCCACCAATTTGGCATGTAAATATGTTGACACAAAGGCTATCAAATATAGAAGTGCAATTAGAGAACTTGAACTCTGGGACCTTTTGGTTGAAAATTAGCATCGTCACCACATCCAAGGGGCTAAATAATGCTTACGAAGTATGTATGGTTATAATAGGGTGTACCCATTATGGCGTTAAGAACTACCTTCCAAATAAAGGAAAGCATGTTTTTATGCATTCATTAGGCATGCATGAAATTGTAACCATTTCTCATCTACACAAACCATTGAGATCAACACATATTCATTTTATCCCTCTAATTCTCCTAGAGCATGTGGATTAAAAACAAATTATGGATGTATGGTAGTATCTTGAGCGATTAGTCCTTGAATGCCACTTTCTTTTAGTGAAGAGACGAGTGTTTTGGGTCAAGATGTAATTTTTTCTTATAAGGCTTTCCCTTGTAATTTCACAACTTACAACACATCGATATATGAAACTTACATACGGTACCTAGACCATGAGCTTTAAATTAAAATGTGAGTATACACATTTCCCACCAATTTGTCATAGAGAAGCATTGTCACAAATGTTGTCAAATATGGAGGTGTAGTTAGAGAGCCTAAACTATGGGACCTCATGGCAGAAACATCACACTTCCATCACATATGTTTGGTAAAATAATGCTTAAGTACACATTTTTATCCTCCAAGTATTCCCATTTAGGAGATTTTGTACCCATCTTACGTTACGAACCCCTTCATAATACGAGAAAAGTGATATTTTTCAGTCCAACTTCATGCATTTTTTAAATTGTAATTATTTGTCATGTATATGATCCATCCAGATCGACACATGTGTCTTGGTATTGGTTAGGGCCTTAGGTCCGCATTTTTCTTTATTGTTGAGGTTTTTGTTGTTGTAGTTACTGAGGAAAATTAAAATCTACAACGTTGACTGAGGGCAATAAATTATTGTTTCTCTGATTATTGGCATTGTTGTTGTTATTGGTAGTATTTGTATTGGGAGAACTAACAACATTAGGTTTCTTGGGTTAATCAGTAACACCATTTTTCGTGACCCTACGGTTCTTATTAAGGACCTTCGCTCCTTGATTATTGCTCGTGTTGTTGGAGTAACTAGGGTTATTTTGATTAGGAGTGACTAACTTCCCATTTTTCCATAAGTCTTACGACCATTGTTAATGGCTACTTGGTCAATTCAAAGAGCACCTTCTAGCAGCTCTTCCTATCTCCTTAGCGGAATTTTTGAACTTCTTCCTTTGTCTCCCTATTGAGGGAGTGGAGGAACAAATCAAAAATATTTATCTAATCCATGTTTGAAGCACTTGTGGAGGAGTAAATGACCTGTCGCCACCTTTGAATGAAGTGGGTTGCGGACTCATTGTGCTCTCGTTTGATATGAAGGAATTCTCTAATTCCCATTCTTAAAAGTTTGTTCATATCAAAAGCCTTAATAAATTCTGACATGAATTTCTTGAAGGAGTGTATTGAATCCTCTCGTATCCTATAGTGCCAATCGATAGAAATACCTTCTAGCATCTTAGGGAAAATCTTCACAATAACTGCGTCCCAAGGGCGAAGCTCTCGAATGGTAATTGTGTAAGCTTTTATGTGAGCGTTAGGATCACCCTCCCCTTTGAAATTTGGAAGATCGGGTAAGGGTCTTGGGAGCATGGATGTCTAGATGGAAACCTCTAGAAGCTCCTTAAGATATTCATATTAAGCCCTCATTGCATACATTTCAACCATTGAAGATCCTTGTTGGGGAGGTAGAGGTTGCATCGGTTGCTGAAATGGCACAATGTAAACCTTTTTGGGGCATATGACATCCCCTGTGGCTGTACATATAGACCTTTGGTAGGTGTACATATCCCCCTACGGTGATTTAGAGTACATGTTTACGTAAGGGGGTTAACCAATTTTATATGGAGTCAAAGGCAAAAAGTGAGGAACGTTGCATTTCTAGTTGGTATGGCATTTGAGAACGCACTTGTGGCTGGTGCTATGTTGTAGATATCCATATGTGGCATGAGGTGGCATACCCAAGGTACCCATCCTAGTCAGCAAATCTCCAGGGTTTGGATTTCATGTATAAATTGGAGGATTCTACGCAGTAGGTACTTGTCCATAATTATGCATATAGTGAGAAGTTCTTGCTTTCCCTGCGTATGAACTTTGAGCATTTTGGGAAAGCTCTAACTCTTTGAATTTTTAAATAACGCTAAGATGACATCACCTATTGATGGGATGGTTTTTTTCTAGGTACTTCTTGGTGAAATTTTTGAGGTTGTTGAGGAGTGTGGTATCCTGTTATGAATTTTTCTCTATGCTTTGCCACCCCTCGTTAGTGATGTTTTCCATTGTTAGAGGGGTAGTGTTATTATTTTGAAGTGGGACATCACCATGTCCTTATAACCTATCAAAATACTGGTTCATATTCTAAAATCTTTTTCACTCTTAATGTATCATGATAAGTACTCATCTAGATGCGGGAGTTAGTCTGATTGCATGCTAATGGGTTGTTGAAACAATACTCGAGGAGATGAAATTTCTTCCCTAGTGAAATTCATTTTGTTTAAACTTGAATTGTTCATGAGGATATGTCTATGTGATTTGGTCAAGTTCCTCAATATGCACATAGAGGAACCAAAATTGGTTCCCTAAGAAGAGGATTTTGATCAGTTAAGCTGTTATCTACCCACATTGAGAGTGAAGGTGATTGTTGTGGTATACCTATTCGATAATTGTACTTGACATAACCCAAGATGGGTTGAATGTACTCATAGTATCTCGACATATTGCAAGGGTATAAGAATACCCGTAGAATAAAGGATGGAAAATAAAGTGGAAACACTGCTTAGAGACTAGCTCTTCACGTTGGGTTCACCAATTTGTACGAAATAAAATCAACACGTGACCTTCTTCACACCTAAATTCCCGAGGTCGTCTCTGAGACAACTAGTGTAGAATATAAATGGATGTGTATGTGTGGTGATGGTGGAAAAGCTAATGAGGTAACCTTATATCTTCGACACACAATATTAGGATCTGTGAATCTAAGACAAAGAATGCTCTCCTAACCTGAAGTGGTGTGATGGATCGATATGATATAATAGTTTCTTGGAGACTCTAGTCAATATCAAGATATGTCGAGATTTTATTCACTAGTTGATGAACACGTGGAAAGTGACCTGCGGGCTCCTTGTATAGATTTCCAAAAAAGGTTATGTATGTGAGAACGAGAGGTGTAATGAAACCACAGGGACTACGGATGATTTTCTGGTCTAGTCCAGAAATTCTTAGCCTGATCGGATGCTATGTTTAATAATGAATGTTGTGTAATGATATCAAGTGGAAGTGGTGATGACCTAAATACCAACGTACGCAAACCAATGTCGATGTTCAACTTGTCAGCAGGCTCATTGGGTTACGGGACTCGAGGATCACAATTGAAAACTCATGTGGGGTTGTGGTCCTTGTATGGTCATGTGTAATCAAACCATGTTGCTAAGAGAAGTCCAATAATCATAGGCTTCATTAGCTGCTATGTTTAGCATGTTTAGTTGTTCTATTTTCTCATAAAACCTAACAGGTGTGTGTAAATCTTGTAAGCATAAACCCGTATCAATGTCGGTCAAGAATTTTGGCCCGTTGGGTTATGGGACCAAAGGATCACAATCGTACATCTTTTCTTGTTGTGGGTCCTTGATTGTCATATGGAACGAATTGAAATGATTTTGGTAAAACAAACTATATCGAGGAAATTTACTCTATGTTTTTGGTGTTTTCACAGTATATCGAGAAAAACATTAAAAATAAACTAATCTAACAAAAGTAAATATTTTTGATGTTTTCTAATTTTTAAGCAATACTTTTAATCTAATAAACAAACTAAATATAAGTAATTGACCAGATGTAGCTAACTACTTGTTGAATATGGAAATCTAAATCTAAAATAGATAACCTAAGTTAATAAAAAACCCTTCAAACCCTACTTCAGAGGTGAAGAACACATCATAGCTCTAGAAGAGTTATTGTTCCCCACAACTTCCCTGCTAATGTCAAAGAGCAAGCTTTCTAATGATTTTATTTGATGAGGCCATAAATTGGCCATAAATTACCATTATTTTGTCCTTCCAAGTTACCTTTGAAAGTGGATTTAAATGTTATCTTAGAAATTATAGTTTTCTTAAGATAAAATATAAGATAGATATATTGTTCATTCTTTAAAATTATTTTCCTATCTATTTTGTTAACTAATCCTATTGATTATTTAGGAAAGATGCAAAGTCTTGTGTATGCAGTCCATAAATGAAAGATAATGATAGTTTTGGGAAAAGTGGAATTGATAATGAATTGTATATCTACACTCAAATATGATTTCATATCTAGATTCCTCTTGGAAAGTTATGTAAGTTCAAAAATAGAATCATATCAAACCAAGATCATGTAAAAAGTTATATCTATTTTTAGTTAGCTCCAAACAATTAGAGTTAGCTTTGGAACTTGTAATTTTAGTTCCAGAACTTGTAGATTTACTTTCGAAACTTGAAGATTTAGTTCTAGAACTTACATATTTAGTTCAAGAACAATTGGAGTTAGCTCTAGAACAATGGAAGTTACCTATGTAACAATTGGATTTAGCTCCGAAACTTAGAGTTTTAGTTCTAAAACTTATAGATTTAGTTCAAGAACTTGAAGATTTAGTTCCAGAACTTGCAGTTTTAGTTTTGGAACCTGCATAAAATGAGGAATTATGAATAATCAGAGAATCCAATGGGAAATATGAGAGAGGTTTTTGTTCATAAAAATGTGTTTAAAAAAATCATTTAGATTTGCTACAGGTTTTACCAATAAGGATAAATCTAACTTTTAGTGAGCTGCAGTCCAAGGAAAAGTGTATCAGACGAGCACTAAAAGTTTCACATCCAGAAACAAAAAATTCAAATGGAAAATATGAGAGAGGGTTTTGTTCATAGAAATGTGTTTTAAAAAAACCTCATTCATATTTGCTACATGTTTTATGAATAAAAAGGAATCTAACTTTTAGTGAGTTGCTGCAAAAGTGTATCGATAAGCACCAAAAGTTCCATAGCAAAAACAACAAATTCAAATGGAAAATGCAGAGAGGTGTTTGGTAAAAGTAATTTTCCAATAAGGAAAAAATCCTCCTTTACTAAAAAAGAAAGGGGAGCAAATCTTCCTAAAATAAATCGTAGAGACAAAATAAATTAGAATTTAAAATCTAAGGAAAAGTGTATCGAAATCTTCCGAAAATAAGGCGAGCACCAAAAAATATTTCCGATGCATGAATTATAAATGCAACCTCCATATTCCGAATTTTCAAATAGAAAAGTCAAATCAAAACTTTGAGAGAGGTTTTTGTTCATAGATTTTTTTTTAACAAAAAAGTCATTCATATTTGCTACAGGTTTTACCAATAAAAATAAATATAACTTTTAGTGAGTTGTAGTCCAAGGAAAAAGTGTATTAGATGAGCACCAAAAGTTCCACAGTAAAAAAAAACAAATTCAAATGGAAAATCTGGGAGAGGTGTTTGGTCAAAGTAATGTTTTAAGGAAAACCTCCTTCCAATAAATTAGAAGAATAAAATCATTGTTATTCTTGTTACTAAAAAGAAAGGAGAAGATTTGGGAGCAAATCTTCCAAAAATAAGCGAGATAAGACTTCGACTCCAATAATATATCTCTCTCCATATTTTGCGGAGATGGAGATCTTAGTTGTTAGGATTGGAATAAAAAAATCATATTGTATTTCCCAAATAAGGAGTTGGTTGGATGCATGAATTATAAATGCAACCTCCCACATTCTTATATGTAATTTTCACTACCAAGAATAATATATATGTTATTCCTCATTAATCTTCTGAGAGAAATTGTTCTGCAAGTTTTGAATTAAGTTTAAAAGTATGAATTAAGTTTTCTTCCAAGGAATGATTTGTCCACTCATTCCAAGGAAGAAGGATCAATGTTTTATTTTGTCTTTCAATGTTTTATGTTTAGTTCTTTATTATGTAGTTTTCCTTTTGTTGTAAATTTCTGATTTCATGTTATGTAATTTTTCTTTCCGTACAAATTTATATGTTGTGAACTCATAAGTAGGTGTCTAATTTATCTTTAGTTCATTTTAATTTAGCACTTTCATTTATGCAAGTGTGTTTCCTTAATACAAATTTTATTTCTACAAGTGTGATTTATTTTATGCAAGTTTGGATTGTGTTTAACGAAGAAGATTTCTAAAGATCATTTTTCTCTTAATGCATACAACCATCGGACACCAACCTTGGATTGACATTATTAATGGAGAGGATTGATGACCCTCATCATGATCTACTTGTAATTGCTTAATCAATTAAAATGAACAATTTTGCTACTCTATTTGATATGTAATTGAAACTAATGATTCAAAATTGACAATTTGACAAATGAAGTAAACAAATAAGCAATTCCAACCTAGATTAGCAAGAGCTTTGAAAAATATGGTTTTATCTATATCTATCCCCTCAGTTTGTTCCTTTCTTTCTTTGTGTGTTCATATGAGTCCAAGGGATTGGGAATGCAAAAAAACAGTAGAAGAAGATGCTTGAGAAATTATAGCTTGAAGGCAGTCTGGTTGTAATATAAGTAGAAGAGAGATAACACAAGAGATCTGAGCTTAGCTATGTAATTCCTAGCAGGATTGTGACAACAATACTATGCAAGATAAATAGAAATTCTCAGGCCATTTACTTGAATACAAGCATTGATTATATAGGAATTGGGGTTGGGATGTGTCTTTATGTACAAGGTAAGAAGAGGCACTTCCAACTAACTAGATCTATTTAAAAATAAAAGAGGGAAGGAGAATAAAACAATAAAAAATATTTTTAGACAAATTGGTTCACAAACGCATCCTAAAAGTGAAGTTAGGTTAAGTGTCGCATGTCAAAAACATGCATGACGAATTCTAGAAAAATCACTAAGGACCGCCGCCCTGCGCAAGGCTGCAGTTCAAGAACCGCCACCTAGGAAGGGTGGCGGTCCTAGCACTAAAGGCCAAAACATGCATAGAATGGAGCGAGAAGTTGGAAGAAAACATGGAGAAGCTAAGTAAGAATGTCTAGGCTACAAATATACACTGCATATGGGTTTAGGAGCTCGAACATCTTCTGAAAGGACATGAATCATCATTGGGGACTTTTGTAACCGTTTTCTGATAATGTAGCACATGCAAATTTGGGTGCGTACATGTACCTTTCTTCATTTGAATTAGTTTGATACACTTCTAGTCATCCATATATGAGGTTTCCAAATCCAGAACACATATATAAGGATGTTATTCATCTCTCATTAATGAAGGACATTTTATCTACCCAACTCCTAACATTCCAATGAGCACACACTAAGAGCAACCAAAAACAAAGTTACTTCATGAATTATTTGAGACTCATATACTTTGCATGCTTATTTTAGGGAAGTCATCCACTCAGTTAAACAAGCACAATAAACATATCCTCTCAAGTCAATCTAGAGAAAAGATCAAGTAAAATCACATCGTTGTAAGGTCATGATTATTAATATGGTTGAGTACATTCTAGATATCACATAATTGGTGAGAACTATATGTGTGGTTTGATTTTTCTTTAGATTAGTGATGACATAATTGGTGCATAAGGGTGATCATAACCCAATTAATGTTTATTTGACATGATTATTTCACCTTTTAGGTTTTTAAAGATTCAATCATTTTCACAATGAACTTTACGTAGTGTCAAAGGTTCATATTACATACAAGAGTAGATCGAAAAGTGGTACACAGACCCAAAAAGTTATAAGAGCTGAAATTATAGAGTGACAATGTTGTATAGAAAGGACCATAATGGGGGTACACTTTAGGTGGTACCATACACTTTGGTCTAGGAAGATATTCAGGACATGTCTCAGTGGAAATTTTTTGTTAGATATGTATGCATGATAAAGAAGCTAAGGTAATTAATATAATCTAACACGAAGTAGTTCTAATAATAAAGATAATCTAACATAAACATCATGATAAATCTATGCATGGATAAAAGCTAATTAATGCATCCAAATTAAACTTGAAAACACTAAACCATTCCTTGTTAATTTAGATATGCTTTCTAGATTATATTTGCTCCTATGATTATAATGAGATCAAAGGATGGCTATCTCCAAGAAGAGGAAAGGATCTCACCAATATGGCTTAATGGCCATGTATGGATCTTCCTTTACTACTCTTTGCAAAGAGAGGATAAATGGGTGCAAGATCAATAAGCTTCTTCAATGGTGGAGAATGCTCTTATCATGTGCATATAATAACACTAGTAAAAGTGTGGTGTAAGTTTGAGAGGGGATACTAGGTTCTATATATAGCTTTCTAATTTGGGAGAAGCTACAATCCTAGTGAATGTGGGATAAAAGATAAAGTAGAATTAGAAGGGATAAGCATGATTAGAAAGAATTAATTAGAATTAACAACTCATGGGAGTTGGAGATGATTTAATTAATCAACTAGGATTAATTAATAGGCCAAAATAAGCTTAGAAAGCTATTTGGAGGTGATTTAGGAGGAATTTGATAGGATTTGGAGGATTTGTAAGAGGGATTTAACCAATAAGAGGGTTTATTGACTAAATAAAATATTAAAAAAGCTTAATTAACTAATGATAGTTAATTAAAAGAGGATTATAACTAACGAAGTGTCATTAATTAGGGATCCACATTGAAGGGAAATGCGAGTTAATTAATGAAGTTTCATTAATTGACCGAAATAAACGAGAAGGTTAGCTAATTAGCGGGAAATCACTAATTATAACAAAAATGATGGGAAAGAGGATAATTCGTGTAATTTTAGTATTAAAATTGCATACCCACATTTAGGTGTCTACATTTACCTTTCTTTTGTGTGGTGTAGCGCAGTGACGTGACACCACTTCAAAGATAGTTGACAATTACAGATAATTAAATTTTTGAAGGAAAATGAGTAGAATGAAGGATTCTCCTTGAGTGTCGATGGGGTGATAGAAGAGGTCGATCAACGATAAAAAAAAGAATAAAATTTAACACTACAAAAATATACTGCAACAATGGGGAGTTGAACTTGGCTTGGTTAGCCATTGTTCAAATTGATTGATTGGAATAGAAATTTTATGTTTCAATGGATGGAAGAAACAAAGGGGGAGGGGGATAAATACAATCCCTATTTCCCTAGGTGGTGTTGAAGAAAATGGTGATTAATGAAAAATGTGATGAAGAAAATGGAGATAGCTTTCTACCCAACCGACTCAAAAGTTGTTGCTTATCATCATTTCACAACGTAATCAATGAACCATTTGGCTCGGAGAACCTTTTTATTTAATATGAGCATGCATAAAAATATAAAATGACATGAAAATCCAAAATACTAACATTTTTGCACGACGAAAGGACTAACTCAAAACAACATACATAACGTAATACAATATGAGAAAGAAAAGAAGTAGATCGATAAAGAAACAAAAAAAAACATACTCAAACAAACAACGTTTTAGACAATTGGACTAATGTTTTTTGTTATTGATATTTTCTTCCCAAATATTCGAGTTATACAAAAAGGGTTAAAAATGGCACCCCAGGAAGGATACATGCGACGTGAATAAATGAAGGACATAGAATTCCTATGAAAAAGTAATCGTCTACTATAAAACTTCCCCAAGTAACTGGAATACAAACATAGCAAGAAAACAAGCTTTGTTAATGAGGGAAGATCAAAATGATTTGCATGTCGCGTGAAAGAACATGCGAGGACCAAATAAAGATGTTTTGTTGGATAATTTTTTATGTTCGAGGATGTTGTGTCATGTGAAATATTTGGTTGTTGAAATGCTATGTTTACCAATTTTTGGATTTTTGCAAATTTTACATTTTTTTGGATATTTTGAAATTTTACCAATTTTTTGGATGTTTTGAATTTTTACTAATTTTTTAATGTTTTTAAATTTTTGCCAATTTTTAGGGTTTTTTGAAATTTTTCTGAAGCTATGTAAAGGAAAATGAAGATGTAAGGATGCCCCCAGCGAGAGGTGAGAATTTACAAGGGTAAATCCCACACATATATACAAGAGGAAGATAATCTAGATCAAGGATAAGACAGATAGGTTCAATGTGATGATGAACTCAAACTAATGAAGTGCTAAGAAGGATCAAGCATTCCCCAGTGTAGGATGGCCAAGAAATAAATGATAAAAAGAATGACAAGATCATTTATTGAAAGAAGGGACAAAGTTTCCCTCATACATTATAAAAAGGTAATATTATACACATGGATGTTCAAGAAAATACGGAATGCTATGGAAGGATATGAAAAATGTAGCTAGAAGAGTAGCGTTGAAATAGTGATTAGCCAAAGGCAAAAATCACGAGACACGATACAGAACCAAAGTAAGTGTATGAGCAAGGTATAAACAATAATCGGTAACATATTAATCATGTTTAATCATCGAGATCCAGTGTGTGCACATGGAAATTAATTACTTCTTGTAGTGAATATTTGATAGGAAATAAGTGAAGACAAACTAGCCAATGTGTAGGAATGATTTATTTTGATAGGTGATTTTTGAATGTAGGGTGGAAGGAGAGTCATACATTGCTTTTCGCGCCAGCTAGAAATCCATAGCCCCAATGGAGATGTATTTGATTCTAGTTACAAAATTGCTCTATTGCCAACCAGACATCCATATCCCTGGTAGAGATACTTGAAATACCCTAAGAGAGATTTATATATTGATTTTCTTTTGATTGATTTTGACTCTTTTACTTTTGATAGCTTATTTCAACTCTCTTGATTGTTTTGATAAGGGGTAATGAACCAATGATGGCTTAATGGAAGGATGTGGAAGTGATTGCGATAAAAAAATTAACTAGTGTCAATAAATATGCCCAAAGGTCTTTGCAACAAGTTTATTAAATGAAGATAGTGAGAGGATATCTAAGAGGTCAGTCATTCTTTAATTTACGAAGGTGATGAAAGACCAAGGTCAAATGGATACCATAGAGATAAATGTAGTAAAATGAGCATGAATAGACCAACCAAAATATCAACGAAGGGATGGAAATGGTGGATGACTTGCAGAGGATATGAAAATAAATAAAGGAACATCCATGTGTATACAAAACCTAATTGATATGTTTGATCTTTGTACCTTTTATTTGTTTGTAATGTTTAAATGTTTTCTTCTTTTTTTGTATTTTTGTAAAAAAATTAAATTTGTCTTGATTTTTTTAGATTTTTGATGGTTTTGGGAAGTGAAAAACACGAAGGGAGAAGATGATGAAGATGAATGATTGGGAACTTGGGACAAAAACTATCACTCTGCGTGATAGGATCCAACAATAATGTTTGTGATTTATTTGATAAGGGAGACTAGGAGTTTTTGCTTATCAAGAGTGATATCATCTCTAATCTCGATGATCATGGTGAGATCATACTCAATAAGGGACTTCGACTTATCTTAAAACATGGATTTTATATGTTGGGGCTTGAGTTCCCTGTCCATAGAATTTTGCACTTTTTTCCATACTTGATGGTTACGTTGGTGTGTATTCTTGAATTGCATTTAATTTTTAGATGTGTGCGTGTTGGATTTGTTTAGAGCTTGAAATCTCTTCATTTTTTTATTTTAGCTTGATGAAGACATTTTTTATGTTCCATACCAAGTAATGCATGATTTTTCTGATCCGAAGAAGTGGTAGAATAAATTTGACGTTTGGGATTGATGATAGGAATTTTAGGAATGATGGTGACCTTACCATCATTGTTGATAGAAGGATGATATGATGGGTGAAGAGGATATGGTCCAAGGATAGAAGGAAATGAGCTACTAGGAGGTGAACCACATATAGAAGGTGAAGGGATACTAGGATGTAGCCCAAGGATGGAAACAAATGTGCTATTAGAAGGTGAGCCATAGATAGAAGATGAAGGGCTACTAGGATGTAGCCCAAGGATGTAAGAAGATGGGCTACTAGGAGGTGAGCTATAGTTAGAAGATGAAGGGATACTAGGATGTGGCCCAAGGATGGAAGAAGATGGGCTACCAAGATGTGTCCCATAGATAGAAGATGAAGGGATACTAGGATGTGGCACAATTATATATGCTAATGGGATACCAAGAGGTGTCTCATAGATGGAAGATGAAGGACTACCCAGAGGTGTCCCATAAATAGAAGATGGAGGATACTAGGACGCGGCCCAAGTATAGAAGATAAAGGGCTACTAGGATGTGGCCAGGATAATGGGCTACCCAAACGTGACCCACAAATAGAAGATGAAGGGCTACTAGCTGGTGGCCCACATATAGATGAAGATGATGGGCTACCAGGAGGTGACCTAAGGCAATATTATGTGATAGATAAGGAATGGTTGGGTGATGAGAATATAGGCCAGGCATCAATGAAAAACCCAGGAGTTTTTCCATGTAATGGGGAGTGTGAAGATAGAAGAAAAGGAGGAGGATCAGGTTTGATGATATTAGGATCTTCCTCGATTTAAAAAAAAACAACCTCTTCCACATAATATGCATCGAGGTCAAAAGATAATCCTTGCTCATCATCCTCTAGAGGAATGTCATCCTGTAGCCCCATGAATTCTGTGATTACTTCTTTATTATGAAATATATTTATTGGTATGGGTGGTTGTTGTTTGATCATGGTAGGTTGATTAAAAGAAATGGGTACAACAGTGTTGAAGATTTAGAAGATGTTTGATGATGGATATGAAGGAAAGGTTTGACCTTATTTCATCCAAAAATGGATTGGATAGTGCTTTAAAAAGATATCTTAGCACATCATTTCTTGTGAATGGTTAGACGTGGACGCAAAGATCAATCTTTAGAAAATTGATGAATATAGAATAAGGAATGATCAAAATGACCTAGGGGCCTAAGAGGGATTTTATTTTGATTGATAGAAGAAGATGACTCAAGAGACAAAGTTGGTTTGGATTTAGATGTCTCGCGAGTTGAAGAAGATGTGGATTTTAAATAGCTTGGTATTGGTTTTCCTAGAAGATGACATAGTGCAGGTAGACAAAGATGATCACATAGATATTCAGTAGATTATGACATAGGGATCAATTTGAATGAGTGATTAGAGGAATTTAGAGTCACACAAATCTTCAAAGGAGGAAGACGTTGTTGAGGTGACTAATAAAGGGGGTCCTACGAAGAAATGGAGGACCACGACTCAGGAGTTGAATTATATATTTGATTATAAGAACTTGGAGTCACATGGATCTTCAAAAGTGGAATTGAGGCGACTGATAAAGGGGGTCCTATAGAGAAAGGGAGGACAGGGACTTGGGACTCAAATTGTAGGAATGATGGTGTAGTGTCCACACTTTTTATAGCTCAGTAGCTTGTTGTTTCTTTTCTCATAGACATGTTTTGATAGAGTTTTGTTATATCATGGACATTATATTAGAGATTGGATCTTATTAGACATGTGTGGACATTCAGGCGTATAGCGCCAATTTAGCTTAATTTCTATGTTATCACATTTTCTTATGATGTCATGGATACTAATGGATATGATGTTATTTTTGGAACATAATTATATTGATGGATACTTAGTTGTTGCATGTTGGGATTCTATGGTTATATGTCACTTTATCATCTTGTCTAACTTTGGAGAATTGAGTATAATTGTGCACGTTGTCGCATTTTGATTTTAGTAGGATGTTAGGCTAGTTTAGAACTTATTGATATCTTACTGTGTCGTTGTTTTATATTTTATCAGACAAGTATGGTTAATGTGTGCAATGAGTGTGTAGGTGACAGGTTTATAGGAGAACATGGGATTCATGCCAGCTACACAATCTTACAAAAGTAGCCCACGGGCTGAGTCCTAGCCATGTTCATTGTGTGAAGCCTTAGTATAGGAGATTATTATTTTGGGCACTATGAGTGACCCCAATTTTTGTAATGTATTGTGCTTTGAATTATTAATTTTGTTTAGGGTTATTAGTGGTGTTGTAAACTTGTTTTGGGAGTTAATAATCCCACTTTCATTAAAATTTTGATTTTGTTTAATGAGTCACTTAATCACAAGGGTTTAGGGTCACATGTGAGACCCTTGGGTGGTCCCCACACCCTCTACCCTTGTGCCAAAAATGTAAAACCCGAAATTAGGTTATTTTGGGCATTTTTGGGGACCCCTTTTTAGCTTGGGAGTTCCCCTAACATAAAAATGAGCCCTTGGACCCTACCTAATGGGTAGGGGGCTTATTTTCAAGGCTAGAGGGAGTTTTCCCTCCCTTTTTACCTCTTGTTTGGTCACATCCATGTAAGGGGTGTGGATTGGAGTGCTTATTAAAAGTTTCACTAATTTTGTCTTGCTAACATTTAGGGGAATTTGGGAGAAGAGGGAAAAAGACAATTTTACCCTTTCTCTCTTTTGTTTTGGCATCTTTGACCTTGAAGAAGGAGAGGGGTGACACATGTCACCCCCTCATTTGTGAGGATTCTTGCTTGCTCCTCTTCAAATTCCCATTCATGGGAAAAGAGAGGGACTTTTTCTTTTGGAACTTCTTGCTTGGATGCTTGGGTGATTTGGAGCTAGTGATTTGCTTGAGTCAAGAGTGGAGAAATTTGAAGTTGGAAAGCTTTTTGGAGAGCTTTCTTTGAGGTAGGCTCTTATGTCTTATTGTTTGTGTTGTTTTCTTTTTAGTTGTTAGATTGGTTGCTTGAAATTGTATTGTTGCATGTGGATTTTGGTTGTGTGTTGCTTGTTTTACTCCCTCCATCATATGGCATGATGGAGTTTTGAGTTGTGGGGGAAGAGAGGGATTTTCTCTCTCAATCCTCAAGGTTTAATGGACAAGACTTGTAGGGTCTTAGTGTTTCCCCTCAAATGGTTGAGGTGGGGAAGTTGATTCATTTGGCTTGAATCTCCTTCCCCATTCTTGGTAAGGAAACCCCTTTTGGGGTTTGAAAATCCTTCCAAGAAGGACTTGGAGAAAGGGTGGAGGAATAAGGAGGATTTTGATTGAATTTAGGAGCAATAAGGAGGGTATGGAGATTTTTTCTTTGTGCAAGTAATTTGGAATATAAATTTTGGAGAACTTTCTCCTCTCTTCCCCACCTTTTGAGGAAGAACATGGGTTCTCTCCTTGTAAAACTTGGAGTCTTGATTTATACTTGTTTTGTTTTTCCTTTGAATGTGTTTGTGGTTGCTTCCCCCCATTTCTTGTGCAAGTTGTGGATGGTAGTCCTCTTTCCCATGGGCTTGGGGGAGGCTAGCATGCATCCCAACCTTGGAAAGACATGTCATGATGCCTATGGTTGGGTGATAAACAAGCTCTTTTCTCCTTGCATGGATTTCGTGAAGACACGGAGGTTGGCTCTTAAGTGGAGTTGGTGGCACCTTGGGCTCTCATTGTTCTTTTCTTTCCTTATGATACTTTCTTGTGTTGTAACCCCCTTTCAGATGTAGTTATGTGAGAAGTTACATCTCCTTGTAAACTCTCCATTTTGTACATTTTGTATCACTTGGAAACTTGTCTTATAAATTTTTGATTAGTTGCCACTTTGAGATTTAACACATATAGCCCAAGATTGTGGAGGTGAATTATTATAGTAAATGATTTATCTATTTGAATCTTGATGTAACTCTTGTATTTATATTTACAAAAGAAACATAGTTTGTTGGAGGTGTTGGTTGCCTTAGCCCTTTGTTCCTTGCAAACATTGATAATATTATGTCAAGAAAAGAAATCTTTATTTTTTTGGTTGTTTTCTTGCACTTTCTTGTTTTTGTGAAAACTTAAGGAAAGATGTTATTTAGAAATCTAATTTGTTTTATTTTGGTTATGGAATCATGTGACTGTTATTAAATGAAAACACTCTCCTTCTTGCAATATGTTCCTTTCTTGTAAATGTTGATAATGTTAATACATGAACTAAAAGTTGAAACTTTAGATTTCATTTCCATGAGGAGTTTGATGTTTTTGCTCTTATTAAACAATCTATATCATGATATACAAAAATAAGTATAATCAGCATGTATCTAATGTGATTTTTGTTTTAAATGACAACTACATTTTAGTTAAGTATCAAGTCATAATTAAATTGTTATGTCAATAAAACTCCATTTTGCAGATTTAAAAGTGTGAAGTAAAATATACATACATGTACAATTTTATACCTAATTCTTTTTAAATGATAACATAATATGTATTATACGTGTGTTAATATATATATTATATTATATATATATATATATATATATATATATATATATATATATATATACAACATTTTATATATATATTTTTGTAATAGGCAATATTTTAAACATGCATTATATATATATATAATAACTCATATATTATACATTTATTGTTATATATATGTGTGTGTACACACACACACACACACACACACACACACACACACACACACACACACAGATATATATATATATAAAAAAAATTATTAAAAATATTACCCCTAAATTTTTGCTTTACCTTGGTTTGGTTTTCCAAAGTGCCCCGGGAGAGGCTTGACATTTTAGTATCGTGAGTGAGGTTTGCACATGCAGACACTCTGGGAAAATAAATTAAAATAGTTAATGGTAATATTAATAACATTAAATGGAATAAATGAATAAAAATAAATAGTTAAAAGTCATCCACAACCATTAAATTTTAAATTAATAACTTCTTCGCTCACCCCGTGCACAGGATGGCGCCCAAGCGAGGACGATCAGCTAGAGGTTTGGGGTGTAGTGCACCTACGTGGGAGCCACCAGTACCCAAATTGGGGCCTCATATATTAGAGGCCTTGCACCAGCTGATAGGCGTTGTGGAGTAGCGTCTACCACCACCACAGGAGGTGAGAGGAGATACCATTGGGAGACGAGGAGATGATAGGCAAGGATGCGCATTCAGAGCCACCAAAGCACGATACACCGAGGTGGGAGAGGTCACGTAGCCCTTCCATTCATCACGAGAGGGTAGCCTCGTTCCGTCGTAGCCGCTCACACAGTCTCGAGGGACCATTCGAGGATAGGCGACCCCCTTTGCCTGTTGGACTACATCGCCAGGATCGAGATACAGGCAGTGTGATCAGGGACCTTCTTCACTTGTAGCCACCCACCTACACCAGCTCTATAGATGGATTTGGGGCTGAGTCATGGCTCCTTAGCTTGGATAGTTGCTTTGGCTTGCACTCTTACGAGAGCAACATCAAGGTGATGTTTGCTATACACCTCCTCCGAGACACAACAGGTGTTTGGTGGAGGAATGAGGAGCGGAAGCTCCATCTGACTCGAGAGACAGTGACTTGGGAGATGTTCGAGGAGTGATTCAAGGCTCGTTATATGTTAGAGCATTTCATGCAAAAGAGGATCGATGAGTTTCATGACTTACGATAGGGATCTGACACAGTAGCACAGTATGAGAGTAGGTTCTTGGATCTTTTGCAGTATGTGGACTACCTGCAAGATGAGAAATTATAGGTTAATAGGTTTATTCGAGGCCTTAATGTAGATATAACAGGAGCTGTTAGGATGTTATCTCCTCCCACACTTGAGAAGGCTGTTGAGAAGGCCTACTTAGCTGAGGAGAACAGGACCAAGGCACAAGAGCACCGTGATAGAAACAAGAGCAAGTTTCAGGAGAGGATTTAGGCCTTTCAGAGTCAGAGGTCATGAGGTACTACACCACCCCTAGAGGAGGATTTTGGCCTCCACCATCAGCCATGAGGGCTCCACCACACCCACGCGCAAACACACCACAGGGCCACCGGCAGGGGGCTAGGAAGACCACTTCGAGAGGTGTTTCTAGAGGTGGTTTTGGTGGAGCCAGGGATAGGAGGTAGGGTACTTAGCAGGCACAGCTAGCTCACACGCAGTAGTCTGCTAGGGTTGGACCGGCAGGATCAGTACACCAGAGTACAGGAGGGACCCCATCTCAGAGGGGTATAGTAGGATGTTTTATTTGTGGATCTCCTGATCACTATGTGCGCATGTGCCCACAAAACCAATACCATGGATGCACAAAGAGCTGCTAGATCCGAGCAGATGGTGGGTGACGTGGGACGCGCCCATCGTGTATATGCAGTGGTTGACAACCACCAGGCCGAGCATCAGGCCACAGTCATTGAGACGACATGTACTATCAGGGGTATTTCTATCTCAGTACTTTTTGATTCAGGTGCTTCAGATTCCTTTATATCACCTTCTATAGTGGACCAATGTGGGCTAGTGGTGGCTAGGCAACCAGATAGTTGGTAGGTTGAGTTGGCCTCTGGGGCCAAACTCACCGTGGACTCATATGTGGAGAGTTGCGTACTTGATTTAGGAGCCTTCTCCACTACTCTTGACCTTTGAGTTATCCCTCTAGGTTCCTATCAGGTAGTTTTGGGTATGGATTGGCTTGAGGTCCATCGAGCTAAGGTGGATTGTAAAAATAAGGTCATTGAGTGTTAGGATGATCTTGGGAGTGTAGTTGTGATATCAGGGATGCAGAGACCTATCTCCTTACGCATGATATCGGCTAAGCAACTCAAGTGGAGCATGCGTAAGGGTGTCAGTTGTTTGCTATCACCATTAGTGATCAATCTGAGAGCATTCCATAAGCATTCACCCTTAGATGATCATGTAGTTTTGAGGGAGTATGTAGATGTATTTCCAGGTGAGCTTCCAGGGTTACCACCCCGCAGAGAGGTGGATTTCACCATTGATTTAGTACCTGGATCAACACTAGTTTCTAGGGCACCTTATCGGATGACAACCCAAAGCTTCATGAGCTCAAGATTCAGTTAGAGGAGTTGTTAGATAAGGGTCTCATTTGCCCTAGTGTTTCTCCTTGGGGAGCACCAGTCATATTTGTGAAGAAAAAGATGGTTCTCTTAGGCTTTGTGTAGACTTCAAGCAGCTCAATAAGGTCACAATAAAGAACCGTTATCCGCTCCCTAGGATTGATGACTTGTTTGATCAGATGCGGGGAGTGAGAGTATTCTCCAAAATCGATCTCAAGTTAGGATATCATCAGTTGCGCATATCAGATGCATACATTCATAAGACAACATTTCACACACGTTATGGGCATTATGAGTTCACAGTGGTTCCATTTGGTTTGACCAATGCCCTAGCTGTCTTCATGAGCCTCATGAATGGAGTATTTAGACATTTCTGGATCACTTTGTTTTATTGTTCCTAGATGACATATTGATTTATTCTCATTTCGAGGAGGAACACGAGGAGCATTTGAGGCAGGTACTTCAGGTTTTGAGAGAGCAGAAGTTATATGGGAACTTGGAAAAATGTAGCTTCTTTCAGATAGAGATTTAGTACTTGGGCCATATCATATCAGGTGAGGGTATCTCAGTAGATCCCTCTAAGATACAAGCTATCTTGGATTGGCCAACACCCACATCAGTTACTGAGGTAAGGAGTTTCATGGGTTTAGCAGGGTATTACCACAGGTTCGTATAGGACTTTTCTAGGATTGCTCACCCTATCACTTCTCTTTAGAGGAAAGGGAAGAAGTTTGATTGGTCAGAGAAGTGTGAGTAGGCCTTTCAGTTGCTTAAGGAAAGGTTAACCACGGCGCCCATCTTAGAAGTTCCAGACCACAGAGGATTTTGTTGTTTGTACCGATGCATCACTAGAGGGTTTGGGAGCAATTCTTATGTAAGAGTGTCGGGTTATTTCTTTTGAGTCTCATAAGCTCAAAGACTACGAGCTTAACTATCCTACTCATGACTTGGAGCTTGCAGTAGTTGTTCATGCTCTAGTGCGTTGGAGACATTTCCTTTTGGGTAGGCCTTTCACTTCGAGGACAGATCATCATAGTTTACAACATATCTTCTCACAGCCGAACCTTAATGCTCATCAATGACATTGGATGGAGTTCCAATGTGAGTATGACATGGAGGTTCAGTATATCAAAGGGAAGGAAAATGTTGTTGTAGATGCACTTACTAGACGACGAAATGTGCTTGCTTCTTTAACACTACAGTCAGATTTGAGAGGCAGGATTCTTGAGCACCTTTCAAGAGGATAGATTTTATGAGGGAGCCAGACAGATGTTGGAGTCACAGGGTTCATTAGAGGGCAGATATTCTGGTGTGTTTTAGAGGTAGATGGTTTGCTTCAGTTCCATAGGCGTATCTACATGCCTAAGTCATGTGATCTACATAGTTTCATCCTCACAGAGGCTCATCAAGCCCCATATGCAACACATCCAAGAGTAAAGAAAATGCACGCTGATCTGAGGGAGTTATATTATTGGCAGGCCTTCAACGGGACATAGCATATTTTGTTGCATGTTGCCTTGAGTGCCAAAGGGTCAAGGCAGAGTATTCTCATCCCGCAGGACTTTTACACCCTCATGATATTCCCGAGTGGAAATGGGATGTAATCTCTATGGATTTCATAGTCAGACTTCCCATGTCTTCTTATCATCATGATTCCATTATGGTTACCGTGGATAAATTAACCAAGGTTGCGCACTTCTCGCCAACCAAGGCCACCTTAATGCTCAAGCCATCACCAAGGTATTTATGGAGGACATTGTTAGGTTACACGGGATTCTCGAAGACCATCATAAATGACAGGGATACTATTTACACTTCAGTTTTCTGGACTTCTTTTCAGGCCGCTCTGGGTACTTAGATTAATTTCAGTTTAGCTTATCATCCAGAGACAGATGGGCAGACAGAGAGGGTTAATCAGGTGTTGGAGGACATGTTGAGAATGTATGTCATGGATCAGCAGAAGAAATGGGAAGATTATTTACATTTAGTTGAGTTTTCCTACAACAACAACTATCATAGTTCCATTGGTATGGCTCCTTACCAAGATTTATATGGATGACCTTGTAGGACACCTTTGAGTTGGGATAGACTAGATGACAGGATTATTCTGGGACTAGCCTATCTTTAGGATTTAGAGTAGTAGGTTGTGTTGATTAGACAACGTCTTGAGCATAGGCCAGAGCACGCCAAAAGGTGTATGCAGACACCAAGAGGATTGATCATCACTTCTCAGTAGGTGAAAAATTCTTCTTGAGAGTTCATCTGCATAAGAGTCTGATCCATTATGGAAATGGTTCTAAGCTATCACCTCATTTTGTGGGGCCTTTTGATATTTTAGAGGTCATCGGTCCAGTTGCCTATCACCTAGCTTTGCCACCACACCTTGCATGGGCCCACGATGTGTTTCATGTTTTTGTACTACGTAGATATGTACCTGATGCTTCTCATGTTTTGGATTGGTCGGCATTACAGGTAGAGGACGGAGGAAAGTGGAGACTGGAGCCCATATGCATATTGGAGCACTAGAGGTTGGCCCTTCGGGGTCGAGACTTGGACCAAGTTAGAGTACAGTGGGACCGATACGACGAGACAATAGCTACCTGGGAGGATGCGATACCTTTGAGGGCTAGATATCCCTATCTCTTTCAGTGACTTCTAGGAGGAAGTCTAATTTTAGTAGAGGGGGATGTAGTGCCCACACTTTTTATAGCTCAGTAGCTTGTTGTTTCTTTGCTCATAGACATGTTTTGACAGAGTTTTGTTATATCGTGGACATTATATTAGAGATTGGATCTTATTAGACATGTGTGGACATTCAGGCGTATAACGCCAATTTAGCTTAATTTCTATGTTGTCACATTTTCTTATGATGTCATGGATACTAATGGATATGATGTTGTTTTTGGAACATAATTATATTGATGGATACTTAGTTGTTGCATGTTGGGATTCTATGGTTATATGTCACTTTATCATCTTGTCTAACTTTGGAGAATTGAGTATAATTATGCACGTTGTCACATTTTGATTTCAGTAGGATGTTAGGCTAGTTTATAACTTATTGATATCTTATTGTGTCGTTGTTTTATATTTTATCGGATAGGTACGGTTAATGTGTGCAATGAGTGTGCAGGTGACAGGTTTATAGGAGAACATGGGATTCAAGCCAGCTACACAATCTTGCACAAGCAGCCCACGGGCTGAGTCCTAGCCATGTTCATTGTGTGAAGCCTTAGTATAGGAGATTATTATTTTGGGCACTATGAGTGACCCCAATTTTTGTAATGTATTGTGCTTTGAATTATTAATTTTGTTTAGGGTTATTAGTGGTGTTGTAAACTTGTTTTGGGAGTTAATAATCCCACTTTCATTAAAATTTTGATTTTGTTTAATGAGTCACTTAATCACAAGGGTTTAGGGTCACATGTGAGACCCTTGGGTGGTCCCCACACCCTCTACCCTTGTGCCAAAAATGCAAAACCCGAAATTAGGTTATTTTGGGCATTTTTGGGGACCCCTTTAGCTTTCAGGGAGTTCCCCTAACATAAAAATGAGCCCTTGGACCCTACCTAATGGGTAGGGGGCTTATTTTCAAGCCTAGAGGGGGTTTTCCCTCCCTTTTACCTCTTGTTTGGTCACATCCATGTAAGGGGTGTGGTTTGAATTTCTTATTAAAAGTTTTACTAATTTTGTCTTGCTAACATTTAGGGGAATTTGGGAGAAGAGGGAAAAAAACAATTTTACCCTTTCTCTCTTTTGTTTTGGCATCTTTGACCTTGAAGAAGGAGAGGGTGACACATGTCACCCCCTCATTTATGAGGATTTTCTTGCTCCTCTTCAAATTCCCATTCATGGGAAAAGAGAGGGACTTTTTATTTCGGAACTTCTTGCTTGGATGCTTGGGTGATTTGGAGCTAGTGATTTACTTGAGTCAAGAGTGGAGAAAATTTGAAGTTGGAAAGCTTTTTGGAGAGCTTTCTTTGAGGTAGGCTCTTATGTCTTATTATTTGTGTTGTTCTTTTTTTAGTTGATAGATTGGTTGCTTGAAATTGTTATTATTGCATGTGGATTTTGGTTGTGTGTTTCTTGTTTTACTCCCTCCATCATATGGCATGATGGAGTTTTGGAGTTATGGGGGAAGAGAGAGGGATTTTCTCTCTCAATCCTCAAGGTTTAATGGACAAGACTTGTAGGGTCTTAGTGTTTCCCCTCAAATGGTTGAGGTGGGGGGAAGTTGATTCATTTGGATTGAATCTCTTTCACCATTCTTAGTAAGGAAACCCCTTTGGGGTTTGAAAATCCTTCTAAGAAGGACTTGGAGAAAGGGTGAAGGATTAAGGAGGATTTGATTGATTTAGGAGCAATAAGAGGGTATGGAGATTTTTGCTTTGTGTAAAGAAATTTGGAATATAAATTTTGGAGAACTCTTCTCCTCTCTTCCCCACTTTTGAGGTAGAACATGGGTTATCCTCCTTGTAAAACTTGGAGTCTTGATTTATACTTGTTTTGTTTTTCTTTGAATGTGTTTGTAGTTGCTTCCTCCCCTTTCTTGTGCAAGTTGTGGATGGTATTCCTATTTCCCATGGGCTTGGGGGAGGCTAGCATGCATCCCAACTTTGGGAAAGGCATGTCATGATGCCTATGGTTGGGTGGTAAACAAGCTCTTTTCTCCTTACAAGACATGGAGGTTGGCTCTCAAGTGGAGTTGGTGGCATCTTGGGCTCTCATTGTTATTTTCTTTCCTTATGATACTTTCTTGTAGTAACCCCCTTTCGGATGTAGTTATGTGAGAAGTTACATCTCCTTGTAAACTCTCCATTTTGTACATTTTGTATCACTTGGAAACTTGTCTTAGAAATTTTTGATTATTTGCTACTTTGAGATTTAACACACATATAACCCAAGATTGTGGAGGTGAAGTATTGTAGTAAATGATCTATCTATTTGAATCTTGATGTAACTCTTGTATTTATATTTACAAAATAAACATAGTTTGTTGGAGGTGTTGGTTTCTTAGCCATTTTTCCTTGCAAACATTGATGGTATTATGTCAAGAAAAGAAATCTTTATTTTTTGGTTGTTTTCTTGCCCTTTCTTATTTTTGTGAAAAATTTAGGAAAGATATTATTTAGAAATATAATTGTTTTATTTTGGTTATGGAATCATGTGACTGTTATTAAATGAAAACACTCTCCTTCTTGCAATATGTTCCTTTCTTAAATGTTGATAATGTTAATACATGAACTGAAAGTTGAAACTTTAGATTTCATTGCCATGAGGAGTTTGATGTTTTTTCTCTTATTAAACAATCTATATCATGATATACAAACATATGTATAATCAACATGTATCTAATGTGATTTTTTTTTAAATGACAACTACATTTTAGTTAAGTATCAAATCATAATTAAATTGTTATGTTAATAAAACTCCATTTTGCAGATTTAGGGGTGTGAAGTAATATATACATACATGTACAATTTTATACCTAATTATTTTTAAATGATAACATAATATGTATTATACGTGTGTTAATGTATATATATATATATATAACTCATATATTATACATATTTATATACAATAATATATTTCATAAATAGGTAATATTTTAAACATGCATTATAATATATATATATATATAACTCATATATATACATATATTAACTTATATATATGTATGTGTGTGTGTGTGTGTATATATTTTACATACATAATTTATTTATTTATTAAAAAATTATTAAAAATTTTACCCCTAAATTTTTGCTTTACCTTGTCCGGTTTTCCTGTGCCCAGGAGAGGCTTGACAGATGGGAAGAATTTATGGTGACACAAATCTGTAGAGGAGGAAAACGAGGTTTAGGTGACTGATAAAGGGGGTCATGCAGAGAAAGAGAGGACCGTGACTCAAGATTCATATTAGATGTTTGATTGAAGGAACTTGGAGTCACACGAAACATTAAAAGAGGAAGATTTCATTGATGTGACTAATAATGAGATCTTGCAGAGAAAGGGAGGACTACAACTCAGGAGTCAAATTAGAGGAATAATGGGAAGAATTTTTGGCAACACAAATCCTTAGAGGAAGAAATCATCATTTAGGTGAATGATAAATGGGGCGGTAAGCTAATTAATAGAAACTAAAACCAAATAGTTCCAATAACAAAGCTAATCTAACATAAACATCATGATAAAGCTATGCATGGATAAAAGCTAATTAATGCATCCAAATTAAACTTGGAAACACTAAACCATTCCTAGCTAATTTAGATATGTTGCTAGATTATAGTTGCTCCTATGATTATAATAAGATCAAAGGATGGCTATCTCCAATAAGAGGAAAGGATCTCACCAATATGGCTTAATGGCCATATATGGAGCTTCTATTACTACTCTTTACAAAGAGGATAAATGGGTGCAAGATCAATAAGATTCTTCAATGGTGGAGTATTATCTTATCATGTGCATATAATAACACTAGTAAAAGTGTGGTGTGAGTTTGAGAGGGGGATACTAGGTTCTATATATAGATTTCCAATTTGGGAGAAGCTAAAATCCTAGTGAATGTGAGATAACAGATAAAGTAGAATTAGAATGGATAAACATGATTAGAAAGAATTAATTGGAATTCACAACTCATGGGAGTTGGAGATGATTTAATTAATCAACTAGGATTAATTAATACGCCAAAATAAGCTTAGGAAGCTATTTGGAGGTGATTTAGGAGGAATTTGATATTACTTGGAGGATTTGTAAGAGGGATTTAACCAAAAAGAGGGTTTATTGATTAAATAAAGAATTGAAAATAATTAACTAATGATAGTTAATTAAAAGAGGATTATAACTAATGAATGGTCGTTAATTGACATCCAAAATGAAGGGAAATGCTAGTTAATTAATGAAGTGCCATTATTTGACCGATATAAAGGGGAATTTTAGGTAATTAGTGGGAAATCACTAATTATAACTGAAATGATGAGAAAGATGATAATCCATGTAATTTTAGTATCGTAATCGTAACTCGGATTTATGTGTCTATAAAATCATTCCTATCCTTTTCAAGTCATTAGGTCATCACAAATTAGCACAAAAGTAATAATATCATCTAAGTCTTCTTATCCTTTTGATTTCTAGTGCTTAGTTACATAATATATCATTATTTTATTTATTCAATGATTATTCTTAATATTGTTGTAATTAGCTTTTAAAACTAATTGATTAGGATAATCTCCCATTGAGACTACCTCCTAAAAGATTAACCATTTAGGTTAAATTAGAGCCATATGAAAATAATGAATGGGGTTCCAAATTGATTACTAGTAGTGGTACGACAAACAATAAAATTTATAAACAAATGATTGAAAATATTTGTCTAAATATGATAGCATAATGTAACCCATATAAATTTTCACATTTGTTAAAGGGAAATTAGTTTCTTTTGAATGATAAATGCAAATTTCCTATCAATATTGACACATATGAAGATGATGTATTTTGTGATATGATTTTGATAGAGCTATGTCATGTGTATTTTTGTGTACATTGGGAATATAATATGAAGGTGCTAGATGATGCCCTCAAAAAACATAAAAGATTTAGGAAATTACACTTTAAATTATTCAAAGGATATAATTTTAGAGGTTGAGAAGAGTTTGGGGATATTACATATTTTAGGAATGGAGTTCATTGAAGTTTTGAAAGGATTATGCTTATCTTACATTAATTCGAAGGATTTCATAGGAGACATGGGAAGTTGAATCCTTATGAACAAATAATATCCTATAAGACGTGAAGAGGATGTTAAGCGATTTCATAAATACAATGTTATAGGATATTCAAGATGGTTTACCAGGTATATAAGGCATTATTCATCAAATGGACTCGATACATAGTCTTTTTTTACCAAAATATGTTCAATATAGGTTGATACCTATGAAGAATGAAGAGATGAGAAAGTAATTAGAATACTTTTTGTGAAGGGTTTGATAGTAAAATATGTGTATGTGTATAGTACCTCTAGTATTTTCATCGAAGAAGGGAGGTTTGAAAATGCACACATATTCAAGAGCCATAAAAATGATTACTATCAAGTATAGATTTCCATTTTTGTACATGGATTATTGATGGAAGTTAAATAAAATTTTGTTCTACTTAATTTTATTAAAGTAGAGAAGTGAGAAATTAAATAGAGTTGTAGATACATTAAGATCAAATAGAATTTTAGGAGATGGACACTAATTAGGAAAATAATATTTTCAATAAACATAGAGAGAAAATGTTCATAGAACTAGTAAGTGTTAATATCATACCTTCATTAGATTACTTTTTGTAAATATGGAGAGGAAAAATAGGACCATCAAAAATATGGTGAAAATCATGATGAAGGCCAAATGTCTTTCAAAAGAATATCAAGGGTTAAGATTTTACGAGAAAAAAGTATTTAATAGATGTCCCACAAAGGATATGTGTGGCAAGATTCTACAAGAGGAGTGGATAAAAAGAAAATACAACATAGAGAAACTTAGATTATTTACATGATTGGCATATGCATTTGTGCTAAATGAGAAAAGAAAGAAGTTAAATGATATAGGATAAAATTTCCTCTTCATCGGCTATAAAAAAAGAGTCTAAAGCATATAGGCTATATAACCCTGTTTAAAAAATGATTGTCATTGGTATGGATGTTCAATTCATTAGGAATGATTCATGGGATGGCATAATTGACACATCATTAGGCATCTCAATGATACTTATAACTAATGTAGAAGGTAGAAATGAGGATGTTTCCAGTAATGAAGTTGAACCTATCATATGCAAGAAAGGTGAAAGTTCAAATACCCTTCCATCAACTTCAATATCTTAAAAATGTTCCATAGTTAAACAACTCTAGTAGTACAAGGTATCCCTCTACAGAGAGTTTAGATCTGATGTTCAAATTTATAATGCTTAGAAGAGAAAGAGCTTGAGGGAAATTTATCAAAACTCAAGGTATGTTGATTATGATTGAAATTTAAATTTTACATTATTTTTTAACAATAATCCTATTCATTTTGCACAAGTGAAAGAACATAAATGGTGTAAGGACATGGATGATAAGATAAATTCCATAGAAGAAATAAAATAAGGGATCTAGGTGATTTTTCAACACCTAAACAAATTGTAAATGTTAAGTGGGACTATAAGAGCAAGAGTAAAATTGAAGGAAAAATACTTCAAAACATAAGGAAAGGCTAGTTGTTAAAGGGTATAAAAACATCCTAGAAGAGGATATGATGAGACATCTACTCCATTTGTAATAATGAAAAGTATTTTAGATGTATTAGTAATAGAATACTAACAAAAGTGAGAGGTATTTCAAATGGATGTGAAGTATACATTTCTAAATAGAGTGATAATAGAAGTTTATATTGAAATACCACTAGGGTATGAGATCCCCGAAGAAGAAAAAAATTATACAAGCTGAAGAAAGCACTCTACATACTTTGTAATGAAATTATTTAGATATATCTGAATATCAACAACAATAGAACACCAAAATATTTATAAATGGTCACAATATGAAAGTATAATAACTTATCCACTCTGAGGGGGAAACCTCCAAACCATAAAATAATAGTAAAGTTCTCAATATGATGATAATTTCCTACTTTCTAACTCATATACATACCCTAGTATACTATGCAAAGTAGCAAGGTTAACCCACTAAGCATATGAAAGCAACAATAACTACAATATTACATGATAAAAAATTATGTTAGCTATAGGCCAACTATCCATATCACAACATATGACTTAGAGAGAAGGGTGTAGTATGCCCCTTCCCTTTAAAGAAATAATATCCCCAATGTTACTAATATTTGGATGTTTATGCCAAAATGTTGAATCCTCCCATGTTTCATTTTCAATGTCTAAACCCTTTCATTTGATTAAAACTCATGATGACCCTTGTCTTTAACTTCTTATTCTATGTTTGTAAGATTAATTTAGGCTCTGTTAGCTTAATACATCCCACACATCATATGGTTACATGGATGCATCATATGGTTACACGGTTACTCCTTAACCATCCCTGCCTTGTGTAACTGTTTCATTGCTTTATATTCTTCTTCCGCTGTTTTGTTCAAACACACATTGAAATACATTGAATATTATTTTGTCTTGTGCTATCTTGTCTTGTTATCATTGGTATCAGAGCATCTCAGATTAGAGTGATGCGTGGAAATTAGAGTCTGGCTAGTGTTTAGCGTGTGTAGATCTTGGGACGTGTGGTAGCTTGCAAATCTAAACATTGGCTATGCAGACCTATTTGGAAAGTGTTAGATTGGCAATTTGTTATCCTTTAGCATTTTCCTGAAAATTGAAATGTCGCAGTTTGTGATCTATTGAAGTCATGGAGCAGGCACTTCCTGGCGCAACCTGTCTTGAAATCAGAAACTTTCCTGTTCCTGGAAATGGTATGTCCAAGCGTATGTTTTATTGCAACTGATTGGTAGATAGTTTGGATCAAAATATTTTTAGAAAGCTCCCCGAGATTGATTGATCTCTACTCGCATTGCGTTGGCAAGTTACGTTAGGAAATCAGGATCATTTTCATTGTGATACTCCAATCTTGAAATTTGAAGGTTATCAATAACCATCTGAATAGTTTCTTGCAAAGATATACAGACCTACTTGAGTGGGAAAAGCTATGACAAGAGTCCTGCATTAGAATCAAAGCCAACTTCAACTTGCTTCGCTTGTCCATCAACAAGGTCTCAGTTCAATCCTTCATTATGAGAATCCATACACTGAAGACAGATTGGAGATCAATTTTTCTTGGTGCAAAAGTACGAAGAAGAGGAAACGAGACCTCCCCATAAACCAGTGACCAGCCAGCAGTGAACATTCAAAAGATCAAGAGATGTGAAGTAGTGAGCCTCAAAGTTATATCCATTGATTAAGTAGCAACATACAGGAGGATGGAGGAAAATAGAGGCTGGAGGAAATCCAGTGACCTCTTGCAAGCCTCAAGTAATGAGGCCACCGATTGATATTGTGGTGAATAAGGTATTGAGGACCAAATTTCCTCAATTTTTGGTTTGTGTTTATTTCAGTTTCTGTTTTGTTCCATATTATGTTGTTTTGTGATCAGATGTTGAAAATGGATTACTTTGGAGCATAGTTGTTTGCCAATGGTTCTTTGTTTTGAATTGATCCTTTGAGTTCCGTGCTTTGAAAAGAAGATGGTTCACTTGTGAATACGTTCACTTGTGACATGAACCATGTGCAACAAGGTATAAGTGGCAAGATCCAGTAAATAGTATGTTTCTTGATGCAGTCTCTTTCTCAGTATTCACATTTCACATTATGGGAAAAAACGACTTAGTCAAGGGCAACATCCAGTGGTAGTGATTTGTTTCCTTTGCTATTGAAGATTGGATAAACAACAATCGAAATTACTAGCTAAAACTAAGAACATGAGTGCTATGATTCTTAGAAGTGAATGTGAAATATTTGTTAGTATTTTTGTTTTTTTCCTATGTTGTTTGGTTGTTCAATAAAGTACAGATGATGCATAGTTTCTTGTTTGGGACCTCCAAACTAAAGAGCGTCATGGGGACTAGAAAAGAACTGAAAGCAACGCATGGTACTCAAAGTTGGGTTCGTGGTAATCCTGTAAAACCACCAAGGTATCATCCTCTTGGGTTTGTGGTACACCTATAAAACCATCGAGGTATCATCCTCTTGGGTTTGTGGTACGCATATAAAAACACCGAGGTAAAATCCTCTTGGTTCAAGGTAATCATGTTAAACCATTGAGGTGAACAGTCAGAAAGTGTTCCTGTCCCTCTAGGTTTATGGTCAACCTTAGAAAAACCATGTGAATCGAGACCATGTAGGCATGCTCGTGTGAAGACCCTCTTTGTGGTGTTCTCATTAAGGGGGACTCTCTATCTGGAAATGTATGTTTGTACAAACAATGTATTAATGGGGGAATATTAGCTTAATACATCCCACACATCATATGGTTACATGGTTACTCCTTAACCGTCCCCTGCCATGTGTAATTGTTTCATTGCTTTATACCCTCTTTGTGGTGTTCTCATTAAGGGGGACTCTCTATCTGGAAATGTATGTTTGTACGAACAATGTATTAAGGGGGGGATGTTAGCTTAATACATCCCACACATCATATGGTTACACGGACGCATCATATGGTTACACGATCACTCCTTAACTGTCCCTACCTTGTGTAACTGTTTCATTGCTTTATATTCTTCTTCCATTGTTTTGTTCAACACACATTGAAATACATTGAATATTATTTTGTCTTGTGCTATCAGGCTCCAATATGATGCATCCCTCCTCATCAAGCTTTGAAACACTAATGAGAAGACACATTCTCCCCAATTACCTTCTTTAAGCAAGAAACATGGAAAAATGGATGTATTTTAATTGACCTAGGAAGCTCTAATTGATATGTCACACTTCCAGTTATTTGTAACACTTTATAATGGCCATAGTATTAGGGTGAAATATTTTTATTTATTTATTATTGTTTTAAACATAGTTGATTGTATGGTTGTAATTGTGCAAAACAAGTTTCAAACTTCAAAGAGTTGCTTACTTTGATATTGATCACCTTGTTGCTTCGTGTAGGTTTTTGCCATTACCAAGTACTCTTTAAGGCTAGAGAGCACATCATGTCGGTGTTTAATATGATCTTAAACTGATCTTACTTTAGGATGGACTCTTAATTTGGAAGTGAGAGATGGTGGATGGTAACCACATAATGCCAAAATGGGCTCTTTTTGGATGAAGTGTGAAATGAAGGGTTATACCACCATTCTGCAAGTGGTGGCCACTCCACCCATATCTCCTGTTTATCCGAAGCAAAGCATTGTAGATACCCATTCAATTTTTTTTCCTATCTCTTTCTATCCATCAGATTAGGGATGATATAATGAAGTACGAGCCAATTAAGAACCTAGACATGAGAATAAATAAGTCTAAAATTATCTTGTAAATATAGGAACATGATAACTGACTATAATGTATTCCATGTAATATTTAAACTATATCCATAAAATATATGACAACTATACCTTGTATAAGTGGATGTGGCAAGGAACAAAAATGAGCATACATGGCGAGTCTATGTACAACCAACATAATTACACTTTCCCTTTAGATTTTGGAAATCTTGTGATGAAATCCATAGAAACCTCTGCCCACCACTCATTGTGAATAGATAGAGGCTACAAAAATCCTAGAGACTTAATAATTTCACCCTTGTTACACTGACACACTAAAAATTTTGCAACAATTTTGTACATCTCCTTTCAATCCTTCCCAGAACAAATCTTTCTTACTGATATGATAAGATTTTAGGAATCCTGAATGGCCACCCACTAGAGAAGTATGGAGCTCTGAGAGGACTTAAATTTTAAATGTAATTTTTTTGCATAAGTACTATTAGTCCTTATACCACCATGCATCCCCCTTCCATAATTTTTTTTCTAGAATGCTTTTATCTTGTTAGAGATTAGGAATGAGTGTTTGAGTCTCCATGTCATTTCATCATTCTGATATTACCTTATCTACCCAACTTTCGTATAATATGGACATGACATATAACAATGCCTCTATGGATTTGTCTTTCCTAGATAATGCATCATCTACCACATTTTCTTTCCTTTTTGTAATTTGATTTCAAAGTCATAGTCTAACATCTTAGCGAGACTCATTTATATTGTACGGTCTCCATTATTTGACAGCATGAAAAATAGCCATCATTTCAAACTTATATGTTAGTTTTACTAGGTGCTTACCTTTGAAATGATAACTCTCAAATGTAATGGGATGACCCTATTACATTATCTTAATATAATTTTAGCAAATAAAATTCTAATTTTAGGAGGTTTTACCGCTTTGCTATAAAGTTCTATTCCTAAATTTTAGTGGAACCTTTTTTGTTTGGATGTGCATGTATTAAAGTATTAGATTGGTATTAAAAAAATTTTCATTTGGATTTAGAGTTTTTTTTTTGAAATAGTTGTTGTCCTTATTAGTATTGCCCAAGGAGAGTAAACTATGGGTTTCAAACTTACTTAAATAGTTATACTATTTGTACCTTTCCACCAATAAGATGTTGCTATTATTTTTCATAAACAAATATACACTTTTTATATTAAAAAAATATGCAACTCACAATACTTAACAAAATAATTGTAAAAATTTATTTATCTTCCTTTTGATTGGTTTGTAAATTGAGATGTTATTGGAACCTTCAACAATTTTGAGAAAGTAAATTTTTAGAACATTTATTAGAATTTATTTACATCCTTTTACTCTCCTCCTCCAACTTTGTTAGAGGTACTAACATGTTTAGAGCTTTCCATTCTCTCCACCAAATTATTGTCATTCTATTGATCATCTCCACTACTTTTGTGTTTGATGGATCGTTTTTCTTGTTGCATCCACCACCAATGGGGTCTGAGATATCTACCCTTTGTCCAAAAAAGGTGAAAAACACCTAAAATTCATACATAGGAGGCTCGCTACTGCCTGAATTACCCCAAATGTTTGGAAAACTACCTTCTTTGGAAGAGTTGGTTTTAAAAGATTGTAGAAGTTTGTATTCCTTCTAGCCAACTTAAATCTATATGTCACATGTGTTGGAGATGCGTTTCACAACTCACTACAATTTATGTATATACATTTCTTACTTCTTTGTAAACACTGGATTTAGGTTATTGTTCCATCTTACAAAGCTTCTACAAGGTTTTGGAAAACTCAGGTATTTGAAGTTGTTGATGGATGGGTGTTACAAACTATCCGGTCTACCTAATAATTTTATACAACTGAAATCCTTGAAATATTTGAGTAGAGTTGGTTGTAGGGAACTCAATTTTTTTCTAATAATTCTGAAAACATGACATCACGTGAAGAAATGAATGCATCATCATGCCAATGATTGCAAGGATTGTCAATGGAAAGCCTTGCTAAAATAAAGAGCTCAAGTTAATGGATATTAGGAGAAGCCCCATGTTGATATAGAGGTGGGAAGAAATAAAAGGAGGCCACCATTTGCTTATAATGAGTTCACCCAGTACTGATCCAAAAGTAATGTATGTAGATACAATTATTGATACCAGACTATCATCTGGAAACACACTTGTATTGTTTAGAATGCGTGACCCTGATCAATCTTTATGGAGAATTTATGATCCCAACATTCATGACCAAATTCAAAAGCCTTTAAAAGTAGTAAGGGAGAAAAATGTGGAACTCAATTTGAACTAATCAGACATTATACTAGTGGACATGGCGATCAGATAAATATTCTATGAATACCATGAATGGGGTGGTGGATGTTATGGTGTCCTAAAGCGTTTGCCACTTTCAAGGCATTAAACACTTTCTTTGTAATTCTTGATATAGAAGGAGGAAAACACCTAAAGTTCTTATGAAAAAAGGCACAACTGTGATAGATTGTAGTTGTTGCAGTAACAGAACTTAGTGTTCGAGGAATCACAACACGGGAATTTCAACGCATGCAGAAGGTGGAGTGTCTTGGCTCTCCTGTCCATCAACAGATGAGAAGAAGAATCCACAACCGTCATCACCACTACTATTACATCACTGTTCAAAACACTCTCTACAACTTGAATCTTGCATATTTAAATTGATGAAACTCTATAACTAATCCCAAACCAAACTAGACCAATTCACCCATGTACCAAGTTCGTTGAGGTGAATTCAAGGAGGGTGGTGCGTAGGCATATGAATCATGCCTATTTCCCATGTATTATTGTTGCGGATGTTGTGAATAAGGATCTATGAGCTTCTCTTCTACATATCCTACAAACTACGTGGAATCCAAGCATATAGAATAATCGGTTAGCACGTGAGAGATGATGGCTTATGTCGATGCAATGCCAATGCGAGTGCGAATGTGATTCCCATCAATTGTTGTCAATCACCCATGCCTTTGGCTTGTGTCAAATTTCATGAAATTTGTGCCTCTACTCAAACAAAACCTCATCTTCTTACAGTCGTGGGCTAAAAATATGTTAAAAAATAGAACACAATAACCAAAACATTTTTCCAAGAACAAAATAATACTTCCACAACTAATATCTTTTGGGGAAGAAAATAAAAAAATACTTTTTTAGTGAATTTACAAGGATGACTTTGTTGGTTGATGAACTTGTTGAGCGTCCACCCAACAAAACCAAGCACTATGACATACATTATGAAATTCAAAATCAACAACAGTCTTTCCTACTACTCAAGCCATGATATTCCCTTCCTTTTTCTCAATTCCTACAATGCTGTAACAAACCAACTGGCACTAAAATAATACCCGACCCTCTAAAAATGGTGGTGCATAGGAATAAGAGTCTTGGAAACTATACTTTCTAATATTTATCTGGCTGCAATCGTAGGCATGTTAAATGATGATAAGATAGGGATGAATGAGGTGGGGTGGCTATATTTGAAGGAGCCTAAAGTTGTTGAATTGAACGCATGGCAACTGAAATTGCTTTGTTGTAGTGATAAGAATGGATGCAATCTCAAGTCTTGTCTCCATGTTGTGAATACAAGTTTTGGGTAATCAACCCCACAACGTGCAAGGTTTGGACATTTTTTTAAGATTTTCAAGCGCTTTTTCACGACTAGAGCTTGTGTGTCATGATTCAATATAGCTCACCAATGCCACTTAGGTAGCAGAATGGGTCATCCACGTCCTGAAATTTCAGAGAATGGGAAACAGATACAGTCGTTACATCTTTATGCGAGTTCCTTTGTCTAACGCATCATGTAGGTACTTAGAGTTGTAATTACTACATTTTTTACTTTAGGATTACCTAGTGGGACCCTCAACAAAGCGTTTGCTAGTCAAGCCGTAACATTAGGATAGCTAGGATTTTTTGAGACAAATATCTATTTATCAAAAAAAAAATGGATATTAAATTTTAATTTCTTAAACCATTTAATTGCACTCATTGTTTTGTGTTTGGGGTCACGTATTCATCTTCAAAAATATTATATATGTTTCATAACCCTCGTGGCTTTGAGTAAGACTAACATAATGACTAAATAAGATATGCACGCAAAGTGTTTAACAAAATGAGTGATCAAGATATCATCTTGTATGCAATGCGATCATCAGCCAAAACATGAGTTTTCTCATGAGACATTAACATTGTTTCATGAAATACAAGCCATAGGTGTCCATCCCGATTGGTACGCCTTTCTAACATTTTGTCAGCCTGTACATTACAATTTTTGTTGCGAAAGTACTTGGCAACATTATTGTTCTTGTTAATAAGAAAATTTTACATTTACAAACAAATTTATTAATAGCTTTCCTCATCCAAGGAGACAAAAAAATACTCGTGCACTTCTCGCATACAAATTATAAGTCAACAAGGAGGGAAAAAAGACTTGCACACTTGTCGCAAATTATAAGTCTTGACTCTAACAAAATAACATGCCAAACCATTCTAAGCACACTTGTAATGCAGAGTTTGGAGGTCATTAAACATAAATATGTCAACTCATAAATATTCCTCATGAGTCACTATATTGCATTTCCCAAATTGTTATGAACCTCGATAATTAGCATGAAATTTTCTTGAAACAATTGTTGTACTCTATTTCTCCTTGTTAGTTAGTTTCCTTAATTAGACTAAACATATCCTAAATTCACAAGTTTTCTAAGATCATTTAACCTACAACAAGTAGAAAGCTTTAGATTTCATCAGTTTTATGTTAAAAACACAAAATCTATAAATTTATATTTTTTTAATGGCTGTAAATAGATATGAATGACAGGTATTTTTGTTGCATCAAAACAATTTAGAGGTGAAGTGATAAGATTAAAGATAAAGCGTTGTGGATGTAATGGTGGAAGTTTCAGTAGCAAAGCACATCTCCATGAAAACATTTGCAGCAAGACAAACATTTTCACATAGTTGTAATTTTATTAAATGACTCTCAAGGCATTTATGAATCGAGTTTTCGATGATCAAGTAGAACTAGATAAGGCTTCAAATTGCACAAATGAATACAAATGTGCAGGTATGGGGAAAAAATTATAGCAAGATTCGAAGAAAAAGTTTTTTTAATAAAAATATATACCTAGCAAAAATATCCGTCAACCCTATTTCTTAGTTGCATACTTTCCAAATTTCACATCATTAACCAGTGCAAACAAATAATCCATATATTTGACTCACATTGAAATTGAAATTAAATTTTTTTGTTCAAGATATCAAAGATTCATTAGAAATATATTAGGATAGCTATATTACATCCCAAAGGAGCCCATAATCATCTTTGGTTATTCTTTTTATTTAAAAAAATTGTATTAATAATTAAAGAAACCCAATAGTAAGCTTTGTTTAATTACATTTTTGGACAATATGCTCATTAAGTAAATAAATAATATAATGAAGAAAATGAAATGCAGAAACTATGACACATTAGTTTGTTAAAAAGATTTTGGACTATCTTTGTTAACCCTAAGTGTTCATTATTAAAAATGTACTTGCAAATCTTTTTCATCCCAGAACTACTACCAATTAATATAGTTATTATAATCAATTCTCGAAAATGCATCTTGATATAAACATAGACACAACATAGGGAAGAGATTACAAATATGTATAACTAGAGATGTTTATGATTTTCATTTCATTAAATGGATATGAACTTCACAACTACTCCATTAAAGTATAAAAACCCGATGGACCATAGGGTGGCCTTGAACTCATGAGAGACTACACACACATTCAATTCATTGATTTTTTTAAGTAAGACAAAAAGAATTAATATTTAGAAATTAGATGACATAAATTACCTGAGGTTGAGGCTCATTTGACTCATATCTTATTGATTTATAGCATTTGTTTCAATGTATCATTAAATTCTTGTGTGATGTAAAGACTAACGTCGCTTACTTTGTGGCTTCCACCAAACTGTGTCAAGCTTAGAATTTATTTATGGATTAAAAAGAATATTACTAAGGGAACAATAAGGATATGTATAGGAAGACTTTCACCTCTTTACGAAGACAAGTGTTTTCCTCTCTCAATGTTTTTATGCTGAGAGTAATGAAATTATAAGCCATTACCAACATACCATAAGTGAGGTAGGATCATGTAAAGGATATACATAACCAAAGTTATTTTTCACCAATTAAAACAAAACAAAACACAAAATATAGTGTTAATGCTTTGATATATTTGATTAATGTTGCACACAATATCCAACATAATGGGAAAACACTTAGATGTGAGAAAACTTATTAGCAACTACAATCTCTTAGATTGTAGTTGATTCTATGTACTCTAAAGTTACCCTAAAGCTTGTAAAAGGAAAAGGAAAATTAAAAGAAAATAAAACTATGGTGATGCACAATAATGGGTTTGATTTTTTTAATTTTGTTTGGGTTTAGTAAAAAAACATTTTAGATATACAAGTTAACATAGTTCAACAATGTATAATGATAAGAAAATAACCTAAATGGAGAACTAAAGTTATTGAGCAAGAAGAAAGTGGAAGGCACAAGTACACAACTCCTTTTATCTATTATTGAAAAAAGAAACACACTTACAACTTGATGAAAAGGTATTTGAGAATTTACATAAAAATAAAATCTAAGCTTAAGGCATTTCGATAATGAAAAACAAGAATTTAAGTGAATTCAACGATTATTTATGCATAATATAGACTACGTCTATTTATTATAAATGTCGAAGAAGTAAATGTGCAGCATTCTCTCTCTTTAAAATTCATTATTTGTTATATATGTGCCAACAAAATTAAATTTTGGGTCCCTTTGCAGCATGGTTTGTATGTCACTTATAAAAGGGGGTGTGGGGAGCTTGCCCTCCTCTTGATGCGGGGGTCAGGGGGTGGCAAAAATTAACGAATTAATCCCTTCATTCTAGAAAGATGAATTTAACTAAATTCTATTTTTAGGATAGAATCTCCTAATGGTGTTTTTCCACTCTATTTTTAGGAGGAGGAATCCAAACTATACTTCACCAATTAGGTGTATATATTTTTGTGGAGATCTAAAGTTTCTCATAACGAGTTTGCATGTAATTTTTTCATCTTGAGTTAATAAAGATTGATATCTTGCATTGTGGATGTTTCCCTAAGTACTCAACTAGGTTTTTAGCATGTAAATCTAGTGTTCATCTCTTGCATGTTTGGTATTTCATATATTTATTTATCTTCTCTGTAAACTTTTATTTTGTTATTCACATTTCTGCATATTCATTACTGCATAGTCTATGATTCCTAACAAGTAGTATCAGAGCATCGTTTCTAGATTTGCAGTAATTTTTCAATGTTTGGTGTTGTTATTACATCAAATGGAGAAAGTTTCAAGTGCAAAGTTTGAGGTGGATAATTTTAATGGAAAGAACAACTTTGAGTTGTAGAAACTCAAAGCACATGGTGTACTAGTGCAAAATGGGTTGCACATATCCCTTGATGGAGAGGCAAAGAAACTTGTAGGGATGGATAATGATGACTGGGAAGCGATGGATACAAAAGCTCTCAATGCAATATGTTTGTGTTTAGCAGATGAAGTTATTTTAAATATTAGAAGAGAAAAGACAACGGGAGGCTTACGGACCAATTAGAAAGTTTGTACATGAAGAAATATTTAACAAATCATATTTATTTTACGAGGAAGTTGTATACATTTAAGGATGAAAGAATGTATTAAAATTGTTAATCATTTAAATATTTTTAATACTCTATTATTTTAGTTGACTAGTATTGATGTGAAAGTGGAGGATGAAGACAAGGCAGTCACCTTGTTATGTACTTCATCGGATTCTTGGGATCATATAATAACCTCTATTAGTTTTATTACTATTGATGATCTTGACTATGATTATGTTTTGTGAGCATTGTTGGTTGAGGAAATGAGAAGAAAATATACTAGAGAGAACTTTACACCTAAAGCCATGTTTGCTAGAGGTAGATCTAAAGAAAGAGGTCAAAAATCAAGAGGAACATATAAATCTAATTCACAAGGTGGGAATAATAAGGCAAGGTGCTAGCACTGCGGAAAATAAGGGCATCTTAAGAAGGATTGATGGAGGAGGAAAGAATTAGAAAAGAAGGAAGATGTCAACAAGGAAGTAAATGAGGTAGAAACAAGTGAAGGTATGAATGATGAAGTTTTATCTATTTGTAATGTTTCCTCTTATCATCATGAATGGTTATTGGATTCTGGTGCTATACATCACATGTGTCCACATAGAGGTTGTTTTATTCTTACCAACCCTTTGACGGTAGTTTTGTTCTTTTAGAAAATATTATTTCTTGCAAAACTGAAGGGATTGGTAGCATTAAGATAAAAATGTTTGATGGTATAGTAAGGAATCTAACAAAAGTAAGACATGTGCGTAACTACAAATAAATATGATCTCCTTGAGTCAATTAGACTCTAGTGGTTATAAGTTCACAGGTCAATGTGGAGCTCTAAAGGTGTCTAAGGGTGCCTTAGTTGTAATGAAGGCTCGAAAGGTTGGGAACCTTTACATATTGCAAGGGAGTACATATATCAGTTAAGCAGCCATGGTATGTAAAACATCTAAAGATTCTACTCATTTATGGTATCTACGTTTGGAGCATATGAGAGAGAAAGGATAAAATGTTTTGAAAGATCGTAAGTTACTCCTTGATTTAAATTTTCTAGACTTAAATTTTTGCAAGCACTATGTTTTTGGGAAACAATGTAGACATAATTTTAAAGCTAGAAGTCATGTAAGTAAAGGTATTATTGATTATATTCATTATGATCTTTGGGGTCTAATACCACTAAATTCATATGGTGGAATGTTGTATTTTGTTACTTTTATAGATGATTACCCTAGGAAAGTATGGGTCTACTTTCTTAAGAGAAAATTTGATGTTTTTAGTACATTTAAGCAATTTAGATCTTTTTTTAAAAAGTGCACTGGCAGATTTATCAAATGTTTAAGAACAGATAATGGAGGTGAGTTCACATCCTTGGAGTTTTCAACTATTACAAGAAGTTGGGATTGAAAGTCAATTAAATCATTAGCTATACTCCATAACAAATGGATTTTCTAGTGCATGAATAGGATTATTTTAGAGAGAGTAAGAGCATGCTCGATAATGCAAATTTAGATCAACGTTTATGGGTAGAAGCAGTTTGTACAACTTGCTATATAATAAATCACTCACCATTAATTGCAATATATTGTAAGATTCCTAAAGAGGTATGGATATGTCATCCATGTGAATATTCAAACTTGATTTTTTTTGTTGTAATGCTTATGCTCTTACTAATAAAAATCAGCATTCAAAGTTAGACCCAAGATCGAATAACTACATCTTTGTTGGGTATGGTGAAGTAAATGGTGTTAAGGGATACAGAGTGTGGGATCCTACTACCCACAAAGTCATCATTAGCAGAGATGTAGAGTTTGAGGAGACTCCTCTCCTAAAATCAGATGCTAAAATCAAAGAAGAACAAGAACCTAAACATGAAAATGTGAAGGTTGAAATTCAACCATTTCAGATACTGAAAATGATGAAAAATAATCGTTTACAGATGTTGAAGATGGTGAAGATTCACAACAACTCAAGGAAATATCTGAGCATTTAGTATGGAGGCCAAAACAACATGAGAAAACACCTCTACAACCATTTTGGATATCTACATGTGTTAGGTATCCTCTTAATAAGTACAGTCCCAATATTACAATTGCTTTGATTTCTAATGATGGGGAATCTAATTGTTATCAGGTTACATTTAAAGATGTTGATAGTTCCAAATGGAAAAGGGCAATGCTGAAGGAGATGGATGCCTTGGAAAAGAACAAGTCATGGGACTTAGTAGAACTTCCAAAAGGTATAAAATGGGTTGGCTACAAATGGGTTTACAAATGGAAGATAGGTGTTGATGAAAAATTTGAAAGGTTTAGGGCTAGACTGGTAGTAAAAGGATTTGCACAAAGAGAAGGTGTTGGTGCTCAAAATTGTCTCGCCCCATTTGCCTTTGAAAATCTAAGGATTTCTGGTCTCTGTCACTTTCCTTCTCCCCGTTTTGTGCCTGGTTAATCTTTGTGCCCTTTTTTAATATGTTCCTGGGTTGTAAATCACTTAAAAGTCTATATTTGGGTCTTATGTTTTTTGTTCATCAAAAAACTCAGGTTCCCCCATGTTTTCTGCTCTCCACGGTCGGGATTTGTCTTCCTTATCATTCTTGCCCTAAGTAATTGAAGAAAATGAATTGATGTGTCTTTGAAGAACGTATTTGACCCTTGTAACATTCATAAACTTTCTTTCCTTGAAGAAATTTTCATTCCTAGGCTCAAAAGGTCATATTTATGTATTTTACGGTTTGACGGGTGTTTCTCTTGGTCAAAATTTACATCGTAGCATCGGCAGGGGACATGGCACCTTTTGGTTGGATGCAACTCAGCTGGGTACTTAGAAAAATTCATGGAAAGTGTCAACTTCAAAGTTTCGCCACGTGGAGGCACGACACTCATTGAAGATCTACTTTTTGGTTTGGCCTTGGGGTAGCGCCGGAGGACACGTGGAGGCTTCCCTTGCTTGGCTCGGACTTAGAATTTTTATGCAGTTGGATCAGTTTGGCGGAATAGGACACGTGGTGAGATTGCACTCATTCAGGGTCTCCGCTTTGGGCACCATCTTGAAGTTGCACCATGGAGACACGTGGAGGAACCACGTATGTTTGGGAACCAGCCCTTGAGTTTCATTGTAAAGAAGCGCCATGCTGATGCATGGAGGCCTCCACTCACTTTGCATTTTACTTAGACTTTTCAATGACCAAAAGGAGACGCCTCAGAGCATGACATGGAGCCTTCCACTAAGCTTCAAGTGTTCAGATAGACCTTTCCGGAAAAGGACACATGATGAGCCCGCACTCGTTTAAGGTATCAAATTTTTGGGACCGTCTCAAGGTGCGACATGGTGACATGTGGTAGTTTAAAAGTCAAAGAGGTGGGAGAGGCGGACCATTGGAGGTAAGTTGGATTTTTTTACCTCCTTAAGGAGGATTAAAATCTCAAAATGGCCCTGCAAGCCCGATGAGGGAAAAGGTCAATGTTTTTCCCCGGTCAATGGTGGAGGTGCGGGCTCTCGGGGAAATTTGGAAAAATTTCCTTTTGGAGAAAAGAGTCAAAAGTAAAAAAAAGTGTGGTCCTTCTCTAATCACATTTGGATACGTGTCAGGCTCATTTCCCTAGGGTGGAGTTGTGGGAAAATTTGGAAAATTTTCTCTTTTCCAAAAAGAGAGTAAAATGGCAGAATCTGGCCATGGTTTTGCTCCAATCACATTTAGACACATGTCAGGCTCATTTCTCGAGGGTGGAGGTGCGGAGAAAAATGGATTTTTTTTCCATTTTTCCAAAAATTTTAAAAAGTCAAAGGAATCCCTCATATCTATTCTAAAGTTTGAATCTTCCACGTGGATGGCCCAAATTCAAATTAAAGATCAACAATACAGCTGTGAGTCCAAATCTAATTTTCCCACCTATTTCTCTGAAACACATCTAGAAGTGCGAGTCTCCATGATTTCTTGGTCTTTTCTACACGCCAAGCATAGAAGGAAGTTAATGTTGATATCTAAATTTTGGTGGGAAGATCTAGAGAACATCTTTCGCCATTAAAATGGTCTAACTTTCATGCCCGATCGGATTTTCCATTTTTCTTCTCCCAAGCACGCAAGCGGCTAGATTTGACATATTAGGGGTGGAAGTGGTTGGAAAATTGAAGGAGGAGTGATCTACTAGAGCAAAGGAGTTGAATGCGGGAGGTATTTGATGAAATATACCCCATCGAGCACCTTGAGACTTTTACAGATCTAATTTTGTGAACCATGAAAGAATCATGGCAACCACTAGTGCATTTAAAGTTTTTATCTTTTAGGAGGAAGGGGCTCTATTGTAAAGGTTATAAATGGCACAAATTTTTCGTGCAAAAGGGTTGGGAGGTTGGAAGTTAGAGGTTAGAGTGCTAGAGGTCAAAGAAAATTCCCAAGAGGAAAATTTGACTAAGCTTTGTCTTATGAGAAACTAGGTTATCTCTTTTTGTATTAAGCTTTATTGTGTCAAGGTGGTATGCAAGTAGTTTTTCTTGTTTCTGTTGCAATCTTGTATTAAAATCTGATTCAATCACACAAGCATCAATCCTTGTGACAGTTTAGTGGCATTTGTAATTCCATTTCTAGAGCTTTCATTTGGGATTGAAATAAATGATTTAAAATCACTTTTCTTTCATCTGTTGATATAGATTGTCTGTAAGCCTTTGGGTGTACCTTAGGCGTGATTTGGCTTAGATCTTGATGCTTTGTTGGTTTTTATAACTCAGCCTTTATGATAGAGGTTAAAAATAGGTTCTCTTACCTTGGTTGAAAAGGCACAACCTAAAATAGTTAGGATCATATCACATCCTTTTTAATGTGCTAACCTCTCCTTCCAAAGCTTGAGTGCCAACAAGTTAGATAGATTGCTTCCCTGGCTATAAAATGACATACATGATTGTCTATCTACCTCTGAGTGTCATGTCTAATCCATGATGCTGCTCGAGTCTTTGAAGGAGGTTAAATTTGGGTACCAACGAAGGTATTGATTTTAATGAAATCTTTTCACTAGTTTTTAAACTTGTTTCAATTCGGGTAGTCTTAGCACTAGTTTCTTTACTTGATTTGGAGTTGGAGCAATTAGATATTAAAACAACATTATTACATGGAGATTTGGAAGAGGATATATATATATATATATATATATATATATATATGAACAAAGCAAAGGATTTTTACAAAATAACAAAAATGATTTGTTTGCAAGCTTAGGAAATCATTGTATGGGATTAAATTGTCACCTAGGCAATGGTACAAGAAGTTTGATGCTTTCATGATGAGCCAAAATTTTCTAAGGAGTGAGTATGACCATTGTGTTTATTTCAAGTTTTTGGACAATGTATTATTCATTATATTATTATTGTATGTTGATGAGATGCTTGTTGCAAGCAAAAGGATGGCAGAAATAAAAAATTAAAGGCTCATTTGGCTAGAACATTTGATATGAAAGATCTAGGAGCCACAAAACATATATTTGTCATGGAGATAAATAAAGAAAGATAGGATAAATGGTAAGCTTTGGTTGTCACAACATAGGTATATGGAAAAGATACTAACCAGATTTGGTATGAAAGATGTGAAACTAGTTAGAATCCCTTTTTGTCCCCATTTCAAACTTTCTTGAAGTTTATGTCCTAGAGAAGAAGAAGCAAAGGAGTATATGCCTCATGTACCATATTTTGGTGTAGTAGGAAGTTTAATGTATGTTATGGTATGTGCAAGGCTTGACATTTCACATGTAGTTGGAGTTGTTAGTAGATTTATGGAAAATCTAGGTAGAGAACATTGGTCAGTAGTGAAGTGGGTGTTTCGCTACTTGTGAGGCACAAGTGATTATTGCATCACATATAATAATAATGGTGATTATTTTTGTAAATATGTTGATTCAGATTTTGCAGGTGATTTGGATAAAAGAAGATACACTTTTGGTTATGTTTTTACACTTGCAGGTAGACCTATCAGTTGGATGTAAAAGCTTCAAACGATTATTGTTGTCTCAACAACTGAGGTAAAATATGTAGCTTCCTATCATGCTTATCAAGTGGTAATTTGGCTAAAAGGCCTATTGGATGAGTTTGGAAGAGAACAATACAAGAAGAAGGTATTGTGTGACAATCAAAGTTTTATTTATTTGGCCAAGAATTTGGCTTATCATAGTAAGAAAAAGCATATTACAGTTAATTATCATTTTGTTAGACATGTTATTGATGAAGGTACACTAGCACAAGAAAAGGTCCACACCACAAAAAATCATGTTGATATGTTCACAAAACCAATACTTTTAGAGAAGCTAAAATGATGTTTGGCTTCTTTTGGCTTACAGACAAGGTGATGAGTTAGTCGTGTAAGATATCAAGTGGATTTGATATCAAGGTGGAGATTGTTAGATATGTGCCAACAAAGTTAAATTTTGGATCACTTTATGTCATGTTTTGTACCTCACTTGTTGGGGCAATTTACCCCCCACTCTTATCACGGGGTTTCCGGGAGGCGAACATTTTCTCGGAGCCCCCTGTGGTGAGGGTTTGGGGGCGGATCTATCAAAGAACAAATTAAGGAATCAATCCCTTGCTTCTAGAAAGATGAATTCAACTGAATTATTTTTTTAGGAAGGAAAATCCTAAGGGTGTTTTTCCACTCTATTTTTGGAGAATCCAAACTATACTTTTCCAATTAGATGTATATATTTTTGTGGAGATCTAAAGTTTCACATAACGAGTTCACATGTTATCATTTCATCTTGAGTTGATATAGCTTGATATCTTACACCGTGGATGTTTCTCGAAGCAATAAGATGGGGTTTTACCATGTAAATCTTGTGTTCATCTCTTGCATGTTTGGTATTTCATAAATTTTATTTATCTCTGTCTCTATAAACTATTATTTTTTATTCACATTTCTACGTATTCATTGTTGCATAGTCTGTGATTTCCTAACATTATTCTTATTGTATAATAATATCCATCATCATCGAAGACTCTTCAAAGCATTTGGGGTTTGTTTCTGACACTTAATTGATCATTAACAAATAACAACATAAGATAAAAAATTGTGGAGGAAATAATTTCTAAGAATTGTAATGTTGTGAACAAAGGTAGGGGCTACCACCCCAGGAAAATCCTTCAGAGAAGTAAAGGAAAATATTCCATTTCCAAGAAATAAGTAAGAGTGGCCATGAAAACAATAGGGAAAAATGATGAAATAAGAAAAAATGGGCTAGAGTAGTTGTATTCAAGCAATGGAGGAAAAAATCATAATAAGTTAGGAGAAAAGGAATTCCTTTATAATGTTGGAAGCATGTTGGAGAAAAGCATGATCTGCATAATTTTGGGAACTCAACTACTGTTTGAAGAACTTTATGCATAGGATTAAAAGAAATGGTAGGGAGAAGTGGAGCTGCGGACATGACCCAAAATATATTTCACTGTGATTCACTCAAATGAATTTGATCGAGTTCAAGCCTTCAGAGAGTGATTGTAATTCTTAAATGAAGGATTATTCATGAAGTAAAAACATTTAACATTCAAACTCATGAAGGATGGATAAGGATGTACATTATTCCCCTATAATTTTGGTTGAAGTATGTATTCAACACCATTGCTAACCCCATCGGTAAACCCATAAAATCTTCAAAACCATACCATGGAAAATGTCATTGTATTTATGTTAAAATATATATAGAAATAGACCTTACCAAACCTCTCCCAAAAAGTGTAATGTTGAGAGTGGGAAGAATGACTTGCTACCAGGATCTAGTTTACAAAAGCATCCGATTCAAATATATGTTTTCTCCTCCAACAGAGTCATATGCACCATGAGGAAAAGTTAATAGGGAAAAGGATTCGGGGGTCTCCTTGAACCCAAAAGGGAGCTGACATGGAAACATAGAATCATGAAAGGAGAAGAGTGAGAGGAGGAAGGAACCCAGAAAGTGGGGTGAGAATATCAAAATGTAATAGAGTACCAAAATACAAGAAAGAAAGTTGAAGGGTAGAAAGGCACAATATATAGAATATTGTAAGATGTCACGGGTGGGTATGAATTCATACAAGACTTAGAGAAGCTTGTGGGAGACCAAAGTTAAAGTGACAAGGACACAATAAAAATAACATAGAAAAAAACAAGATCAAAACATCAAAAACACAATTATCAAAAATGAAGAAATTATAAATAGCCAATGGGAGTTCAACTCTTCATATTTAGATAGAAATAATAGTAGTGTTAAGCTCAAATAGAGAAAGAAGTATTTAAAAAAGGAAATATTGTTGGAATATGCATGTGCAATGCATGAGTAATTTCTCTCATAGGATTTAGAGAGCTAAGTTTAGCTTTAACATGATGTCTGTAGCTTTTTAGAGTTCATATCGGTCTTAATTTTAGAAATTATATAAAGATAAATAAAACAAAAGAAATTTGTTTTTGGACTATAGTTTTTTTCTCGGAAGCTCACATTGTGAAGTATACATTTCTAAATAGAGTGATTATAGAATTTTATATTGAAACACTACTAGGGTATGAGATCCCTAAAGTAGAACAAAAATTATACACATTGAATAAAGCACTCTACATACTCTGTAATGAAATTATTTAGATAGATATGAATATCAACAATAATAGAACACCAAAATATTCATAAATGGTCTCACTATGAAAGTATAATAACTTATCCACTTTGATGGGGAAACCTCCAAACCATAAAATAAGAGTAAATTTCTCAATATGATGATAATTTCCTACTCTCTAACTCCTATATATACCCTACTATACTATGCAAAGTAGCAAGGCTGGCCCACTAAGCATATGAAAGCAATAATAACTATAATATTAGATGATAAAAAATTACGTTAACTATAGGCCAACTATCCATATCACAACATATGACTTAGAGTGAAGGGTGTAGTAAGCCTCTTCCCTTTAAAGCAATAATATCTCCAATGTTACTAATATTTGGATGTTTCTCAAAACGTTGAATCCTCCCATGTTGCATTTTCATTGTGTAAACCCTTTCATTTGATTAGAAACTCAATGATGACCCTTGTCTTTAACTTCTTAGTCTATGTTTGTAAGATTATTTTAGGCTCCAAGATGATGCATCCCTCCTTATCAAGCTCTGGAAACACTGAATGAGAAGACACATTCTTCCCAATTACCTTCTTTAAGCAAGAAATATGGAAAAATGAATGTATTTTAATTGACCTATTGATATGTCACACTTCCAATTATTTGTAACACTTTATAATGGCCATAGTATTAGAGTGAAATCTTGTTATTTATTTATTATTGTTTTAAACATAGTTGATTATATGGTTCCAATTGTACAAAACAAGTTTCAAACTTCAAAGCTTTGCTCACTTCGGTATTGATCACCTTGTTACTTCATGCAGGTTTCTACCATTACCAAGTACTCTTTAAGGCTAGAGAGCACATCATGTTGGTGTTGAATATGAACTTCAATTGCTCTTACTTTAGGATGGAATCTTAATTTGGAAGTGAGAGATGGTGGATGGTAACCATATAATGCCAAAAATGGGGTCCTTTTGGGTGAAGTGTGAAATGAAGGGTTATACCACCATTTTGCAAGTGGTGGCCACTCCACCCATATCTCCTGCTTATCTGAAGCAAAGCATAGTAGATACCCCTCTAAACTTTTTTACTACCTCTTTCTATCCATCAGATTAGGGATGACATAATGAAGTACGAGCCAATTAAGAACCTAGACATGAGAATAAATAAGTTTGAAATTATCTTATAAATATAGGAACACGATAACTAACTATAATGTATTCCATGTAATATTCAAACTATATCCATAAAATATATGAAACCATACGTTGTATAAGTGGATGTGGCAAGGAACAAAAATGAGCATACATGGCGAGTCTATCTACAAACAAGATAATTACACTTTCCCTTTAGATTTTGGTAATCATCATGAAATCCATGGAAACCACTGCCCACCACTCATTGGGAATAGATACAGGCTACAAAAATCCTAGAGACTTAATAATTTCACCCTTGTTACACTGACACACTAAAAATTCTGCCATAATTTTGTACACATCTCCTTTCAATCCTTCCAACAAGAAATCTTTCTTAATGATATGATAAGCTTTTAGGAATCCTGAATGGCCACCCACTAGAGAAGTATGGAGCTCTGAGATGACTTGAATTTTAAGTGTAATTTTTTTGCATGAGTACGGTTAGTCCTTGTACCACCATGCATCCCCCTTCCATAATTTTTTTTCTAGAATGCTTTTATCTTGTTAGAGATTAGGAATGAGTGTGTGAGTCTCCACGTCATTTCGTCATTCTGATCTTACCTTATCTACCCAATTTTCATATAATATGGACATGACATATATCAATGCCTCTATGGATTTGTCTTTCGAAGATAATGCATACTCTACCAATTTCTCTTTTCTTTTTTGTAAATTGATTTCAAAGTCATAGTCTAACATCTTAGCGAGACTCATTTATATTGTACGGTCTCCACTATTTGAATGCATAAAAATAGCCATCATTTCAAACTTATATGTTAGTTTTACTAGGTGCTTACCTTTGAAATGATAACTTTCAAATGTAATGGGATGACCCTATTACATTATATTAATATAATTTTAGGAAATAAAATTCTAATTTTAGGCGGTTTTGACTGCTATAAAGTGTTAGTCCTGAGATTTAGTGGAACTTTTTTTTGTTTAGAAGTGCATGTATTAAAGTATTAACATGGTATTAAAAAAATTCTTCATTTGGATTTAGAGTATTTTTATTGAAATAGTTGTTGTCCTTATTAGTATTTCCCAAGGAGAGTAAACTATGGGTTTCAAACTTACTTAAATAGTTATACTATTTGTACTTTTCCACCAATAAGATGTTGCTATTATTTTTCATAAACAAATATACAATTTTTATATTAAAAAACCTGCAACTCATAATACTTAACAAACTAATTGTAAAAATTTGTTTATCCTCCTTTTGATTGGTTTGTAAATTGAGATGTTATTAGAACCTTCAACAATTTCGAGAAAGTAAATTGTCAGAACATTTATTAGAATTTATTTACATCATTTTACTCTCCTCCTCCAACTTTGTTAGAGGTACTAACGTGTTTAGAGCCTGCTGTTCTCTCTGCCAAATTATTGCCATTCCGTTGATCATCTCCACTTCTTTTGTGCTTGATGGATTGCTTGTTCTTGTTGCATCCACCACCAATGGGGTCTGAGATATCTGCCCTTTGTCAAAAAAAGGTGAAAATCACCTAAAATTCATACATAGGAGGCTCGTTGCATGCTGGATTACCCCGAATGTTTGGAAAACTACCTTCTTTGGAAGAGTTGGTTTCAAAAGATTGTAGAATTTTGGTATGCCTTCTAGCCAACTTAAATCTCTACGTCACCTATGTTGGAGAGGCATTTCACAACTCACTATAGTCTATGGATATACATTTCTTACTTCTTTGGAGATGCTGGATTTAGGTTATTGTTTCAGCTTACAAAGCTTCTACAAGGTTTTGGACAACTCAGGTATTTGAAGTTGTTGACATCACATGAAGAAATGAATGCATCATCGTGCCCTCGATTGCAAGGATTAGCAATGGAAAGCCTTACTAAAATAAAGAGCTTGAAGTTCATGGATATTAGGAGAAGCCCCATGTTGATACAGAGGTGGGAAGAAATAAAAGGAGGCCACCATTTGCTTGTAACAAGTTCACCCAATACCGATAAAAAGTAATGTATGTAGATACAATTATTGATACCAGGCTATCATAAGGAAACACACTTGTATTGTTGAGAATGCGTGACCCCGATCAATATTTACAGAGAATTTATGACCCCGACATTCATGATCAAATTCAACGGCCTTTAAAAGTAGTAAGGGAGAAAAATATGGAACTCAATTTGAAACAATCAGACATTATACAAGTGGACATGGTGATCAGATAAATATTCTATGAATACCATGAATGGGGTGGTGGATGTTATGGTATCCTAAAGCATTTGCCACTTTCAAGACATTACACACTTTCTTTGTAATGATTGATACAGAAGGAGGAAAACACCTAAAGTTCTTACAAAAAAAGATGTAACTCTAATAGATTGTAGTTATTTCAGTAATAAAACTTAGTGTTCGAAGAATGACAACACGGGAATTTCAACGCATGAAGAAGGCGGAGTAGCTTCGCTCGCTTGTCCATCATCAGACGAGAAGAAGAATCCACAATTGTCATCACCACTGCTATAACATCACTATTCAAAACGCTCTCTACAACTTGAATCTTTCATATTTAAATTGATGAAACTCTATAATTAATCCCAAACCAAACTAGACCAATTCATCCGTATACCAAGTTCGTTGAGGTGAATTGAAGGAGGGTGGTGCGTAGGTATATGAATCATCCCTATTTCCCCTGTATTATTGTTGCGGATGTTGTGAATAAGGATCTATGAGCTTCAGGCTTCTGCAAATCCTGTAAACTACGTGGAATCAAAGCATATAGAATAACGGTTAGCACCTGAGAGACGATGGCTTATGTCAATGCAATGCCAATGTGAGTGTGAATGTGATTCCCATCAATTATTGTCAATCACCCATGCCTTTGGCTTGTGTCAAATGTCACGAAATTTATGCCTCTACCCACACAAAACCTCATCTTCTTACAGTCGTGGGCTAAAAATATGTTAAAAAATAGAACACGGTAACCATAATGTTTTGCCAAGAATAAAATAATACTTCCAAAACTAATATCTTTTGGGGAAGAAAATTAAAAAAATACATTTTAGTGAATTTACAAGGATGACTTTGTTGGTTGATGAACTTGTTGAGCATCCACCCATTGTAATGCCCCCATTCATCATTGCTCTGTTATTTTGTGGCGACCGTGCTTCTAAGGGCTGAATGCCGTTGTGTTCCCTTTGAAACGTTGGTGTCGTCGTCTTGTTGAGCTTGCCTGCTTGCGTCGGTGTCGATGTTTTGGTTGCTGGCCCGCAGCGTCCCTCGCGATTATCCTATTAAAAGAAAACCTTGTTCTTGCTATATCAAACCTCCTGTTGATTGTTGTTTAATTGCTTGCAAGTTATTTTGCCGTAGTTTTGATCACTCTCGTGCTCGACCCTCGATTAAATTATTAGTATTATTATTATTATTATTATTATTTTTAATTGTTGTCACTTTTGTGCTAAGTCCTAAACGATTTTTTTAACCCCGTTTTGGGTGTCGCGACATTTTTAAAACATAATAAAAATGAATAATAAAAGAACGGATATCAGTTATACTTCGCAGTTGTTTACTGTCGTCAGTTTGTCGAACTAACGGAATTTTTAAAATGAAATTGTGATTAATTAGATTTATTTCATTTTGTGGATAAGTAATTTTTGCCTGACAAGTTGGTGAGAAGTGGGAGATTATTATTGGGCCGCCTGTTTTCTTCCCTAGTCGGCTGTAAAATTAATGATGAAATTGACCTTTGCTGGATTGGGGCACCTTTTCCCTCCATACTGGCCGCTTACCCTGCAGATGGAATTCATTATTATATCTTCCATGTTTTTATTTTTGTCTTTTACCTGCAACTTCCTGCTCTGGCGGCGCGGGATCTTCTTGGGCGGATTTACTGTAGAATGGTGAAAAACGTGAGAAAAGTGTGTCTTTCTCTTGCTGCGCACCTGTCCCTTTTTCCTTTGTTTTTCTTCACCTTCCCTGGCCGCATTGAATCCTGCTCACGCCCAATGCTGGATGGACGTTTGGAAGATGGGGTGGGAGGATTGCTGAGTGCGCAGGACTTTGGGGCGCTCTTCCCTGCTGGCCGCGTGGGTCTGTTATGGTGGTTTTAGATGAAGCTACAAGCTAGTGAAGAAGGCGTGTTACCTCCACTTTCATTGGGTGCTTTGTGAGGTGTGTTCTTGTCGGGGATCCACAAAGAACACCTACAACAGCTTTTAGCTGTGACAGCGAGGCATGTTGCAGTACAGTAGAAGCTTCTTTGAGCGCTTCCAACAAGCAGGTTGTCCAACTATGTTGTTATCTGTTCAGTATGGAATGCATCCTCAAATTCGGGATTCTCCTTCAAGATATTTTTATCAAAATCGACTATGTGACAGTAAGAGTGTTACCAGGAAACCTGATGAAATTTATTACAAAGATTCTCTATTGAGACCTTACTTGTTTTACGATGTAACTCATGGAAGAGAATCTCTTAGAGGTGGATCTGTTTCATATCAGAATATTCATGAAGCACAATTTGCTTTGCAATTATGAACTTATTAGGGGAAGTTTTGAATTGCATGGGCCATTCTGCTGCCCAGGTACGAGAGTCTATTGGCACTCTTCTTAGCATTTTGTGCTCAAACCTTCGTTTCAATTCAGCATTTGGGGATCAGTCATCCAAACTGATGGAGAGACTTAATTGGAGTACTTTTCTTGTGGAAAGAGCTAGTCTATATGTGAATGAGATTCACAGTGCCAGTAAATCGAGTGTCCTTGATGGACAGCTGGTCTCTTCTGGTGAAAAGAATGATAAAGGTGATACTGAGGAAAAAGAATATATAAAATGGATGGAAACAACATTCTATTTTCTTATATCAGCATTAAAGTCTGGACGAGCTGCAGTTTTGACAAACATAATTGTTGGTCTTCTCTATCCTGTTATTTCCTTACAGGAGACTCGCACATAAGGAGTTATCCACTTTAGCAAGAACAACTATGGAACTATTAAAATGGCATGAAATTCCCTAGCCATATGTTTCATCAGTTGTGTCTATGCTTATATCTGCAACTAACGACACTAGTTGGCATACTAGAATAGCAACATTAATGTTCCTGCAGTCCCTGCTGGATATGTTGCTGGTGGATGCATTTAAAACAGGCATGATAAGCCCTAACCCTCTCTCTTGATGATTTATTTCCTTTAGCATTTAGATAAATCAATCTCTGTAATTTTGTTTGAATTCTGTAGATGTGAGCTTCTTTTGGATTGTTGCTGCGTTATTCTTTTACTAAGTAAATAACGTTCGGACTCTTGATATTATTTAATAATTATTTACATATATATGTTGACTCTTTCTTGAAAGAGATGCCCAAAAAGAGATGGGTTTTCAAATGACTTTTAATCATAATTGCATGAGCTGATCTCTCTCCAATGATTCTCGCTTATCGATCTTATAAAGTTGGTTTATCATTTTGCCTTGATTACTCCTGTGAACAGTGGTTTCTGTAGAAAATATTGTGGTGTGTGAATGAGAGTTAGAATTTTTCTTGTCTTGTTTTTATTATGTAAAACATGGCTTGAAAACGGGAAATTTTCTTGGAAGACTGTGTTGGTCTTTTAATGTGGTTTGATAATAATATAAACCCCCATTAGGATTGGAGGCTTCTATTTGGGGAGAGTCGTACTGGTTTTACTGGTCCTTTCTAGATACTATCCGACTCCTTTGATTATCGTTTACTTTGGGGATTATTGAAAACCCCTCACCAGGCCCTCTACTATTATTATTACTATGAGCTTATTTTTTTTAGATTGGAACGCTCCTGAAGCATGCGTAATGGGGTTTCTATTTTGTGACCTTTTTGAATACGGTAAGCTCTCAAGACGTTAGTTTGTGTGGATAACTATATGGCTTAAGTTTGAGGCACTACTTAGATCTTCGAATCAGTTAAAGTAATATTGGATACATCGAACTCTCATGAATGTGTACATTCTTCAAGTTTGATTGACATGTGATGGCCCTCAGGCATATGAATTCAGACAATGCTTGAAATATGAGATTATAAATTTATCCTATACTTTGACTTCAAAGCTTGTTGAAATGCCTTTTGGTAGGAAAACAGATGAATAGGGAAGTTATGAGAACTACCCTAAAATGGATTCATACACAGCCTTAAGTAAAGGTGACAACTACCATAATGGGACTGTACATACCATATATGACAGTAAGGATAGAAGTCGACCTGAAATTATTTAACTTCATTATATAGGACAATGATTAATACCCATAAATTGAGATATGCAAGTGGAGGTTGAATTATATAATATGATATATTATGTTATCAGGTAACCAGTAAGGATAAATATGTTATTTCAATACTTGGTTAACGCGTGGAATATTTTCTGGCATTTACGATGATTATTATGTTAGCTAAAAATTGATACTTGCATCTCAATTGGGAGTTGAGATAATGTTGATACTTGCATTTATAGTGGCTTGGACCACGCTTACATATTTTAGCTAGCCAAATGTACCTTCTACTCATTAACAAAGTATGACGGTATTGTTGTTCGTAATTCATTCCTCTGAGTTGGACTCTTATACTAATAGAGGCATATAGAGACATGATAATAAACAACCGATAGGATATCTAAATAATATATGAACTTACTGATTGGTGGAACCCTTGTTTACATAAGTATATTCTTTAAATTGTGAGATAAATATCAAAAGTATACTTACATATCCTTGATTTTCTATAAAGGTTGATACTTGGGTAATATTGATGATTATCATAAGATTGACACTTGTATTTATTATAGAAGCTTAATGTCGTTGGTGCTTTTATTTAATTAAAAGATAATATTGTTGGACACTTATATATGTGAAGTAGGTTGAGGGTATTAGGTGAGCGTTATTATTACTACTGTATTTTAATTATGATTAAATGCAAGGTTAAGGTTGCATATCTCTCCACTTGGAATTTTTGTTTATATGTAAGCATTTTAGGAAGTGAACAATAATGGGTATGAAATGTATTATCATGAGATGTGCAGTTAAGATTTGAATACATGATTAGGAATTATTTGATAGGGAGTATTGCAAACTTTCATTTATTTAAATGCTAGATGGCATAAGTTATTAGGTGAGGTTTATATCTTATCATGCTCAGTTCTAAAGAACTGACTCTAGTAAATATTTGTGCAGATGGATTATGCGGGTAGATTAAAGGAAAAGAGTGTAAAAGTTTCATCAGTTCAAACTATGAAGTTCTTTGTAGAAAGTTCAATGCGTTGTAAATTTTGTAACATTGCTTGCAAGGAGTTTAGAAGATCCCTTGTCTCGGTATGTTCGGAAAACTACGTGGTGAAGTGTTCTTTCCCTTTTGTTGTTAGACTAGTAACTTACCTTGGTGAGAAATGATATTCAATCATTACATTGGCATAAGTATTGTAAAACCTTGATTTTGAGAATAAAGTGTTCAGTCAAAACTCTCCGACACCTTGTAATGATGTGATATAAGTAAAATTAAATGGAGTGGTTTACCCTTATAGAAGTTAGCTAAATTTATATATATATAGATAAATTAATGTAGAGATGACTTACTTGAGAACAAGAGATTCCTGAAGTAATCATAGGCGAGACTATCATTGTGAGTAAGAATTATATAACATGATAACCCTAGCTCCTCTAGTGAACATTATTCCTTTTATGGTGAAATTTGTAAAATAACCCTAAGGTGAAATGAACTGTTAGTTGTTAGAAGAGGATAAGATTTAATAAGCCAGAGAAAACTTAGCATTGTAAGAAGCATTGTACAAATCATATCTAGAGTCTTAGCAAACTGTAGTTAAGGATCGAAAGAGGTTACATAAAAATAAATAACCATCAATAATTTCCTCATTGTGGCTTGCCCTATCTGTAGGTGTGTTAAGTGGTGGCTTCTTATGTTGTTTTGTCAAATAGAAAAGTAAACCATCCTTGGTGGGTGTGAACATTTCCGTGCTACCCTTGTGGTCATCCTTGTATTGAGTTATCCACGGAGTTAGTTGTGACCTCGGTGGTGGCATGTCGTGTCGTGTTTGTGTAAAAAAAAAAAGTTATCCTGTATTTTACTGTGTTGTTTGGGTGTGAAATTATGGGTCGTTACACCCATCAAAACCAAGCACTATGACATACATTATGAAATTCAAAATCAGCAACACTCTTTCCTAGTACTCAAGCCACGATATTCCCTTTCTTTTTCTCAATTCCTGCAACACTGCAACAAACCAACTGGCACTAAAATGATACCCGACCCTCTAAAAATGGTGGTGCATAGGAATAAGAGTTTTGGAAACTATACTTTCCAATATTTTTTTGGCTACAATCGTAGGCATGTTAAATGATGATAAGATATGGATGAATGAGTTGGGGTGGCTATATTTGAAGGAGCCTAAAGTTGTTGAATTGAATGCATGGCATTTGAAATTGCTATGTTGTAGTGATAAGAATGGATGCAATCTCGAGTATTGTCTCCTTGTTGTGAATACAAGTTTTGGGTAAGCAACTCCACAATATGCAAGGTTTGGATGGTTTTCTAAGATTTTCGAAGCACTTTTCACGACTACAAACATTGTGTGCCATGATTCAAGATAGCTCGCTAACACCACTTAGGTAATGAATGGGTCATCCATGTCTTGGCATTTCAAAAACGAGAAATGATCAATCGTTACATCTTTATGCAATTCCTTTGTCCAATGCATCATGTAGGTACTTAGAGTTGTAATTACTACATTTTTTACTTTAGGATTACTTAGTGGGACCCTCCAACAAAGTGTTTGCTAGTCGAAATTGTAACATCAGTGGCTAGGATTTTTTGAGACACCTATGTATTTATCAAATAAAAATGGATATTAAATATTAATTTCTTAAACCATTTGATTACGCTCACTGTGTTGTGTTTGGGGTCACATATTCGTCTTCAAAAATATTATATATGTTTCATAACCCTTGTGGCTTTGAGTAAGACTTACTTAATGACTGAATAAGATATGCACGCAAAGTGTTTAACAAAATGACTGATCAAGATATCATCTTGTGTGCAATGCAATCATGAGCCAAAACACAAGTTTCCTCATGAGACATTGACATTGTTTCAAGAAATACAAGCAACAGGTGTCCATCCCGATCGGTATGCCTTTCTCAACATTCTGTCAGCCTGTACATTACAATTTTTGTTGCGATAGTACTTGGCAGCATTATTGTTCTTGTTAATAAGAAAATTGTACATGTATAAACAAATTTATTAATAGATTTCCTCATCCAAGGAGACAAAAAAATACTTGTGCACTTCTCGCATAAAAATTATAAGTCAACAAGGAGGGAAAAAACACTTGCACACTTGTCGCATATAAAGTGTAAGTCTTGACTGTAACAAAATAACATCCTAAACCATTCTAGGCCCACTTATAATGCAGAGTTGGAGGTTGTTAAACATAAATATGTCAACCGATAAATATTCCTCATGAGTCACTATATTGCATTTCCCAAATTGTTATGAACCTTGATAATTAGAATGAAATTTTCTTGAAACAGCTGTTGTCCTCTATTTCTCCTTGCTGATTAGTTTCCTTAAGTAGACTTAACATATTCTACATTCACAAGTTTTCTAAGAGCATTTAACCTACAACAAGTAAAAAGCTTTAAAGTTCATTAGTTTTATGTTAAAAACATAAAATCTATAAATTTATATTTTTTAATGGTTGTAAATAGATATGAACGACATGTACTTTATGTTGCGCAAGACAATTTTAGAGGTGAAGCGATAAGATTAGAGATAAAGCGTTGTGGATGTAATGGTGGAAGTTTCATAGCAAACCAAATCTCCATGAAAACATTTGCAGCAAGACAAACATTTTCACACAGTTGCAATTTTATTAAATGACTCTCAAGGCATTTATGAATCGAGTTTTTGATGATCAAGTAGAACTAGCTAAGACTTCAAATTGCACCAATGAATACAAATGTGCAGGTACGGGAAAAAATTATAGCATGATTCGAAGAAAAAGTTTTTTAAATAAAAATATATACCTAGCAAAAATATCCGTTAACCCTATTTCATGGTTGCATAATTTCCAACTTTCGCATCATTAACCATTGGCAAAAAAATCATCCTTATATTTGACTCACATTGAAATTGAAATTAAAATTGTTCATTCAAGATATGGAAGATTCATTAGAAATATATTAGGATAGCTATATTACATCCCAAAGGAGCCCATAATCAGCTTTGGTTATTCTTTTTGTTTAACAAAATTGTATTAATAATTAAAGAAACACAATAGTAATCTTTGTTTAATTACTTTTGTTGCACAATATGCTCATTCAGTAAATAAATAATATAATGAAGAAAATGAAATGCAAGAAACTCCGATGCATTAGTTTGTTAAAAAAATTAGATTGTGTTGTTAACTAGGAAGTGTTCATTATTAAAAATTTATGGCACATCTTTTTTCAATCCTAGGAACTACTACCAATTAATATAGTTATTACAATCAATTCTCGAAAATGCAGCTTGATATCAACATAGACACAACATAGGGAAAAGAGATTACAAATATGTATAACCAGAGATGTATATGATTTTCATTTCATTAAATGGAGTTGAACTTCACAACAACTCCATTAAAGTACAGAAAACCTGATGGACCATAGGGTGGCCTTCAACTCATGAGAGCCTGCACACACATTCACTTCATTGAAAGTTTTTTTGTAAGACAATAAAGAATTAATAATTAGAAATTAGATGACATAAATTACCTGAGGTTGAGGCTCGTTTGAGACATATCTTGTTGATTTATAGCATCTATTTCCAATGTATCATTAACTTCATGTGTGATGTAAAGACTAACGTCACTTACTTTGTGGCTTCCACCAAACCGTGTCAAGCTTAGAATTTTTTTATGGATTAAAAAGAACATTACTAAGGGAAAAATAAGGATATGCATACGAAGACTTTCACCTCTTTATAGAGACAAGTGTTTTCCTCTGTCAATGTTTCATGCTGAGTGACAATGAAATTATAAGCCATTACCAACATACCATAAGTGAGGTAGGATCATGTAAAGGATATACATAACAAAAGTTATTTTTCACCAATTAAAACAAAATAAAACACAAAATATATTGTTAATGCTTTGATATATTTGATTAATGTTGCACACAATATCCAACATAATGGGAAAGCACTTAGATGCGAGAAAACTTATTAGCAACTACAATCTGTCATATTGCAGTTGATTGTATGTACTCTAAAGCTACCCTAAAACTTGTAAAAGGAAAAGGAAAATTAAAGGAAAATAAAACTATGGTGATGCACAATAATGGGTTTAATTTTTTTAATTTTTTTGGGTTTAGTAAAAAAATTAGATATACAAGTTTACATAGTTCAACAATGTATAATGATAAGAAAATAACCTAAATGGAGAACTGAAGTTATTGAGTAAGAAGAAGGTCGAAGGCACTAGTACACAATTCCTTTTATCTATTACTGAAAAAAGAAACACACTTACAACTCCATGAAAAGGTATTTGAGCATTTGCATAAAACTAAAATCTAAGCTTAAGCCATTTCAATAAAGAAAAACAAGAATGTAAGTGAATTCAATGATTATTTATGCATAATATAGACAACATCTATTTTTTATAAATGTAGAAGAAGAAGTGGATAAATGTGCAACATTCACTATCTTTGAAATTCATTATTTGTTAGATATGTGCCAACAAAATTAAATTTTGGATCCTTTTGCGGCATGGTTTGTACATCACTTATTAAAGGGGGTGTGGGGGATCTTGCCCTCCCACTTTTGTTGCAGGGGGCTCCAGGGGGGCAAAAAATTAACGAATTAATCCCTTCATTCTAGAAGGATGAATTCAACTAAATTCTATTTTTAGGATGGAATCTCCTAATGGCGTTTTTCCACTCTATTTGTAGGAGGAATCCAAACTATACTTCACCAATTAGGTGCATATATTTTTATGGAGATCTAAACTTTCACATAATGATTTTGCATGTAATATGTTCATCTTGAGTTAATAAAGCTTGATATTTTGAATCATGGATGTTTCCCTAAGTACTCAGCTAGGGTTCGTCTCTTGCATGTTTGGTATTTCGTATAATTTATTTATCTTCTCTATAAACTGTTATTTGTTATTCACATTTCTGCATATTCATTACTGCATAGTCTGTGATTCCTAACAAGCAGTATCAAAGCATCATTTCCAGATTTGCAGTAATTGTTCAGTATTTGGTGTTACTAATACATCAAATGGAGAAAGTGTCAAGTGCAAAGTTTGAGGTGGATAATTTTAATGGAAAGAATAACATTGAGCTGTGGAAAGTTAAAGCACGTGATGTACTAGTGCAACAGGGGCTGCACATATCCCTTGATGGAGAGGCAAAGGAACCTATAGGGATGGATGATGACTGGGAAGAGATGGATACAAAAGCTCTCAGTGAAATATTTTTGTGTTTAGCAGATGAAGTTATTTTAAATATTACGGGAGAAAAGACAACGGGAGGCTTATGGACCATATTAGAAAGTCTTTACATGATGAAATCTATAACAAATTATATTTACTTGATGAGGAATTTGTATACATTACGAATGAAAGAATGTATGAAAATTGTTAATCATTTAAATATTTTCAATGCTCTGTTATGTCAGTTGACTAGTATTGGTGTGAAAGTAGAGGATGAAGACAAGGCAATCACCTTGTTATGTACTTCACTGGATTCTTGGGATCATATAGTAACCTCTATTAGTTTTAGTAGTGTTGATGATCTTGACTATGATTTTGTTTTCATGAGCATTGTTGGCTAAGGAAATGAGAAGAAAATCTACTAGGAGAGAACTTTACACCTGAAGCCATGTTTGCTAGAGGTAGATCAAAAGAAAGAGGTCAAAAAGAAAGAGGAAGATCTAAATCTAAGTCACAAGGTGGGAATAGTAAGGCAAGGTGCTGGCACCGTAGAAAAGAAGGGCATCTTAAGAAGGATTGATGGAGGAGGAAAGAATTAGAAAAGAAGGAAGATGTCAACAAGGAAGTAAATGAGGTAGAAACAAGTGATGGTATGAATGATGAAGTTTTATCTATTTGTAATATTTTCTCTTATCATCATGAATGGTTGTTGGATTCTGGTGCTATACATCACATATGTCCACATAGAGGTTGGTTTTATTCTTACCAACCCTTTGACGGTAGTTTTGTTCTTTTAGGAAATAATGTTTCCTATAAAACTGAAGGGATCGGTAGCATTAAGATAAAATTGTTTGATGGTATAGTAAGGACTCTAACAGAAGTAAGACATGTACCAGAACTACAAATAAATATGATCTCCTTGAGTCAATTAGACTCTAGTGGTTATAATTTCACAGGTCAATGTGGATCTCTAAAGGTGTCTAAGGGTGCCTTAGTTGTAATGAAGGCTCGAAATGTTGGGAACCTTTACATATTGCAGGGAGTACATATATTAGTCAAGCAGCCATGGTAAGTAAAACATCTAAAGATTCTACTCATTTATGGTATCTACGTTTGGAGCATATGAGCGAGAAAGGATTAAATGTTTTGAAAGATCGTAAGTTACTCCTTGATTTAAAGTTTCTAGACTTAAATTTTTGCAAGCACTGTGTTTTTGGGAAACAATGTAGACATAATTTTAAAGCTACAAGTCATGTAAGTAAAGGTATTCTTGATTATATTCATTATGATCTTTGGGGTCCAATACCACTAAATTCATATGGTGGAATGTTGTATTTTGTTACTTTTATAGATGATTACTCTAGGAAAGTATGGGTCTACTTTCTTAAGAGAAAATTTGATGTTTTCAATACATTTAAGCAATTTAGATCTTTTTTTGAAAAGTGCACTAGCAGGTTTATCAAATGTTTAAGAACAAATAATGGATGCAAGTTCACATCCTTGGATTTTCATAACTATTACAAGGAAGTTGGGATTGAAAGGCATAAAACCATTAGCTATACTCCACAACAAAATGGAGTATCTAAGTGCATGAATAGGATTCTTTTAGAGAGAGTAAGGAGCATGCTCGACAATGCAAATTTAGATCAACGTTTATGGGTAGAAGCAGTTTGTACAACTTGCTATCTAATAAATCACTCACCATTAATTGCAATAGACTGTAAGATTCCTGAAGAGGTATGGATAGGTCATCCATGTGATTATTCAAACTTGAATTTTTTTAGTTATAATGCTTATGCTCTTACTAATAAAAGTCATCGTTCAAAGTTAGACCCAATATCGAATAACTACATCTTGGTTGGGTATGGTGAAGTAAATGGTGTTAAGGGATACAGAGTATGGGATCCTACCACCCATAAAGTCATCATTAGTAGAGATGTAGAGTTTGAGGAGACTCCTCTGCTAAAATCAGATGCTAAAATCAAAGAAGAACAAGAACCTAAACATGAAAATGTGAAGGTTGAAATTCAACCATTTACAGATTCTGAAAAGATGAAAAACAATCATTTGCAAATGATGAATATTCACAATAGCTTGAGGAAACATCTGAGCATTCAGTACATAGGCCGTGACAACATGAAAAAACACCTCTACAGCCAATTTGGAGATCTACATGTGTTAGGCATCCTCTTAGTAAGTACAGTCCCAATATTTCAATTGCTTTGATTTCTAATGATGGGGAACCTAATTGTTATCAGGAAGCATTTGAAGATGTTGATAGTTCCAAATGGAAAAGGGCAATGCAGGAGGAGATGGATGCCTTGGAAAAGAACAGGTCATGGGACCTAGTAGAACTTCCAAAAGGTAGAAAATGGGTTTACAAACAAGATAGGTGTTGATGACAAAGTTGAAAGGTTCAGGATAGACTGGCAGAAAAATGATTTGCACAAAGAGAAGGTATTGATTTTAATGAAATATTTTCACTAGTTTTTAAACTTGTTTCAATTCGGGTAGTCTTAGCACTAGTTTCTTTACTTGATTTGGAGTTGGAGCAATTAGATGTTAAAACAACATTCTTACATGGAGATTTGGAAGAGGATATATATATATGGAACAACCTGAAGGATTTTTACAAAATAGCAAAAAATGATTTGTTTGCAAGCTTAGGAAATCATTGTATGGCCTGAAACAGTCACCTAGGCAATGGTACAAGAAGTTTGATGCTTTCATGATGAGCCAAAATTTTCTAAGGAGTGAGTATGACCATTGTGTTTATTTCAAGTTTTTGGACAATGGATTATTCATTATATTATTATTGTATGTTGATGAGATGCTTGTTGCAAGCAAAAGGATGGCAGAAATAAAAATTTAAAGGCTCATTTGGCTAGAACATTTGATATGAAAGATCTAGGAGCTGCAAAACAAATCTTAGGCATGGAGATACATAAAGATAGGATAAATGGTAAGCTTTGGTTGTCACAACATAGGTATATGGAAAAGATACTAACCAGATTTGGTATGAAAGATGTGAAACCAGTTAGAATCCCTTTTTGTCCCCATTTCAAACTTTCTTGAAGTTTATGTCCTAGAGAAGAAGAAGAAAAGGAGTATATGCCTCATGTACCATATTTTGGTGTAGTAGGAAGTTTAATGTATGTTGTGGTATGTGCAAGGCTTGAAATTTCACATGCAGTTGGAGTTGTTAGTAGATTTATGGAAAATCCAGGTAGAGAACATTGGTCAACAGTGAAGTGGGTGTTTCGCTACTTGCGAGGCACAAGTGATTATTGCATCACCTATAATAATAATGGTGATTGTATTTATAATTATGTTGATTCAAATTTTGTAGGTGATTTGGATAAAAGAAGATACACTTTTTTTTATGTTTTTACACTTGCAGGCAGACCTATCAGTTGGATGTCAAAGCTTCAAACGATTATTGTTGTCTCAATAACTGAGGTAAAATATGTAGCTTCCTATCATGCTTGTCAAGCAGCAATTTGGCTAAAATTCTTGTTGGATGAGTTTGGAAGAAATCAATACAAGATGAAGGTATTGTGTGACAATCAAAGTTTTATTAATTTGGCCAAGAATCCGGCTTATCATAGTAACACAAAGCATATTGCAGTTAATTATCATTTTGTTAGACATGTTATTGATGAAGGTACACTAACACAAGAAAAGGTCCACACTAAAGAAAATCATGTTGATAGATTCATAAAACCAGTACTTTTAGAGAAGCTAAAATAATGTTTAGCTTCTTTTGGCTTACAAACAAGGTGATGAGTTAGTCGTAAGATATCAAGTGGATTTGATGTCAAGGTGGAGATTATTAGATATGTGCCAACAAAGTTAAATTTTGGATCCCTTTATGGCATGGTTTGTACCTCACTTGTGGGGTTTCCCACCCCCTCCCCCACTCTTGTCGCAGGGGAGGGTCCAGGGGAGGAGGAGACATGTTTTGGAACCCCCATGGCGGGGTTTGGGGGCAAATCTCCCAAAGAAAAAAATTAAGGAATCAATCCCTTGATTCTAGAAAGATGAATTCAACTGAATTATTTTTTAAGGAAGGAAAATCCTAAGGGTGTTTTTCCACTCTATTTTTTTGAGGAATCCAAACTGTACTTTTCCAATTAGATGTATATATTTTTGTGGAGATTTAAAGTTTTCACATAATGAGTTCACCTGTCATCGTTCATCTTGAGTTGATATAGCTTGATATCTTACAACGTGGATGTTTCCCGAAGCAATAAGATGGGGTTTTACCATCTAAATCTTGTGTTCGTCTCTTGCATGTTTGGTATTTCATAAATTTTAATTATCTCTGTCTCTATAAACCGTTATTTTGTTATTCACATTTCTGTGTATTCATTGTTGCATAGTCTGTGATTTCCTAACATTATTCTTATTGTATAATAATATCCATCGTCGTCCAATACTCTTCAAGCATTTGGGGTTAATTTCTGACACTTAATTGATCATTAACAAATAACAACATAAGATAAAAAAATTGTGGAGGAAATAATTTATATGAATTGCAATGCTGTGAACAAAGGTAGGGGCTACCACCCCCAGGAAAATCCTTCAGACAAGTTAAGGAAAACCTTCCATTTCCAAGAAAGAAGTAAGAGTGGCCATGAACACAATAGGGAAAAATGATGGAAGAAGAAAAACTAGGGTGGAGTAGTTGTATTCAAGCAATGGAGGAAAAAATCATAATAAGTTAGGAGAAAAAGGAATTCCTTAATAATGTTGGAAGCATGTTGGAGAAAAGCATGATCTGCATAATTTTGGGAACTCAATTACCATTTGAAGAACTTTATGCATAGGATTAAAAGAAATGGTAAGGAGAAGTGGAGTTGTGTACATGCCCCAAATAAATTTCATTGTGATTCACTCAAATGAATTTGATCTAGTTTAAGCCTTCGAGAGTGATTGTATTTTAAATGAAGGATTATTCATGAAGCAAAAATATTTAGCATTCAAACTCCTTAAGGATGGATAAGGATGTAAATTATTCCCTATAATTTTTGTTTAAGTATGTATTCGATGCCATCTAACCTCGTCGGTAAACCCATAAAAATTTCAAAACCATACCATGGAAAATGTCATTGTATTTATGTTAGAATCTATATAGAAATAGAACTTACCAAACCTCTCCCAAAAAGTGTAATGTTGAGAATGGGAAGAATGACTTGTACCAGGATCTAGTGTGCAAAAGCATCCTCTTCGATCTAGGGGTGTCATGACTATGGGAACCTGATCAAAATATGTTCCTTCCTCCAACAGGGTCATATGTGTTAGCTTAGGAGAAATGTAAAAATGTCTGAATGATTTAAATTACAATGAGGAGTGTATAAATACAGGAGAGAATGTGGTTAAGAGGTAACTGCCTATAACTGAAAGGTCGGTTACATGTAGCCAAACTAAACATTGTATTAATTATGCCAACATTCCCCCTTAATACATTATTTTTACAAATCTACCCCTAAATCATCATCGTCATCATCCCCAGATTCATCATCTTGTTACGTCGCGACATGTCCTATCTGCTTCTTGCAACAAGGACTTTGTCTGGATTTTCTTGAATCTCTACGACAGATGTGCTCTCATTTGTAAAAAAATAGATGAAGAAGTGAGCTCGAAAGCTCATGTGGTGCGCCACAGATGTGCCTGAGGGAATTTAATCTCACGTTTGTCATCTAGATCGACACAACTCTTCTCCATCTATATGTCGAACAAGACTCAGTCCATTATGTCCTTGAATTGTAAGTTTTGGAGACTAGCGAAGAGTAGATACCGATGCTCTTGTGGGCTTGACTTTGGCTCTCTCAAATGTGGCACATCTCTATGGTTGCTTGCAATGTTGCTAACATCTTTGGGCACGACTTTCATGCTCTCAGACTATTGCATGGGATCATAGGCTGGTTGTTTGCGTCCATCTTTGATAGCAAATTTGATGAATGATGGGTCTTAACCTCATTTTGTTTTGATTTGATTCAAACAAATCCCACATGTCTCTTGATATTTTGTATGACACGCTTGCTAATGTATTGCTTGGTCTCATAACAACAACTGAGAGAATATGTTAGGGAAGGAGTCTACCAATGCACACCTGGGATTTTGGTGGTCGATGCCACTCATGCCAGACTCCACACAGTGCTTATAAGTTGGTCAGTGGTCATTGCCACATGCTCTCTTCTCCCTCTTTGGTGATAGATTCTTCTTTTTGAATTCTTGAACTATGGGCTTGTACCACGGGTTTCCTCCTCTGAGTACGCTCACACGCCTGACTATTTACTCTTCTAGTCACTGTTGTTTCCTCACACACCGAGAAATGGTCGTTGATGGGATAACTCGTAGGCGGACTTGGATCGGTTTAATGGTCGATGCCACATTGGACAGGCTGGAATCCAGGTCAGAAATGCATGCTAGGAACTCTACTACCTTGAGCACGGTATTCAGCCCGATGGCCAGATGCCTAGCGATAAGACTGTTCGAGGCGGAGATGATGCCTTCAATAGATTTTTTCCGTGAGATAGGAGCCAAAAAGTATGTTCCCATGCTATATTTGTAGATTTGGAGCCCACTATTATTGATGAAGTCCGCACAGGCACTTACCGTCAACTCTTCCATCTGGAGCAGCTTATCAACGGAAAAGAAGATGCGGCTAACAACTTTGCCCGTGGCCATTATACCATCAGCAAAGAGATTGTGGACATCTACCTGGATCGTATCAGGAAGCTTGCAGATAACTACATGGGCCTCCAAGGGTTCCTTGTCTTCAATGCAATACCAATGAACTGGTCTGGACTGGATTCACTTATGTTGGAACGCCTTTCTATGGATTATGGCAGAAAATCCAAGCTAGGTTTCACTGTATATCCTTCAAACACACATGCAGGGAGAGTAGCAACACCAGATCTAAAACAGGTCTTCACGTAGAGATTGGTGGGAAGTCAGGACAGTCACGTTTTATTCCTCCACGCTCTTGCACCAAACAAAATTTATCCTCCACGCTACTCTAGTGTGCTACTCCCACTTCCATGCTCTGATACCAATATTAGCTCAGGAGAAATGTAAAAATGTCTGAATGATTTTATTCACAATGAGGAGTGTATAAATACAGGAGAGAATGTGGTTAAGAGGTAACTACCTGTAACTGAAAGGTTGGTTACATGTAGCCAAACTAAACATTGTATTAATTATGCCAATGATATGCACCATGAGGAAAAGTTAAAAGGGAAAAGGACTTGGAGGGTCTCCTTGAACCCAAAAGGAAGCTGACATGGAAACATAGAATCGGAAAGGAGAAGAGTGAGAGGAGCAAGGAACCCAGAAAGTGGGGTGAGAATATCAAAACATAATAGAGTACCAAAATACAAGAAATAAAGTTGAAGGGTAGAAAGGCACATTATATAGAATATTGTAAGATGTCATGGGTGAGTACGGATTCACACAAGACTTAGAGAAGCTTGTGGGAGACCAAAGTTAAAGTGACAAGAACAACATAAAAATAACATAGAAAAAAACAAGATCAAAACATCAAAAACACAATTATCAAAAATGAAGAAATTATAAATAGCCGACGGGAGTTCAGCTCTTCATATTTAGATAGAAATAATAGTAGTGTTAAGCTCAAATAGAGAAAGAAGTATTTAAAAAAAGGAAATATTGTTGGAATATGCATGTGCAATGCACGAGTAATTTCTCCCGTAGGATTTAGAGAGCTAAGTTTAGCTTTAGCATGATGTATGTAGCTTTTTAGAGTTCGATCGGTCTTAAATTTAGGAATTATATAAAGTTAAATAAAACAAAAGAAATTTATTTTTGGACTATAGTTTATTTATAGGAAGCTCTGTTTTTGAGCTGTAGGTTGTTATTTTTAGAGGAGTCTTTTTTTATATAAGTGAAGTAATTGTAATTATTGTGTAAGTTGCACGAACATAATAGATGCTAAAGATATATGAATAATAGTGTTATACATGAATAATAGTGTTAATTCATTTACGCATAGTAGTGTTGGTTTGAGTAAATACTCTATTTTTATTTGCAATTTATTTTATTTTATTTATGTTGTTCACTGTATAAGACTGCATAATTTCTACAAATTGGTATCAGAGTACATTTTTTCTTGTTGGTTATTAAATTGACAGTCGGTGATGGCCTCTACATCCGGTATGTAGACACCACAATTTAATGGAAAGAATTACAAGTATTGGTTGTTGACCATGAAGGCCCTATTTAGATGTCAGGATGTGTGGGAGGTTGTTGAGAATGGGTACACAGACACTATAGATGCAACAATGTATACTGCACTCTCTCGGATAAGGAAAGATACTTTGAAGGATTTACAGAAGAAAGATGGAAAAGCTCTTTTCTTTATTCATCAAGCCATGTAGTAAAGCATCCTTCCTTGAGTTGCAGCAGAAAATCAAGCAAAAACCGTATGGGACACTCTCCAAGTTGAATATTAAGGTAAGAAGAAAGTAAAAACTTCCAAGCTACAATTACTTCGTAGAGATTTTGAAAAAAATTAATGAAAGATTCAGATTCTATAGAATCGTTCTTTACTTTAGTAGTTGGCTTAGTCAATCAAATAAGATCCCATGGTGAGACTATTGAAGATAAAAGGATTATTGAAAATTTTCTTAGGAGTTTTCCTATAAAATTTGATCCTCTAGTTTTTGCTATTGAAGAAACTAATGGGTCTAAGTCAGTTTTCAATTGATGAGTTGCATGCATCACTAATAATTCATGAAAAGATGATGATTAAATCAAATGCAGTTGTAAATCCACCTTTTACATTTCAGACAACAGGTATTCATGGAAAAGGAAGAGGAAGGTTTGACCTAGAGGTAGAGGAAGAAGTTCATCTAGAGGTCGCAAAAGAGATTCATCATACTCAAGTGGAAAAGGACAAAGTCAAGAACACAGTCATGGTCAGAGACAGGATAAGTCTCATGTTTGTGTCAATATTGCAAGAAGTTTGGACACTGTGTTTATGATTGCAGGAAAAAGTAATATGATCAAGATAGGCAGAATCAAAAATCAGGTTAGAAGCTCTACTCCTAGATCTATGGTTATTGAACACATAAGGATTGTGGAAGAAATACTTTGTTTATCGCCTATTGAGTGCAATTTATTAAAAGAGAGTCCATGTCATGTATGGTATTTAGATTCAGGTTGTAGTAATCACATGTAAAGTAATTTAGAGGTATTTTCCAGTTTGGATGAGTCATTGAAGAGTGATGTTACTCTTGGGAATAACAATAATTTTTCTATAAAAGGAAAAGCGACAATCAATATTCTAACTAAAAATGGGGAGAAAAAGATGATGTATGATGTTTACTATGTTCGTTGGTTTGAAGAAAAATCTTATGAGTATTGGACAGTTGGTACAGAAAAGGATACAAGGTTTATATGGAAGATAATTAGTGCGTAATTTTGGACAAAGCCCCTAACACTCAGTTGATTGCAAAAGTGAAGATGAGCAGCAATATAATGTTTCCCTTGATATTACAACAATCAAAAAAGAGAAAATAAGATATGATTACAACAAAATCAACAACTTAGTTCGCATCCAAGTCCTGCGTTAAAGCAAATCAATCTTATGCTGAGTCCTGTGTTCAAGAAAACGAGTCTTGCACTAGTGGAAACTTGTCCTGTGCTAAGGTAAATGATTCATGCATTAATGCAAATAAGGTTTACGCTAATGCAAGTGATTCCTATGTTGAGACCTGCGCTCAAGCAATACAGTCATCTTTTCAATCAGTCATGAAAGATGAATCATGGATTTGGCATCTAAGGTATGGACATTTAAATTTTGGAGGTTTGAATTTACTTCATAGAAAGAATATGGTAAAAGGTTTTCCATTGATTCAAAAACTAGAAAGAGAATGTGAAGAGTGTATTTTGGGGAAACAACACGAAAATCTTTCCTTCTTGGCAAAACAACAAGAGCAAGTGCACATCTTGAGATTGTTCACTTAGATTTTTGTCGACCCATGCAAACAAATTCTATCGGAGGTTGTTCATATTTTATGACATTCATTGATGATTATACAATGAAGACATGAGTATATTTTTTGAGACACAAATCGATGGTTTTGATATGTTTCAGTAGTTCAAGGATTTAGTGGAGAAGCAAAGTGGATACTATATAAAAGTTTTAAGGACACATAGGAGGTGAGTATGTTTCCAATGATTTTCTAAATTTTTGCAAATATCATGGTATAAACAAGAAATTTACTTTACCAGGTATACACCATAGCAAAATGGTGTGGCAGAGAGAAATAATAGAACCATTATGGAAATGGCAAAAAGTATAATGAAGGAAAAACATCTTCCAAATGAGTATTGGGAAGAAACAATAACAACTACTGTTTATATTTTAAACAAGTGTCCAATTTTTTTAAGAACATGGTTCCTAAACAAGCTTGAACTAACAGGAAACACCGTGTTTCACATTTAATAATTTTTGGTTGTGTGGCATATACATATGTGCCTGATGAGTTAAGGAAGAATTTAGACAACAAAGGAGAAAAGTGTATATTTGTTGGGTATTCAGAAAATACAAAAGCATACAAGTTGTATAATCCAGTCACTAGAAAGGTTGTGCTCAGCAGATATGTTCAGTTTGTTGAAAATTAAGCATGGGGCGGAAGTATAGAGAAAATAGTCAGTATAGCAGCAGCTATTCCGTGTGATGATATGGCGGATGAAACTTTAGAACAAGGTATTGTATCTTCCTCGAATATTGGACATGCATCACAAGTTGTAGCACAAGCTGCACCTCCTCCTCGCAACCAGGAGCTCTCCAAGATTTTAGTCATCCTTAGCTATGCAAGAGACACCAAGAAACTCCATCACCACAAAACAATCCATCATCTGATAGCCCTTTGCAGCAGAGAACAAGGAGTCTTAGTGAGATTTATAATGTTGATACAACTAATTTTTTTTAATTTTTGCATTATTTTCTCAAGCTGCAGATCCAAAATATTTTGAAGAGTCTATAAAAATGAAGTTTATGTTCAAGCCATGGATGATGAGATTGATGCCATAGATAATAATCAGACTTAGGAGTTGATGGATCTTCGAAAAGGAAAGGACGTGATATGAGTGAAGTGGTTCTACAAAAATAAATATAATGCTGATGGAAAAGTACAAAAACATAAAGCAACGCTGGTTGCAAGAGGTTTTACGCAACAATATAGTGTGGATGATAATGAAACGTTTACACGAGTAGCACGTTTTGATACGGTAAGAATGGTTTTAGCAATTGTATCTAATAAAAATGGCCTATTTATCAGATGGATATAAAATAAGCATTCTTGAAGAGGAAGTTTATGTGAACTAGCCAAAAGGTTATGACATTGAAGGACATGAAGGAAAGATACAAGGGTTGAGAAAAGCACTCTATGGTCTCAAGTAAGCACCTAGAGCTTAGTTCAGAAGAATTGATTCTTATTTGATACAAAATGCTTTTAGTAGTAGTAGTGAGCCTACCTTCTACATAAAGATAGATGAGCAAGGTAAGATTCTGATTGTTTGTTTATCTGTTGATGGTTTAATCATCACTCTAAATCTATTTAGAGAGTCTTTCAAATCATCCATGAAGAAAGAATTTGAGATGAAAAATCTAGGCCTCATACACTATTTTTTTGTCATTGAAGTTCAACAATTAGAAGCTATAGTTTTTATGTATTTAATGGCCACAAGGCTTGATATTATGTATGGTAGAGCCTCAAATCAAGGTTCGTGGGATATTTGTTAGAATAGGTATTTACCTTAGCTCATGTTCACCTAGGTACTTTATTCTCTTTATTGTATTTATCCTCACCCACTTATGTGTGTGGATATTTCTTTTATCTTATTTAGATATTAGGAGATATTACCTAGTTAGGTATAGTTCTTTCCTTGATCTATGGTATTAATTGGATTCTTGATGTCTAGTTCTTTCCTAAATCTATGGTTTTGACTAGTTCATCGATGACTAGTTATTTCCTTGATTTATGGCTTGATCTATGACCTTGATTGATTCTTAGATTGTTATTCCTTGCCTATTTAAGCAAGACCCATTCTCAATGTATCGTGCATTGAGTTCCATAATAATATATGATATTGTTTGTCATTTGTTTGCAAAGGTTTTATGTAAATTTATTCGCGAATTGCTTTCATCTTATTGATCATGGTATTTGATTAGCATCTCGTGTTCTTGGCTTGGTATGATATGGTTATCGTTCCTTTCATGGTATCAGAGCTAAAGATTGTTGTTGACATCCGTCTGTAAGTTTTATTTTGCAAATAAATTAGTGTATTAATATATTTGAGATTTGGTTGTATTTTGTTGTTACGTGTATTTTTATGTAAAACAAAGGCTTCCATTAGATCTAGAAGGCGTGAAAACCCTAAGATCGACTGTAAACTCGATCAATTTTGGAGGCAGTTGATTTTTTGTGGGTTTTTAATTTTTGCAGAGAAGCACACTGGATCGCCTCGGGATTCACACCCACAAGAAAAGAAATCATGGGTTTTTATTTGAGTATGTTATTTTTTTTGAGATCGCCATAGAGCAATTTTCTGTTGCGATGTATTTGTCTCGGTTTACGCGAAGGAAGGTTTTCGAATCTTTCCTTTTTTGGCAGGGGTCCACGGATGTTGCACACATTTTTTTGCTATTTCAGGAAAATCTGCAGGTTGCTATTTTCGGAAATCAAGGTCACTGTCTACATAAGCCGAAATAGTAATTTTTACCGTGCGGCAATTGGATGTGACTTTCTCAAAAACACGCGACACACCCCAAAATAGTAAGTTGTGCAAACACCCATTAAAATCCTTAGCCCTTGGTCATATGGTATGGTCATATGAGGGCTTAAAACTTGTGATTCCTACTAGTAGGTGCTTAACTTGAGCCCCCTCTAATTTTATTTGTGTGGTGAAGGCAACAACAATTTATTTTGTTTTAGTGGCAACTAAAATAAATAACAGAGCAAAATATTAAAAAGCTTGTAACTTTTGATCAGTAACTCGGTTTTGAGCCTTTTTTTGGAAAAGTGCTTATATTTTTGTGTTATTTCCATTGGAGTTATTTATTTTGATACTTGCACTATAATTATAAAATGCCAAATATGGAGGAGTGTTGTAATCAATTGTGGATGCAATTTCGGCAGAGCCCGACGTCCTAAATTTTTGGGAGTTGCAGTTTGTACCTATTATGGATTTTGATTCTGAGAATGATATGCTTTTCTCTGAAGTATGTGGACTTCAAGAGGATATTGTAAAATTTGTAGAAGAAAATAGATCGCTTACAAAGCAAAATTCTCTTCTACAATCACTCATTCACAATAAGGATACAATAATACACCCGCAATACAAACTTGCTAGCCTACATCATCACCATCATATCAGTAGACAACCATATCCATGCTCCTAGTCCACTTGCAGCTATTGCTCTTTGTACTCCACCGACATTGATCTACCAGTCTTTGAGAATGAACCTGCTTTTTATGCTTCTAAACCTGGGAGGCTTGTTACTGCATGGTCTTTCACATCTGTGCCTAATACTGTACCACATGTTGTATATCCTACTTCTACTCAGCTGCATGGATTTTTTAAGAAGCATTACACTACATTCGGCCTCGCATGCTCTGTTCTATGGGTCTCACTAGAGGAGTCATTGACCGACATTCATAGGGTATTGTTTCCTCTATTCTACATGTTAAGTGGAATTCTCGTCATGACATTGGTTTTCGATCAGATACTTCATTGGGATCACACATTTACAGAGCTCCTTTTTTTGTTCGCTTGACTCTTTCTAAGGATCATGAGCAACACATGAGTTATGTACCTTCACTCAGGATTGAGAAACCTGATATTTCAGTTGTCAGACATGATCAACCTGACACACATTCTGATGTTCTTTTGCATGCACCCATTGTGCATTTTACACCAAGTCATATGCAGGCATCTTCTTCATCCATCCATGTTGATTTGGGGTGGATATCTGATCACTCATGGAGACGACATAGGCATTCGTTGAGAGGACTCTACAGGCATGGCTCCACCATTCGACCTCTTGCTCCACTTTCTATACCTTATGCATTGTGATGCTTATTGTTTTAAGCATTTTTCTTTACAGTGTAGTGTACCTCTCTTGTTTGTTGAGAGATTTTGATCCGTATTTTCGACACTTTTGGCATGTTGACAGTGTCTCTCATGGGAGAGCTATTCTAGTGGAGCCCAAAGTGTTAGTTTGTCGTTGTTCGAGTAGTTGTTTTGACAACTCATACAGATTTGTAGTGTCACTCCACCCATTCAAAGAGATGGGAGGGTGTGGTGCTGATCCCGCTTCTTTGGGTTTTGTGTCCTTGCCTTGTTACCTTGGCTTTTCTTGATCATTACACTGGATTTTGTGTCCTTGCCTTGTTGCTTTGGTTATTGTTCTTAGATCGAAGCACACCTATTTGCAACACTTGATCGAATTATGTTTGGTGTTTTTTTACACTTTCGACATCACTCCGCTGATGTGATATTTTTGTATGGAGCTATTCTAGTGGAGCCCAAAGTGTCGGTTGTTTTGAGTTTTTGATCGAGCAAAGGATTTAGATCATAGTGCATAGCAAAATTCTTCAAAGATTGTATAAGTTTTTGAGCCGAGCTTCTTGGGATGCCTTGAGCGGGTCTTTACTCTCTTTACTTTGTTGTTACTAGTTTTGGGTACCTTGTGGTGTCTCTTTTTCCCTGTTATTATACATGAGTACCTCATCACGCCTAGTTGTCGTGACTCATACCGTGTACATGCCACTTCTATTTTGGCCCCGGCTTCACTTGAGGGGGTGGGTTAAAGTAGGTATTTACCTTAGCTCATGTTCACCTAGGTACTTTATTACCTTTATTGTATTTATCCTCACCCACTTATGTGTGTGGATATTTCTTTTATCTTATTTAGATATTATGAGATATTATCTAGTTAGGTATAATTCTTTCATTGATCTATGGTATTGACTAGATCCTTAATGTCTAGTTCTCTCCTAAATCTATGGTCTTGACTAATTCTTTGACGACTAGTTATTTCCTTGATTTATGGCTTGATCTACGACCTTGAATGGTTCTTCGATTGTTATTCCTTGCCTATTTAAGCAAGGCCCATTCTCAATGTATTACATTGAGTTCCATAATAATATATGATATTGTTTGTCATTTGTTTGCAAAGGTTTTATGTAAAGTTATTCGACGAATTGCTTTCATCTTATCGATCGTGGTGTTTGATTAGCATATGTGTTCTTGGCTCGGTACGATCTAGTTATCGCTCCTTTCAATAATGAAAAGATTAAAATTGGAAAAATGGAAAAAATATTTTGAGGTATGTGTGTGGAACAAAGAATTATGGAATTTTGTATTCAACTTTAGATGAGTTCAAACTCATTAGTTATACAGACAATGATAGTGATGGAAGTATAGATGATAGGAAAAGCACATCCAACTATACTTTTCACTTTGGAACAAGAGTGGTTTCATGGGCATCAAAGAAGCAACCTATTGTCACGTTATCTTCAGTAGAGACAGAGTATGTAGTAGTAACATGAACAACATGTCAAGCTTTGTGGATGAGAAGAATGTTGAGAGATTTGAAGCAGAGTCAAGAAGATGCTACTAAGATATTTTTTGTGACAAATCAGCAATAACATTGTTCAAAAATCATGTTTTTCATAAGAGGAGCAAACATATTGATGTGAGGTATCATTTCATCAAAGAGTTGGTTAACAACAAAAAAATTCTCTCAAATTTTGGAGATCCGAAGATCACTTTGCAAATATTTTTACAAAGGCTTTGGCAAAGGAAGATTTAGAATATTTACAAAGTTGTTTAGGAGTTTGTGATCATGAATATTTCAGATCTGGAAATACAAACTCAGCTCCAGAATAATGAAAGCTATAAGGTCGAAATTAAGGGGGAGCGTCGGAATATGCATGTGCAATGCATGACTAATTTCTCCTGTCAGATTTAGAAAAGTTAAGTTTAGATTTAGCATGCTGTCCGTAGCTTTTTAGAGTCCAGTTCGGTCTTAATTTTAGGAATTTGATGAAGTTAAATTAAAAAAAGAAATCTATTTTAAAGCATGCACACCATGCGTTATTTTTTTGACTATAATTTATTTATGGGAAGCTCTGTTTTAGAGTTGTAGGTTTTTTTAGAGGATTCTTTTTTATATAAGAGAAGCAATTTTAATTGTTGTGTAAGCTACATGAGTAGAATAGATGCTAAAGGTAGATGAATAATAGTGTTGTACATACACATGTTAGATAGTAAAGAGCCAAAGCTTTGTGACTGAAGAAATTACTTCATTTATGAATAGCTTGGTGCTGGTTTGAGTAACTACTCTCTTTTTATTTGCAAGTAATTATAGTCTATTTATGTTGTTCATTGTATAAGACTACATAATTTCTACAAATATATAGGAAATAGATAACTAGGAATACCAAGTTCTAAGAAGATCAGAAAAAGCAAACAATAAACAAAATGATAAGGGAAATCTATCTCTAATAAAAGTAATCTTTGCGAGGCACCAAGAGAAATAATTATTCAAAATGAAAGTGATTTCTTGGAACATCAGGGGACTTAATGCCCCTCCTAAAGGAGGATTCTTTGAAGACTATCTTCTAAACACGCACGAGATTTAGTCCTTATGCAAGAGACAAAGTTGGAATGGTTGAAGATAAAAACAATATTTGGAAAAAGTCTAAAGATTAAGGCAATAGGAACAAGTGTCATGAAACTACTGGAGAATTGATGATTCATTGGAATCCCCAAATGACCAAACACCGAGGCCATCTAGTGAACCAAAAGGTGTATCATCTATAGAATGGTATGTCAAATATCAAACTCTAGTATTTTTCTTATTAATGTGTATGGCCCTCACTCATCACAGGATGGGGATTATTTTTGGAACAAATTATCTCCAGTTATAGGAGAAGTTTAAAGAAACATGTGGATTACAAGTAGAGACTTCAATAAAAATGTGAATTCTCGATAAGCAAGGGCATAACTTATTGATTGAGGAGGGTAGGGAGTTTGGAGGTTTTTTTGAGGTTAAAGACCTCTTCAACATCAAGACTCGTAAAGGCTTGTTCAAATGGATTTATAGAAGAAGGAATATAGATCTAATTATGGAAAGAATAAACAAATTCCTCGATACCAAAAACTAATTGGAAACATCTAACATCCTAAGAATAGAAGCAATGATGGAAGAAGGTTGAAGTTAGTAGCTAGTCTACCTATGGATATAAGAAAATGCTCACAAAAAAAGGAATCAGTTTCAGGTTTGATAAGGTATGGATAGAAAAGTAGATTTAGAAAAGGTATTCAAGAATTTGTGGAACACCCCACTGATTTATATGGCAAGAAAATATATATCTTCTCCCAAATACTAAAATAGCTCAAATAAAATCTTGAATAATGCCATCAAATCTTGTTCACATATTTTTTAATGAAAAGGAATCATGGATTGTAAAATGTAAATAATCCATGAATCTTTGCGAGGAGTTATAATGAATGAAAACATTGAGGGAAGAAAGGGAGATCTATGATGAGTTGGAGGAAATTTATAAACATGGTGAAATATACTGGAAATAAATATTAAGGGTTAGACATCTCAAAGATGGAAACAAGGACACCAACTCTTTTCATCTCACTTGTAAAAAAATGTAGGAGAAGGTTTTATATCGTAGTACTTACTATGACCAAAGGAAACATTTTATGAACCCTACATGATCCCAAGGAAATTTCCCAATTCCTGGTAAACTTTTGGAAAGGTATGTATCTGTAAACACTCAAATTAATTTATTTTGAATTTGATAAGGTTTTTTTTCCTTATATATGAATTTTATGCATAAACCAAACTTGCACATAATATTTCAATCCATCCTAAAGCTTGCAATCCCTCATTTTATCATTCATTCACCTATGGAACACTCCTATCGAGAAAGAATGTTTATATAGGTTCCTTTATAGACCTCTGAACAAATTATTTATTTCAACACTCAACTATACTGGAAAACATATTCTAGTAATGTAGACACTCAAATTTGGTAATTGATCATTTGAAATGACATATTTGGCTCTACTCCCTTGCTAAGATATATGCTCACATTTTAAGCCTAATCAACACATATTTCTATCTCTCTCATGATGTGGATCCAACTATAAAAGGTTGAAATACCTCCAAAACACACACAAACAATTTGTAAAGAAACCATGAGCTTTAAAATAGTTTCCTTCTTATTCCGGAATCGACACTAATCTTCTACATTATTACAATATTCCTTTTATTTCAAATTAACTCTAAAAAATCCTAAAATACCAAAAAATTACCTACTAGTAAAACACCTTGGATGGGCCCCAAATTTTGCGTACAAAATATTCCTTGATAATTGAAGGCTTGCGCTAAATTTTGGCTTATTCTATAAAGCATAGAAAAAGTTATTAAAACTATACAAAAGCAAAAAAGTGTTTGAAGCAAATTTTAAACCACTAGATGAAGGAATCTGGCTCAAAATATGCCAAAATGGAAACAACCTTTGTAGAAAGTTGATCATCGCATGTTACTAATCAAGATATACCACCTTGGAAAATTTCAAGATGATCCAACGGTTGGATCAAAAGTTATGGCCTTCGATAAATAAATCAAATATTTAACACACATTTTAAGAGACAATAATGATTGACTAATTGGATGAATTAAGGTATATTGTAAATATTGAAGTCCATGAGAAGATAGCACACTTAGAGTTTTGTATGTTTTTGGGTTGATTTGGATATGAACAAGAGTGGAATGGGCTATAGATCTTATATGTATGCTTCATCTCTAATGTTGGAGTTGAATATGCTATTTTGAAAAAATTAACTAGAAGGGTAAAATCGATCTACACGACCTATACAAAGTTGCATGGAGTTACCCCACTCAAAAAAGCATCTATGATTGTGTGACAACTTACGACTAATGAATTTACTTTTCTCTGTGTTATCTAGAATAAAAAAATATGTGAGCAAGTTATTGAATCAATTTTTATCTCTTTCAACCGTATCTTAATTGAAATTACAATAAAAAATGGTTAGCAGTTCGGTTGAGGCACCCATCCACCTCCTACATAAGTAGTACTATTTTTTCTTATTAAGGGTAAAAGGTTTTTTTAGGAGGGTACCGTACCCCGGAATACAATGAGGCTCAACAACCAGATGAATCAAGAAAATTACAAACAGGAGAAAGGCCTAAAAGCCAAAAGTAGCCTTAAAGCACAAAGGAAGTGGAACAACTACCACAGAACCATAAAAACAGACAGATAGCAGCTACAGTGCGGCTACCCTACAAAAAACTCGGCTAAAAGACGTAAGGAAGAGGCCTAAACACCACAATGAGAACAAAAGCGTAAAGGTAGTGGGTGAACTACCGAAAAGATGCCCAAGAACAAAGGAATCCAAGAAGATCAGGACAGGGGCAGTCTGGAACTAAGAGAAGCGATTGAAACTTGAGCTAGTTAAGAAAGAAACCACTAATATTTTCTACCACAAATCTGGGTCATGGTGGGATGAGCAGTGTGAGGCATTTTATTTTTAACCCTTGTCTAATTGTCGTCATCCTCATACGAAGCTATGATGTCCACCTTACTCAGAGACTACGTAAAAATTGAGATTGCATTATTATTTACATTCTTCGTAAGGGGACTCGCTTATTTAGAAGAAACATTCAACTTAGTAAAGGATCCCTCATATGCCATCGATTCCTTCAAATTATTTTCTTTCTTCTCTTAGTCACGTATCAACGATTCCACCATGAGTGCTTCAAAATTTGGAGTTATATTACCATTCAAAACATCCCCATCTGAAGTTTTGAGATTCCCTGAGATATGGGGGTGCACTTCATTCATTTACAATGGCTTATTGGCGGCCAGTCCATCATGTTTATATCTAGCATGATTTTCTCCGTCAAATCCGCTGATTTTAATTTCCATGTCCGTCTGGGTAGCAGAGGTCGCATTAATTTCTCCATTGTGTTTCAAATTTGAAATGGCCAGGCGATTCCCCCTGCCATTGGTAAAATCTTCCTAACTTCCATGTCGACAATGCTTGGTGATGTGGCATGCTGTGTATTGACACTCGTGACAAAGTCTCAGTTTCAATTGCTAGATTTTTCCTATCAATACATGCCCTGCGAAGCCACGGCTTCTCCATGAAACAAATCAACCACGAGGTCAATGCTTGGATTTTGCTCTTCCCATTCTCAATTCTCAACCCAAGGATTTACATAAGTAGTACTATTGTTAAGAAACATCAACCCCACACAATTCTCAACCTATTAGAAGTGCAACTATAATAATACAACTATATGTATGCCACTAGAACATGATATTTGAACATTTGGTATTAATTTCTTTGACATGTACTAAAATGATCTTGGTTTGGATTTGATTCCTCTTAACATAGAGCTTAGAGTGCTTCACACTTGTATTGAGAATGCTCCTAGTGTCTTCTCTTGACTTAAGAAAGAATATGGTAGATTTATTTTTATTTGATAGATATTTCTTAAAGATGTTTTGATATTTTACATGTGAGTAAATAAGAATTTGATTTTTATTTATTTGACTCCAAAGATAATATTTCATACTAAGGTGACCCAAACAAAAAATACCAACTCATAAGAAGATGTCTACTTAAATTTTTGACTGTTATAAGACTTCTGACAACATCAATTGGTGGGGAGACAATCGACTAGTTGATCTTCTCCCTACAATATGGTTGTGTCAAGTGGTGTAGAAAGCTAATCTCATGGTTTAGAGAATTTTTTATAAGAGATATAAAGTGCTTTTGATAGTTATAAATTTCTTGGTAGACGTATGAGTAGTGGAATAAACATTTACAACCTTAGGATAGTTAATTTTAGATATGTTCATACGTGAAAGTTATGTATAAGGGATAAAAGATAAAAACTATCATTATCAAATGCCAAATACCAAATTTTGGAGTTTATAGTAGGATATGTTTCTCAGTTTGGTTCAAGAGCAATGCCATGAGATTCTAAAAAATATCCCATTATAACACGTTGAATAATAGAATTAGAATATGTGGAATTTTTATCGGTAGCATGTCGAGTAGTATAGATTAGAAAACAAAGCTTAGCCTTCAAGAAAGAACAAGAATGGAAACAAAAATCTTTAGTGATAACAATTAAATAATAGCATTACAAAAGAATATTGTTTTTCACAAAAATAAATATACATATTTATACAAGATCTATCATTTCATGAACTCATCAACAATGGTGATGTAAGGAAACTTTTGATTATCTAAAAGAAAATTAACATGTAATCAATATGTGAAGTCAAGTTTAAAGGCAAGCATTGGAAATATAAACTTGACTTATATGCATTTATATTTTTAGGTTTTACTAAATAGTAAAAACTACAACTTTTCAAGAAATATGGTGTCTCTTAAATGAATCCTTAAATGCATCTCAGCCCTAAGCATAGGTCGGAAAACCCAAAACGTGCCCCTACAAACAACGATGACGTTGGTTTTGTGTAGGTAGGATCTGATGGCGCGAAGTACCTCTTAGCTGTGGTGACTTTTGACATGGTTCGGCCATAGATGGAAGTGGCGAGGACGGCACTTCGGTGGTCGAATGGATTCCAACGACGGTGGTGGCATTTTCCCTCCCTCCCCTATTCTTTCTGAGATCGACCCTGCAGAGTCTGCATCCACTTCCCCTCTTCTTTTGGGTGGTAAAAACTCCTCTCAACCTACACATGTTGTTGGCGGTGTGGCCCCTATTGGTGCATTTCCGGGTGGTGGACTATGCCATGGAAAGATCTCGGGGTGTGGTCTTATGGGGGGTGATAGTTCTTCCCCTACCTCCCGCACTATTGCTGGGAAACTTACCTATGCTCCTACTATTGCTAGGAGGGTTAATGGAGATGAGAGGGTTCGTCGCTCATTTAGAGAGGTGATAGAGGGAAAATCCAAACCCATGGCCCCTGCCACCACTACTCCTTGTGTCACTTTTGGGGAGGAGGTTCTTGAATCCAAGTCTTACTACCAGGAGGATGCCTTAATCTGCAGGTTCAGTGGATTCTGGCCCACCCTACCTATTCTTCACGGATGGATCACTAAGTATTGGATCCCACTCCTCGATGAAATGTTAGATCTTTATCCATGTGCAAAGGGTACATTTATTGCATTTTTTCTTCAATAGCTTATAAGGAAACCATAGCTGGAAATATTTGGGTATGTTGGTCACATTATCTTATCATGAAACCATTATCCCCCTCCTTTAACTCAATCACCGAATCTTTTTCTTGTAAACATGTCTAGATTAGATTGCCTCATTTACCTTTGCAACTCTGGGACCAGACTTGTTTTATCTCCATTGGCAATTTATTGGGAAATATCTTAAACATCAACTCCCAAACCATTGATTTCACACACATGACCTATGCAAGAATTTGAGTTGAGCTTGACACCTCTAAAAACCATCCTACGAACATTGAGCTTAAAATTCAAAATGGAACATGGACACAACCTTTAGACTATGACTTGGTTTACCATTCAGATGCAGAAGATGTTTCGCTCTTAGACATATTGTTGTTGACTATGGAGTAGAAAAGCAGAATAATGAGAGAGCCAATTGATGGGAAAATTTCCTCCCTAAAAATTTGGTCTTTGATAATAAGGGAGATTTAGATTCAAATGCAGATTTGGAGGATGTGGCCGAATCAGTCCTAGAAACTACTCTTAGAGAAATTCCAGTTGTTGAAAACAAGGGGAAATTAAATGGTGAAACACATACAAGGAAAAATGTTGAACCAACTTTTGGTAAAGCGGCTAAGGAAAATGTCCCTCCTCTCTTTCCTTCTGAAAAAAGTACATACCTATCGATAGATTATCTTGAAGTTATTCTTCATGTTGAGGAAGATTCAGATTGGTGGAAAATGGTACACAACAAGAAAAAACTCATTCACAAATTCTTTTTTTCTCCCATGTAATTTTATCTTTCGCTATTGGGCAACTGCTTCTTTTTGTATCTTGATTTGTTAATGATTTTATCTAGGATTTCAGGCCTTCTTTGTACTTGGGTAAGGCCCCTATCAAAAAAACAATTTTCCTCAATAAAAAAAAATATTTTGAGGTTGTTTTTGTACAAATTTGAGCCATTCAACATCTCTTTAAATTATTCATTGTACTTTAATAAATAATGTACTTAAATTATAAATGATGGAATAAAATTCTTGAGATAAGAGAGATGTTTTTGGCCATATTTGATGTATTAGTTCTAAAGGAAGCTAGAGGTAATCAATGAGTACAAGTGTTTGGTTGACTTGGTTTTAAGAAAATATAGAAAAACAACATATGACAGAGGCAAGAATGCGAGAGAAGAGAAACTATGTATATACAACATCATCTATTTCAGTATAAGTTTATTTCGTATTCATTTTGAATAGATATGTATGTGATTGGCTTAAATCTATACGTAAATGTTTCTTTCAAATTTATATTATAACATACCTTCAGTTATTTAATTACTAAGATTGAATATAAATATATCACCAGATATCTCCTCGTATCTTGGCCCTCTCATTGAAAGATAGGGCCACCTCATTTTGGAGGTCCAAGGGGGATTGTAATTATAATCCATGCTTGAGATATTATGCTTTGATGATGTTGTCCCTCTCCTCTCAGCATTATGGTTTTCCTTTGAATTCAGATTACGAAGGCTACAATTGTTAACATTAATAACTATACATGTACTCCAAGGAACGTAGCTAAACTTATATGGATGAAATAAATGAAATTAAGTTCTAAATCATTGGCACTTCATTGAAGCTAGTTGACTACACTGTTACGGAAACTTTGACAGATCTTATGAATTAGCGTGCCATTTGTTATCCTAGATCTTATGAATTAGCGTGCCATTTGTTATCCTAGAAACGGAACTAGCAACGTACAAAGTTGTACCATTTATTGGCATAAATAATACAATAAATTTCCCATAGATGAATGATTCATCATCCTGGAAATTGACAGGCTGTAGGCCATTTTTTGTGATTTTAATCGTATATTACAGGTAAAAATTTTAAAAAACCGTAGACAACAATATGCTGTAAATTTTGAAAACCGTAAATTTTTTTAAATAATTTATATAAAACCATAATGCCTATATATATATATATATGACCAGATTATAGATATATCTATAAAAATTACTGGAATTTACAACTGCCTAAAATTACTGAAATTCCAGGCCTGATCATCCATATACTTCGGAGTTTTAATAACTGCATCATAATAAAACCCTTGTGAAGGTGGAGTTTCCTACATATCCATTGGTAGTTTGATTATGAAGGCTACAATTGTTAGCATTAATAACTATACATGTACTCCAAGGAACCTACCTAAAGGTATATGGATGAAATAAATGTAATTAAGTTCTAAATCATTGGTACTTCATTGAAGCTAGTTTATTCCCTGTACTCATTGATTTAGTGATTATTGAGTGATATATTACAAGTATATTATTAATGATGAGTATGACTACACTGTTACGGAAACATTGACAAATTTTATGAATTAGTGTACCATTTGTTATCCTAGGAATGGAACTAGCAACGTATAAAGTTGTACCATTTATTGGCATAAATAATACAATAAATTTCCCATACATGAATGAATCATCATCTATATACTTCCAAGTTTTAATAACTGCATCATAGTAAAATCCTTGTGAAGGTGGAGTTTCCTACATTTGGTATTTGGTAGTTTGATTTACATGGTAACCAAACAAATCCTTTCCCATGGTAGAGCTATTACATACTAGCGTAGCACCATTTCAATTAATAAATATTAATGTTATTAACTATTTAATTTTGAGCTACTCTTAGATAGCATGCCCTTGATTGAATTACTTAATTCCAGTGTGTTACTTGTAATGTGAAATACCAGTTCATCTTAGGGTTGTTTTATATATATTTATCTTTTGGGTTGTTCGTTTGGAATCGGAGAATTAGTGTGAGAAATCAATGCTCCTGCACGGTTAAAACTTGACATTATCCATAATGTGTGGACAGCAATTCATCATATTACAACATCTATTGAATACATGGGTTGAAATTAATAAATTTAATTTTAAATGTGCAGTGTTTTGTTCAAAAGGGAAGCAATATCCTACCTTTGCTTTTAGAGACCGAATACGCTCTAGTGATAGTTTATCCTGCAAAGTTGTCATAACATTTTGTCTATAAGATGATCGTCCATTAATAACAATTAATGTCGGAGAAAAAGATTTATATGCATGCATAACATGTTGCCATGGATATTTTATGAGAGAATATGTAGAGAAAAAAAATTGTATTCGAGAAAATGTTTGAAATATTTAAAATATTATGAATTGCCTTTTTCGAACGTATCTTTCTGGCACCCAAATTCATTTGCTTCTCAAGATGTTGGAGCTTCTTAAAACTTAGTGAATCCAAGCCTTCACCAATCATGCGTCTGTTTCATCAAAAGTAATTTTTCTTTCACTCTTTTCATAAAACATATAATTATAACATATTAAAATGAAAAGTACATCATAAAAGAAATTCTTACTTGTATGTTTCCTCTAAATCTTCTATTTGTTTTCGTAACTTCTCCGCTTCTGACCGTAATGTCTATAAGCATATATAGAGTGTCAGTCTATTAAATACTAATATTTATTTATTTACATCAATTATAACAAAAGCTAGTTCCTTTTAAGTGTAATTCTTGATATTACTCACAGTTATATGCAAGTTTGAAGATGTGACAACATAAAACCATAACATATTTCTAAATTTTATATTAAAAAATTAACCGTAATATAAACATAAATGACAAACATTTATAATTATTTAAAATGCCCATTGTTGCAAAATATATTATTGTAGACCATAAAATCTAAAAAAACTAAATTATTTTCGTAAGTCTATGACTAAATAGGATTCAACTGTCATTTATTACTTTCTGCTGTAGTGTACAACGTGTAAAACATTGGCATGGATGGTAAAAAGAAGTCATTATTTTTGTAGTGTTTTTGTTAGCCTTTTCCTATTGACAAAGATACGTAGAAGACCGTGACTTGAAGTATCGTTTCACTAATTGATATAAAAAAATATGGTTTGGATAGACAGTTCAAATATTATTACGAATAGAGCCACCATCTAGATCGTCTAGTTGTGATCGTGTTCCCTTAAAAATAAATCCATCTCAGTGTAAATTTTAATTGTGAGATATAAAATATAAAACCCTTATTTTATAAGATAATATGTTTTGAGTGTTTTTTTTTTTTTAAGTGAATGTTGAAGTATTATAATTAGGCATTGATTTACATAGATTGGCGGTATTTCTATTAATGTTTGAGGAAACATATAACAAAATTACAATAGTGAGTAAGCATAGAAACTAAATTTGTGAGCACTTTCAGCTGAGCAGTTATGGGTAAGGGGAATCTATATATGCTGTCAAAGGGACTCTATGTGAGCCAAATAACTTCACCAACGGAACAAATGGCCATTGACTTTTTGAATTCCTTTTGATAACAGATTATTTAAATTTCGTATATCTATATGATAAATTTTATATAAAATATGTATAACTAGTGTTTATATTTTAAATGTATTTATCTGAAATCCATTGAGAGAATTTTGAGATTCTCATCTTAGAATTTTCGTATATCATATTGACTAATAATTCCATTACCTTTTCTACCAAATTCTTATTGATTGATGAAGAATGGTATTGATCTACATACACCACACTTTCACGCTTAAACAAATATTTTTGACAGAGACACATGCTCCAAACTCTACTTTCGATGAAAACACAATTATATGTGACGATTAAATGGGCATAAACTTTAAAGACGAGTTTTTTTTACAAGAGTCAAATACATATCAAATTTAAGCTCATCCATAAAAGTGAACAACTCACTCCACTCGGTTGCCATTGTAAAATGCCTATCCATATATATATATATATATATATATATATAACTACTAAATTATTTAGTCAATTGTCAATTTCTATATTAAACATTGGTCAAGAGGGTGCGAACAAGGAAAGGGCTAGCCCAAAGTAAGGAAAGAGAATACAAAAACCCCAGGCGGCAGGGAGATGCTAATAGTTATTTGAGATTTCCTCCTCTCTATTGAGTAGGTTCCAGCAAGGAATCGGTTCTTGGTAATGAGCTACAAAATCCCATCAATGTTCATTCTGGTATTGCAGGAAAAGTAATCCCGACAGTTTTGAAAGGAGGCCAGGAATCAAATTTCTCAGCTAGGGGTAAATACGCCGATGGTCGGCTTGGTGGTGGCACCAGAACTATCAACACTGTCGTTCCCAACAATACTTCCTTCAAGGAAAAGCAAAAAGTGGTAAGCACTCATGCCTCTCCAGCATATATAGTTGAACTGACTGATGAATCTTCCGTGTTATGTTTGGATAGCCAGAAGGTTTTAGCCCATCTTCAATCCCTTTCCCAACAGGCTGTAATCGGAAGATTTAATAGGATGTGGCCATCCTCCTCTGCCCTGTCTATCTGGATTTTGGAAAAATGGACTAAGTAAAGTGTCCTTTTGCTCCAAAGGTTTCTATGTGGTACAATTCAAGGAGGCCGAAGATTACAATAAGTTCCTTTCGGATGGTATTCATACACCACATATCAAAACAAAAATGTGCAGTTATATACTAGTTATTTAATATATATCTCTTTCCCTCTCTTTAGCGCCACAAATCATTGACAACGGGTTCTAAAATTAAGATCACTTCTCCTCCATCCTTCTCATGCATTCCTAAAAATATAACTAGACTTCTATTTTTAGCTTTTCTATTTTAGCATCTCCATGTTTAGCCACATTATTTTTAACCATGCTTCCAAAAATAGCCAATCTTCTAAAAATAGCCAAGTGCTATTTTTAGCAATATTTTGCATGGAAAATATGGTAACATTTTGGTGACATCACAGGATTTTTTTCTTGCTAAACAAATACGCTAATAGATTTATGCATCTATTGGGCTATGGAGTCACATACCTCTGTCAATAACTTCTATCCTCTGAAACAAAACCACTGAAATACTCTCTCAAACAAAAGGAAAACATGGGCATGCAAGCACTTATTATGCAAGGAACAAACCTAAACTACTCCTAATCTAAACAAAGAGAAAGTAAAGCTAAACAAAACCACACACCGGTTGGGATAAATAGCTTCCTTTTCTTAGAAAGTGCATTCATGAGATAAATTTTGCAACTAGATCACATGGTATAAGTGCAGACAAGGCGTGCACCATTGGTTTGCTCAAAATATCATCCCAATAAAGAATAAACACCTCTAAAGGATTTGCACTCTCTTTTTAGATGTTGGGGCTTATTTTTGGTAACTTGAAGCTCTCTCTTATGCTCTAAAATGTGCACAATTGACAGTAACTCCTTATGTGTATCTAAACTAGCCAAATACCTGATTGGACATGGTTTTCTCATAATTGATAAATTGATTTTTCTTATATGCCCCTCTTCTTTGTGTGTAAACTCATCATTTAGAGTACTTGAGGCACTTCCCTGGTCATATTGGAAGCTTCGAGACTAATCTGAAATTTTTTCGACTTTATCCTTTGTAAACAACCTCATATTTGGCTCCTTCTCAAGCTTAAAAGAAGACTTAATGACAAGAGAGTCTTCATTGAAGAAGAAAAATTGATGGAGGTGCAATACTTACAATTTCAACTGGCTCTTCCTCATCATCAGAATCTTCTAATTCTGATAAAACCTCATCCTCTTTATTGTTCATGCTTAAGGAAAATTCCTTTAGAATTTGAATTTATTTGTTGATTTCCTTCTCTGTATGACTGTTTGCAAGCTAATATGAAGATGATATAGGCTCCAGATTTTTGATATGATCCTTGAAGCATTCATATGCTTCTTCAAAACATTATCTTTACGTTGTAACTCAAGTGATTTGAGAAAACTTTGTTTAACCTTTGCATGACGTTAGTCATATTCCTCCTGTTTACTCTGTAACTTCAACCACTTTCTTGCACTCCTCTATTCTAGGCTTAACTAGCAATGGAGTTTGTTTGTCCTCAAACTGTAAGCTCCATTTTGTTATATTTTTCCTCAGAACTTCTTCACTTGGATTTTTGGTTGGCTGCTCTTTCAAATTGATTCGTTGATTAGTTTCATTCCAAAATGGATTTGGGAATATGAGGGGAAGGGTGGGTTGGGTTGCTAACTGGTTCTTCAATGGTTGAGATGATTGGAGAGGTGTAAGATCTTGTGGAGGAGAAGCTTTAAGAAAGCTAGGAATTTGGGACTTGGGCTCCGGTTGAAGTGGTTGAAAATTATAATTATGAAGGTTGCACAATGATAGTGAAGAATTACCCCATTGACAGGGTCTCTAAACACTATATTAGTAAGATTTCATTTCTTCATTCCAATCTTATATTTATTGTATCAATTTAGATACAAAGTCTATCTTCTCTTGAGGGCTATACTAGTTTGGTATAGGACCAGCCCATGGGTAAGGTACCCTGAATCCAAGCTTGGCTTCCTTGATCATACTTGTTTCCCTCATTTGTACCATTTTTATCTCCAAGTGTTGTACCTACATACGAAAATATGCATATTCCTACTCCTGAAAAACACCATTAATATTTAGATAACAATATAAATTGTTTGGATCATGGGCATATTCATTATGATAGGGCTTATAATACTGATCTGGAGGAGGATTTTGCGGAAAAGGAATGTGGAGGGGAATAATAATTCTGATCTTGAAACTAGGAATTTCAATGAGGAATTTCTTGGAGCTAGTGGACAAAGGTGTGGGACACCTTGCAATGGCATGGAAGCTGAAGGGAGGGGAGTCTCTGCTCCTCCTTCACATTGTGACAAAAAACTTGACGGTGGCGGCCATGTTTGTGATACACCTCTGCTCTCTCCTTTGATAGAGGAGAATGGTCGAGCTTTTGGGGATGATAGACGGCGTGATTCGACTGCAAATAAAAATCTCCTAGGACTTCCTGTGGTAGCGTGGGAAGTGGAGATGAGGAAAAGGACCCAAAAAACAAATCTATACCCTCTGCATGTGGCGGCAAGAAGACTGAAAAATCCTTTGCTGATGTTGTCTGGAAAGATCTCTACAAGGAATTATGATATGCCATTGAAACCCTCGGAGGAGACCCCGACGTTGAAGCTTGAGGTGGATCTACTTCTAAAGGTGCGTAAGGAGGAAGAAAATCTCTCCCAACTGGGTCTCATTTGTAGATTTCATAAATTTTGGCCAAAACTTTCTCAACTCCATGACTGGATTGCACAGAGATGGAGAGAAAAGATTCAAGGTAAGATTGAACTTTATCCTTGTGCAAAAGCATATTTCATTGCTGTTTTTGAAACCCCTGAAGATAGGGATTTAATTCTTATGCAACACTGGGTTTGGGGTGAACATGGACTCATGGCTAAGCCCTGGTTTCCATCTTTTGATCCCTCAAAAGACTCTTTTGACACCTACCTGGTTTGGGTTCGTTTACCTGGACTCCCACTCTAGCTTTGGAATAGATCTTGTTTGATTGCAATAGGGGATACTCTAGGCTCATGTGCGGCTGTTGATGAGAAAACCTCCATTCAAACCCACACTACTTATGCACGGATCCTTGTGGATCTTGATCTATCCAAAGCCTTACCAGCAGAAATTAAGCTGCAGATTGGTGAAAGACTCTGGATACGAGGTTAGACTATGAAGGACTTGCCTTCAGATGTCGATGTTGTTTTAACACTGGTCATATTACAAAAGATTGTGAACATTCCCAACGGAAAATCAAGCCCGCATGGTGGAAAGATTCTTTGCCGAGCATCTAACAATCGATCCCCAGGAAACTCCAGTTACGAAAGTTAGCGTCCACATGCAAGATAACTCACCCGTCATGGAAGTCTCTTCGAATAATGCAGAGAAGTTATCCCCGGATTCTACTTTTTAGAACACTAATATAGTAATCAACTCTACTTCGACTCCCCTTACTAAAAATCTCACCCCACTCAAATTAATTGAAGTGGTTCTTCCAATATCAATGGAAGAAAGAAACGAAGAATGGAAGGTAGTGGATAGGAAAAAGAAGGGATACGGGAAACCTAAATCCCCCACCATCTTGGACAAGGCATGATTCTTGTCTTTTTGCTAGCTCTTATCGTTATATCCGGGTTGTTGGTCTATTATGCAAAACTTCTGGGTAGCTGTTCTGATGTTTAGTTGTTTTTTAGCTATTTTTCACCTGTTGGATTATTGTCACGGCTTTTTCTTAGAAGATTGTTTTCTCGTCATTGTTGGGCTTATTGTTCATATTTGGATTCTGATCCCCTTTGGTTATGTTACTATGGCTATATCTAGATTTTGAGTCATGTTGTACAAGGGTATAGTCCCTTTCAAAAAACTATTTACCCATAATAAAAAAAAATGAGGAATTGAAGTCATGATTGCACAACCTCATAAAAATATGGAAGGATGGAGGAAATGGTTTGTTTATTGAGAAAATGAGTTTTCAAACCAATGGAGTCACGAGATGCTGAATATTTGTGTTTGAAACACTGATATTTTTCCAAAAGCAACATCAACTTCTTTAGCAATTTTTGTGAATTGTCCTACCAAGTGTGTCATAAACTGTTGTCACTCAAAAGTTACACCCTGATAGAGAATGGTGTGTGTGTAATCTCTCTCCTATTAACAACATTGGAACACCTCAAGGCTATGGATAACCTATAGCTCAGATGAACCTCCAGAGAGGGATGGTTCCCTTGTGAATCGCCTAAAAAGCTAAAAATTTGACAAGGAAAAAGGAGAAGGAATGCGGAAAAGGGAAATAAGGGTGAGACACCAATAATTTAACACATGCATGTACTATGTACACAGGGAAGTCAATGATCCACACACCTACACAACTCTAAGCTATTTTGGAAAATTAAATCAAGGGTTTAGGATAAAGGACAGCGGTAGAGGGCATAAATTCCACACTAGAGCAACACACATGTCAAACACAATGAAAAATAAGAAAAATAGTTATATGAGAGGGAAAAAATGGAGTTTTTTTTTAGAGTTGCAACTATAAGGCTAGGATTTCTTTTAGCAAAACAAATCAACGTGTGTCTTTTTTTTTTTACAATAGAAATCATCCTATATGAGGATGAACCAGCTCTACCCCTCCAATAAGTAATTGTTGTTTTGATTGCAGGTTTGAACTATTTTTTGCTTTATTTAATTTATTCTTCCCTTCTTCATTATGCACCACAGATGCTATTACTGCATGCTTTTAATAAAAATATCTCTCCTTTTTTGGCTCTAACAAGACTAGAACAACAGTCATATCTTTATTTATTCTTTCCTCTACCCATTTATGGCGCATGGCAGATTTTAGAACAACAACTTGTAAACTGATTTATTTATTTAATAAAGTTCTTCACTTTATCCTTGTGGCAACAACACTAGCGTGCACAATTCCTATAATTTTAGTCAAAGTGTTAGGTGCTCCAAGAAGATTGTATGTATTGCTATGAAAAAAGATACAGACATCATGCCTTTATATAGGCCGTGGAAGAGCAGAGGGAGGAACAAATCCAAGGAATAGTTATATAACTGTTCACTAATCATTTACTAATCACTAACAACTAACAAAATGTATTAATTTGCTAACATTCCCCCCCTTAATACATTGCTCTTACAAATGTACCCCCTAAACAAATCAAACTTCACCTTGCCGAGAGGCTTGGTGAGAATATCTGCAACCTGAGAATCAGTAGGGCAGTACTGGAGCTGAATTTGGTGGTTCAAGACCTGTTCACGAATGTAGTGACATTCGACCTCAATATGCTTTGTTCGTTCATGGAAAACAGGATTCTTCACAAGCTTCAACACACCTTGATTGTCGCAGTGAATGATGGGAGGTTTCTCTTCAGGAATCCCTATATCTGCAAGAATGCGACGTAACCAAATTGCTTCGCACACAGCTCCTCGTGCAGCGCGGTATTCAGCCTCAGTGGATGAGAGAGCAACAACAGTTTGCTTCTTGCTGATCCACGAGATAGGTCCAGATCCGAGATGAAAAACATATCCTGAAGTGGATTTCCTGTCATCAACGGATCCTGCATAGTCCGAGTCTGTATATCCCTGTAAGAAGAACTGAGTGTTCTTCTGATACTCCAGACCAAAGTCAACTGTACCTCGGACATATCTCAACACATGCTTTGCTGCTATCCAATGACATTTCTTCGGCTCCTGCATAAATCTGGCGAGATAGCTCACAGCAAAGCAAAGATCAGTCTGGTATAAGTCAAGTAAATGAGACTCCCCACAAGCTGCCTGTAGTGAGTGCCATCTACCTGTGGTGAATCCTGGAATCTAGATAGTTGTAAACCTTTTTCCATAGGTGTGGACATTGGTTTACAATCTGACATCCCATACTTTTCCAGGAGTGTCTTGGCATATTTCATCTGGGAGACGAAGATATGATTCTTCTTCTGCCATATCTCTAAGCCAAGACAATAGTGAAGTAGCCCCAAATCAGTCATGTCGAAGGATTTCTTCAGATCATTCTTTACATCATCTACAAGATTGTCAGAACTTCCTGTGATCACAAGATCATCTACGTACAAAACCAGAATGACAATATTTGTTCCTACCTTCTTGATATACAAATTTGTATCTGAGGGGCTACGAGTGAATCCATGTTGCAATAGGTGATCATCAATTTTTATATACCATGCCCTAGGTGCTTGTTTGAGTCCATAAAGAGACTTTATCAGACGACATACCTACCTTCGTGGTTGATGCTCGTCTACAAACCCTTCAGGTTGGGCCATGTACACTTCTTCTTGTAGATCACCATTTAGAAAAGCACTCTTGACATCCATCTGCTGAAGTTTCCATCCATTTTGTGCTGCCAGTGCACATACAACTCTGATGGTTTTGATCTTCACAGTGGGTGCAAAGGTCTCGTCATAGTCAATTCCTTCTTGCTGAGCATAACCCTTTGCAACAAGTCGTGCTTTGTGTTTGTCGATTGAACCATCTGCCTTATATTTTGTTTTGAAAATCCATTTGCAGCCAATGGATTTCTTACCTGGAGGCAGATCGACAAGTTCCCACGTCCGATTCTGAATCAGGGAATCATATTCAGCATCCATAGCCTGTTTCCACTGTGGTTGGTCTAATGCCTCACGAACAGTGTCAGGTTTGGTGCTCTCAACAACTGAACTCATGAGTGCAAAATTTACCTCATGTCTAGCTTGACTTCGTGTTCTAACTCCCGTAGAAGTACCAGGAAGTGAGTTCAGGTGTGCATCCCTGATAGTACTCTGGACCCATTTCAGACGTTGGTGCTGCTGATGTGAAGATGTGTTTTCCAGTGTGCCAAGATCAACGAACAAGTCTCCACTCAGCTCTTCTTCTCTCTGAGAAGAATCATCTTGCTCATCATCTGGATGTGTGAGCAATCTATGTGACGAGGTCGGTACTGGATCTCCATTGTGTGGCAGGGAGTCAAAGGACGACTCATCACATACCACATCTCGACTCTCGTAGATCTTCTTCGTCTCAGGATCCATGAGACGATATGCCTTTGAGGTAGTACTATACCCCAAGAAAAGACATGGCAGTGTCTTTGGATCGATCTTCTTCCTTCTCTTATCTGGAACATGCATATATGCAGTACAACCAAAAACTCTCAAATGATGAATAGAAGGTTTACGACCAGTCCATACCTCTTCCGGTGTCTTGTTCTGCAAGATCTTCGTGGGTGCCCGGTTGAGTAAATACACTGCTGTCTGGACTGCTTCTGCCCAAAACTGATCCTCCAACTTGGCGGTCGAGAGCATACAATGAGCCATCTCCATGACAGTCCTGTTGTGGCGCTCGGAAATCCCGTTGTTGGGGTGTGTAGGAGCAATCAAATGTTCTTTGAATGCCATGCTTTGCTTGGGTATGCTAAGAACTTCTTTGACACAAATTCCCCCCCTCGATCTGAGCGGAGGAGAAGAAGAGGCTTCCCAGACTGCCTGGTGGCTTGCTGGTAGAAGGTTTGGAAATTTGCAAGTGCCTCACTCTTCTTCCGAAGGAAATATACCCACATTTTCCGTGAGTAATCATCAATGATGAGCTGAAAGTATGCAAAACCTTGAAAGCTAGCTGGCAGGGGTCCGCACAGATCGGTGTGAACGACCTGAAGAGGCTCTGTAGAATGATAAGAGCTCTGTTTGAATGGACCTCTATGTTGTTTGCCCGCAAGACATCCTGAGCAAACAGGTAAGGAATGGGAGAGTGGAGGAAGCCCTCTTACCATTTCCTTCGCACTGAGTTGATGCAGAGCCCCGGCAGAAAGATGACCATATCGAAAGTGCCAAAGTGCAGTGGACTCTGCCGTTGATGCAGAGAGAGCAACGCTAGATGAAGTGACCGCATCCAGTGCAAATAGACGGCCCTTCAGAAATGCTTGAGCAATGACTGACTCTCCCTGGGAAATGATGCAGGACTTGACCCCTTTTTCAACAAAGAATTCAACCTGCATTCTATGGTTAAGAAGTTGACTTACAGACAAAAGATTTGAAGTCAAACCTGGAACATAGAGCACCTTTGTGAGTGTACATCTTCGTGTTCCAAGAGGAATGATGACATCACCAATCCCTGCTGCAATATACTCTTGATTGTCTGCAATGGTGATCCGATCTCCAGTGGGCCGGTCACTCAGAGTATGGAACAACTTCTTGTTGCCAGTCATGTGTTTGCTGGCACCTGAATCAATCAACCAGACATCTTCTGATGGTCTGAAGTCTGTGAGACTAGAACAATGTCAGAATGAGTCATATCTGGTACCTCTTCATCGGAGGTGGCATCCTGCTGAGCAGCAATGTGGCCCTTCTGCCTCTGATTACGAGCATGCCATCGGGATTTCTTGGAATATCCTCGGCCAGAAGTGCTCTCTTCGCCAGAATTTCCATACTTGCGACCGTTGTAATAATAGTTCACAGTCGTGTGCGTATCCATGGAGCAAATGTGGCACCACCGATCCGCCTTGTGATTATGCTGCTTCTGGGGTGGCCGCTGTGGTGGCCACTGTGAAGATGGCTGCTGAGCATGCTGCTTCTGATTCTGGGGGGCTGATTGCCCTTTCCGAGGCTTATGTTTTTGCCTCGTGATGAGAGCCTTGTCTTCGAAGGCTTCTTGTACATTTTGCATGGCTTCTTCCTGCTGGAGATAATTCACCAGGGTTGCAAAACTCACCTCCTGTTGAGTGATTGTCAACGTGGTGATCAGTGTCTGAAACCGTGAAGGAAGAGCTCGCAGGGTGAGCGGGACTAGCAACTTGTCGTCCACTGGTTCACCGAGTGCAGAGAGTTCTGCATGTAACTCAGCTACACACCGCAAGAAAGCTTCTACTGACTTCGCCATCATGCATACTCATCGTATGAAGCTTTGTCTGAAGTTGCAACTTTGTCGTCAGATTCTTAGCTTTGTAGATGGTACACAATGCGCTCCATGCCTGAGAAGAAGCGGTTGCTTCCCGAATGTATGGCTGCACCTCATCAGAAAGACTCAGGGTGATGAGCATTAGCGCTTTCGCATCAGCCTTTTCATATTTTTCCAACAGATCATCGTCTGTGGGAGGGGCGTCTTTGCCAGAGACAATCCCCCAAAGATCTTCGAATTGAAGAATCGTCCGCATTTTGGTTTTCCATGTGGCGAAATTTGGCCCTTTCAAGAGTTGGGCATCGGATAGCAATATTTTTGGAGCAGACATTTTCAAAAACTCAAAAATGTATTTTATTTATTTATTTATTTTTCAAAAATGGCTACAATGCTTACTGAAGGAATCTGTCCCGAAGATGGGCTCTATAGGCTCGTGCAGTGAGACGCCGACGCTCCTGTGGGCATTCTATTTCGCGTTCGTCATCTGCATCATAACCACGTTCAAGTTCTGCACGAATCCGCCGTGCTTGACATCGAACGTCGAACCAAAAGTATTCCAACAGTCCTCGGCGCACAATCTCGTCAAAGAGAATGTTCCCAGTGTTGTGTAGCTCGTTGACCAAGGCAAAGAACAGCCCAGTGGTGTCTTCGTTGTCATTCAATGCCCAAATATTTGGTGCATTGCTTGCGGTGCTTTGTGCATCGAAATTTGCGACATACGCGCACACACTGTTTCGAAATTTGTAGGCTTTCTTCACTTGCACAGTTTTAATGGAGCAAAGAAGAACAAAACAGTCACTGAGGGCTCCTTGAGGGCTCCTACCAAGCACAGTTTTTCTCTTCTTCTTGTCTTCCACTCAGCAAAGAACTCCACGCACAGCAAAAACGGGACAGTCTTCCACGCACAGCACGGACAAGCACTCTCCACGCCTGCGCACAAAAAATGGGACAGATTTCCACGCACAAAGCATGCATAAAGCACTCTCCACGCACAGCAAAAACGGGACAGTCTTCCACGCACACGAACTCACCTCCTTCAGCGCCACGCACAGCACAAACGGAGAAACGGGACAGTTTCAGTCTCCTCTCCTCCTTCACGCACGCACAACAAAGAGGGACAGTCTCAGTCTCCCACGCACACACAAAGAAAGAACGGACATGCACTCAAACACGCGGGACAGGAAAAACTTGCTCCGATACCAATGTTAGGTGCTCCAAGAAGATTGTATGTATTGCTATGAAAAAAGATACAGACATCATGCCTTTATATAGGCCGTGGAAGAGCAGAGGGAGGAACAAATCCGAGGAACAGTTATATAACTGTTCACTAATCATTTACTAATCACTAACAACTAACAAAATGTATTAATTTGCTAACACAAAGTCCCCTTTTACTCATGTGCATGGGCTGGTCATTGAATTTTAATTATAAAGATCCATTCTATTTGTCTTTTCTATCTTTATATTTTTCTATGCTTGTCTTTTGCACCAATTCTATTTTGGTCTGTTGTGTTTATTTTATTTGTTTTTTGTTCCACCTTGTTGGCATATGGGTAGACTAAAGAATAGTTCATTCTTATAATACTTATTCTTCCCTTCATGCATCGAATCGTAACAACAATGTGTAGTTATAAACTTATTATTTATATATATATATATATATATATATATATATCTTTTTCCTTTCTTAAGTACCACAAATCATTGACAACTGTTTCTAAAAATAAGTTCACTTCTCGTCCATCCTTCTCATCCATTCCTAAAAATAGAACTGGACTTCTATTTTTAGCTCTTCTATTTATCACCTCCATTTTTAGCCATGCTTCCAAAAATATCCAATCTTCCAAAAATATCCGAGTGCTATTTTTAGAAATCCTTTGCGTGGAAAATATGGTAACAGTAACCTGAAAATCGTTAGCCTCACTTGGTTTCCACAATTCCCCTATTTGCAGCATATGTGGCTCCCTTTTCCATAATGGATACAATTGGTATGGGAGAGACAAGTGTTGTGGATGTTGATGTGCAGGCACTGAGAGAGGTAGAGCAGGTTTGCGAATAGAATGTGTTACATTGGGAGGACATGCATGTCTTCTTTTTGGTGCCTCATAATTCCGACCTTTTTATTGCCACCCCTTCCCCCTCACAGAAACTTGAAAATTCATTCTTGGATCAAGTGGAGACCAACAATATCTTTAGCTCACTAATTAAAATCAACGAAAAACCGATTGTCACTCTAACAAAGGATGGAGAATCAAGTGGAACCTCGGAGGGAGTTCTGGAAATTGTATTTAATATTGAAAAAGATATGATGTCGAAATCCAAAAAGGGGAAAAAATATGCTCCGTCCAGCACAATCCAGAGGGCCTTAAAATCTAAGATTTCTGGGAGGGCTCAAGTTACAATGAATTCGTCAAAATTACCTATGGGGAATGGGTTGGTGTTTCGTTGGAAGAGGGAGATTCTTGGACCCGTATTACAACGAGGAAATATAAATGTATTGGCTCTCATCTTCTTAGCGGACCTTCTTGGCATTTTTAATTTGTTGTTCATTTTTCTCTTTCTTCTTGTTGGTATATGGTATGGCTGTTTTTGAGCTGCATACTTATTGTAGTTCGGTTACTTCTTTTTTGTTATCTTTCGTGGTTTGTCAATTTCTCTTGGTTTTCTTCTCGTTGCACTAAATGTTTCATCTGGGTTGTAGGTCTGTTTTGTAACAGGGTAGGGACCTTGGTAAAACCCTCCTTTTACACTTTATCTAAAAATAATTATATTTTTGTTTTGTGTTACTCAAAATCTATTTTTAAATATCCTCTCACATTCTCCTTTTTGACTATGTTGTTTATCCCATAGGTATTAATGATCCTTTTTGAGACATATTCTTTGAAATGTTCAAAATCACAAGCTATATAATTCTACCTATTGCTTATGAGGCTTGATTTTATAATAGTTGTTCCAAACGAAAAAAAGTCTTGAATCATCTTCCACTTTACTAGAGAAATCTTTCCAAAAATATCACTAGGATGCTAATTACGCCTCAATTTTTCATTCACATAGTTTTTTTAATAAAAAACACATAAGTTTTCATCACATTAAATAGACATCATACCAAAACACATCTATAAATGAAATTCATACTCTTTACATTTCAAGGTATAATCATTGCAAAAGGAAGGAACTTCAACTTCCATCATGAACTAAAGGTCTTAATAATACCTTCATACCACTATTGTTAACATTTTAAATTTATAAATCCAAGAGATCATCTACCTATGATCTTAAGAATTTAAATTTAAATCGTACTCTACGTTGGTGAGTGTGGGTGATTTTCAAGAAGAGTGGTTTGGATTCATTTTTAAAACTCTTTGAAGGGTTCAATGAAGATCTTCGTAAGCATTTTTGTAATGCCCGGAATACCTTAAAATTTTGGATTGGTAGTTAGGTGGCTATTAGAGGGGTGAAGCTCTAGATGACTATCGATACCATGGCGGCCCTTATGGACATGAAACTCAAAGGGAGAGAAATATTCAATTCGAATAAATATAACGCAGAGGAGATGAAGATGTTTTTGAAAGGTAATGAAAACCTAACTCCAAACTTTGTTGGGTATCCAAGGGATTCAATTCCGAAACCTTTTAATGATGTGGCCCTGAACCTTATTCAATATATCACATTGGAAGGGAAACCCAAGTTTATCTACGCATACCATCTTCCTATGCTAAATTATATACGCCATGGGCACAACTACAGGTTTCCTTATTACATGCTTCGTTCTCTATGTTCCACAATTGAACAATTCAAAAGGGAAAGATCTTTGTCCCATTACACCAGGGTCTTCTTTTAGCTATGGTAAAAAGGGGCTCCACTGATGTGACAAAGTTAGTTAAGTATCTCGGCCCTTTGATTGAAGCCTTGGGCAGGTTTGAAAGTGAGAAGAAGGTCGATTCTGAGGATGAGGGGGATTCAAGTGAGAACACTCCTTCGGAGAGTTTGGGTGTCGAGCCCAAGGAGGCTGAGGAAGTTGTATTGGGTTTTAATAAGCTAGAAAAATAGAAGAAGGTCGGTGATCCTGGTATTGAGGTAAGAGGGATGACACATGGGAAAAGATCTCAAAATGTTATGATGAAGGATCAGGAGAGCCTTGAGAGTATAAGGAAGGAAACGTACTTAAACAAAAGTATGATACAATTCATACTCAAATATTGGCACTCAATGAGAGACAAGTTCAACAACATGGCTCTAATTATGAACAATGACAATATGGAACTGCTTCAAGATAAATGTAAATCCTTGGAAAAAGAAATGGAGCTTCTGAAAGACCTCCTCAAACAAGTGTCAAACTGGAGTATGCTTCATATTAAGTCCACTAATCAATACCTCCACCTAATGGCACAACTGATTAATGCTTACACCCAAATCGGAAACGAAGAGGACTAAAAGAAAATGAAGAGGGGTTTGATTGAGGCGGATCTTGAAAATCTTGGTGCTTCCATTGAATGTCTGGATAAAGAATTGACTAGCCAACTGACAGACATTGAAAAATATGATGATCTGAAATAACTTTTAAGTTTTCTGTTTAGGAAAGCTAATGGTTTGTTGTTATTTTGTTGTTTTGGAAGGTTGTTAGTTTAGTGTAATTTTGTTGTTAGTTTGAACTATGTTTAGCAGTTTGTTTTTACTATTGGGTTTTTTATGATCGGCTATATGCTCATTAAAGGAGCTTTTAATTTTTACAGGGAAGGGACCCATTAACCCTGTTTTACCTTTAATCAAAAGATTAGGCATAAAAAACTCAATTTCACAATCTATTTTCCATTTATCTTCCATTATAACCTACAAAATTCTCCTATGTGTCACTTCCACAATCTTTCTCTCAATCACCTTTTAATGGCCAGCCAACATTGTAGTATACTTGTCTTTGAGCCATGAACAATATTAAAAACTCTCCTTGGTTTTGACAACCAATGCCTTATTTCCCCCTAAATCTTCCATAACAAATGTTTTAGCATTCTCTTGCACCATATTCACATTCACCAAACTATTTTATTCTATGTAAATGACTTGAATTGATTTCTCTATGTACCAGAGAACCTATAACCTTCCTTTGAACCTTATCTAACCAACATCTCCCTTTCCATATTCTTTATAGGTACATTTCCTTATATCCTCCCTTTAACTCTACATTTCTCAATTTTTCTTCAAAAGGATAATTCTAGGCTTCTTTAGGATGGTCATGGTATGTGGACGCTCCTAGTTTTATCTATATTTTTCATCACGATAGATTTTAATAGATCTATGACCTTCGATCGCCCATGTTTTTATCATTTGCAAACATTTGTGTCTTTCCCTAGTAGTTTCCTCCTCTTTGGAATATTTTCCTTCCAAATGTTTCATTCCTCTCTCACTCACATTGTTAACTGCATGCACACTCAATAGTGTTGTTTCTTAATTCTCTCCAAAGTTAACCCTAGAAAGTGTGAACACTATCGACAATTTATTCTCTTTTCTTTATAGTTTCCTTTGTATATGTCATCTTATATTTCAAATGTGGCACTCCTATCACATTTTCATTTCTCCTTGTAAATACCTACAATACATCACCTTCCTTATTATCCACTAAATTATTATTAGAAAAGTTGTCAATGCTCCAACATTATTATATTTCAAACTTTCATAATTCATAACGTCGGAAAAAGGCTTCTCGGGATCTCTTTCTTACCCAAATCTACGTACCCATTGCATCCTATGTTTCTGACAATCTTTTATTTTCTCCTTAACAGAAATTATAGGCAGATCCAAACTTTGAATCCCCTTTTGTTTATTAGTCACTATTCCTTTAGCGTTGTTATTATATACGTTTAACCCCTGCCCCTTTTTTTGTTTTCTTCGGAAAAGAGAAGAATTTTGTTACGTGAATTAAAGCAGCACAATAAAAACATCTTCGAGAGTCCTCAGAATCCACTTTTTAATTATAAATCCTCCACTGTATAATAAGTTGGCCCATGCATCTAGAGGGGCCGCCTCCCCTATCTAGTTATGGCGGTGGGGGGCAATCTTACTAGAGGGCCACTTCTTTTCACTTACATCCTTACTTGTGCATAACCAGTTGGATTCAAAATACTTGACCTTTGATTGAAGCTCACAAGTTTTCCTACTGCATTACCAATCATTGTTACAATTTAATAATTTCAATATCAGGATGGTAGAGCACACAAAATTATTCATATATCCTGCAATTCAATTATTTGTCTGTTTTCTTGAAAGTTCTCCATCCATGGTTCATCATGATTTTTTGTTACCTATGTTCAAAATTTTCCTTCCAAGGGCCAATGACTTGTGTGATTCCACCTTGAATCTTATCATGAAGAACCCTTTAGGAAGAAAATTTAGATGGTTTGTTCCAGCCCGTTTCCATTCTTTGGATATCCATCCGTTGAGGTTTACTTAACTAATTATTCTTCAATAGATTTTTCCAATTATCCCTTTAGATTTCATATTTATGCTTTATCTTTTCACCTTTCTTCTATCCACTTTATGTTTTCATGCTAAACCCAAATGGAAATATCAATGAAATGTAACTCTTTGGCCTATTAGCACCACAATTCTTGACTCCTTATTTCTTTGTAATTTTGTGTTTACTCTAATGGGACTTTGATAACCCCATAGGTAGTAAAGAGTTTATTAGACATCCATTCATGCTTACTCATTCAAAATAGGTCTCACTTTCCTTTTCCATATGTTTTTACTGGTAATCCAATCTGATTTACCCTTAATCCTTCCTAAAGAGGAACCCCAATTTCAGCTTTTGACCTTAAACATATCCGTTTCATTTTCTATCCTATCTTCCTTATCCGATTCCTTTAATGTAGGTATTTATTTGCAAGGAAATTAGGTAGGTAATCCTGGACCCCCGCCCCCCGCGCTCTCCTTCATTAGTGGGATCCAACTCATCTCTATTATATTTAACTTCTGAGTTTCTTTACCTCAGTTCATATCACAATGGGAGTTTAAACCATTAAAAAATTCTGCATAACATGCCTTTCATAATGAGAAGCATAACTTCAATTTCTTCTTTCATGACCATTGACAATCGAGACCCAAAAACTCCACATTTCTCCGAGAACGTAGTTTTTCATCCATCCCAATTATTTCCTCCCTTTTCTTTTTTTATATGAAAATAATCCCTACATTACAATGTTTAGATCTAGGACATGTCTGAGCCATCTCACAACATTCACTCTCAAATCCCACTATATAGATTTCCCTACCTTTTTACCATCCTCTTTCCCTCATTTTTGAATTTCCTTCTCCCATTTATCTAGTGTATAAATTAATTTCGATGTCTTCTGATGAAAATCACTTATATCATCCTCTACCAGTTTCCCTACCAAAATAAAATGCACGATGGACATCTCTTCATTTTTTAATATTTTAACTTAAATTCAAAATATCATCCTATTTCTCCTCAAACAATATTAACATTATCGTTTCTTCATATCTTAAACGTTTATCGAAATCCATCTCTCCAAAAATTTTAACCTTGTCCTAAAAAATCCAACTCCTCAAAATCGGATTGCTCATGCATTTCTTTAATTACTATATAATCTTCTTTTGAATTACAAATTGATTATTTAGGGCTTACCTCAATCTAATTATTCGAATTATTGTTTGCTAATTTATGTAGAGGCCCCTCCATTGTATTCCTTTGTGTTTTTAATGGGAATTTTGTGTCCTAAACATCAAAATCCTAGTTCTCTTTATTGTTGCATCATCATTCAAATCTATCTTACGGAGATAGAGGTCACAAAGATTCTCCACCTCTTCTTGTAGCAATAATATTTCTTAGAATTTAGTTTTAAGGTCTATGTTTCTAGGAAACAAGTATGAGTATACATTCGAGTACGGGTTCGATACGTGGATACGTTGATTTTAAAACACCCTTGGGTATGATATGTCTAGAATACATCCATACATGTGTGTGTGTGTGTGTGTGTGTGTAACATTTTACTCATTTTTTAGTCCATAAGAAATACAAAACTTGAAAATTATAGTAAGATCAATGTTCAAAACATTCAATCTACTGAATACTTTACATTTTCATAGATCATGTGGGTTCCATACATATGATATATGAATATCATGTCAACATGAATACAAAAAAATGAAAATATACTAGGATCAATGTTCAAAAAATACAATATACTTAAAATTTTACACTTCATTACTAATGTGGAAGCCATACATATGATATATGAATATCATGTCAACATGTATACAAACATATCAAAAATATATCATCTATATTTTCTTCAAAATCTAATTCTTGCATGCCACTCCTAGTTCCACTCGCCACTCCTTGTGAACTCCCTTGAATGTCATCTTTGCCATCAAATCTTGAAAGTTGGGAAAGAGTGGTTGTGGATGCATCCAAGTTTGTTGTCTCTGGAAGAAGATTGTAAAGTTTGTGAGGACCTCTAACATAGTCCTCAGAATTGTGTGGCAACAGACACAAATTGGAATGCACAATACCAAATCCTTAGCTTTTTTAGATGCCAACTTATTTCATTTAGCTGAGTGGATAAAGGTATAAGTACTCCAATTCAGTTCTGCGGAAAAATTACTAGCAACCTATTACAAATAAAAAATTTAGAAAATTCAAATTAGTAACATACTAAGAATGTGCGAAAGAATATCCTACTAATTTTAAAAAAATTAAAATTTTCAATGATTATAAATTTATAAAATGTTATACCTGTGAAAGAATTTTGATGGCAATAGGTCGTAGGTTGTTGGCATCATGGCCATGTACACATGACCATTTAGTTTGGATCATGGTGTAATTATCGAAAAGAGCCTCAATCTCTCCCATGTTTCCTTCTGAAGCTATAAACATGCCCCTTTTTTTTACAGACCACATTGACTTTATATGGATCGGAAAAAAGTCTTTTGAATACTGTCCTGGTTCCATTTGCAACTTCGGAGTCAAAGAATGGTGGTTGTTAGCATAATACATAACATGTATTAAATTGTCATTGTTTGTATGGTCGGGTATCTCCACGAAGGTATTCAGTTTGTTAACCACCTACTCTAAACTATTTAACTATCACATCCCTCTTGTATTTATACTTTTTATTACATTGTATAATATATGGAACTCTTATGCATCTCGTTTGATCTATCATTGGTATCAGAGCGAGAAAGGGCACGTGTTGTATTCGCAGGAAAGCTCAAACATTTGTGAGGTGGTCTTCGATCTAGGTTCAAATTGCACTTCCTAGACTTGGAGCCAATCTAGTTGCCACATTGCCCTGCCTAAACGTGAAAGATTTCACACATTTTTGACTCAAATTTAATATTTTCTGATCCCACCACAAACTGTACAAGCGTATACGTTTTCCCGCCTGTTGGTATCCAAATTTGTTCTCCTTTTCAAGCCAAGCAGCAACACAGATTCAACAGGGAGCTTAGAGGCAACTAAATCATAAATATATGTCATTTTAGTAGATGGGGAGGAATCTAACTGTCCCTTTGTTACTTGGATTTGTGGAGAGATGGATAGCACCTTAAAAGGATGTGATCTAATCCTAACTATTTTAGGTTGTGCCTTTCAACCAAGGTAAGAGAACCTATTTTGTAACCTCTGTTTATTGAAGAACAATGATAAATCCTTCTTTTGCATGGATTTTATAGAGAATACCTTGGGAAAATATGATCAACACACCAGATCTGACTCTCACGAGTTGTCACTTCCAGATCAAGGAGATATTTTCACAAGGAAAAGGTTACTGAAGACATTTGAGACCTTGATTACTTCTACATGTTTTGGTAACAGAGATTATGCATTTGTGTGCACACAGGACAAACAGGGGTGGTATAGGTAGGATTAGTTGTTTTTGAATGAATTTTTGTGGGAGGTGGGGTAGGGTGAACTTGATTCACCAGATCCTTGAGGAATCTTACACAATGGGAGGCTAAACCAACAAAATGCCACAAAATAGCTAGAATGTTTCTTTAACTAGAATATGTGCTTCAATGGAGGCCAAATCAGCACTCTTTCACACAATCTTTGAGATTCTATCACAAGGCTCGAGTTAGAAAATCCAACAAAGCATCAAGATCTAAGCCAAATCATGCCTAAGGTACACCCAGAGGCTTATAGACAATCTCTGTCAATAGATGAAAGAAAAGTGATTTTAAATCGTTTATTCCAATCCCAAATGAAAGCTCTTCTAAGAAATGGAATTGTAGATGCCACTAAATTGTCACAAGGATTGAGGCCTATGTGATTGGGTCAGATTTTAATACAAGATTGCAACAGAAACAAGAGAAACTACTTACATACATTCAGAAATAAAACCAACACATTTTGCTCAAGACAACATAAAAAACTCGAATTTGATTAAATCTATTAGCAGGGGAAAGTTTCATAGAACAATCTCAGAGCTTGTCAATGGTTGTACACTTACAACCACCTTGACACAATAAAACTTAATACAAAAAGAGATAACCTAGTTTCTCAGATGGATTCTCAAAAGACAGGCTTAGTCAAATTTTCCTCTTGGGAATTTTCTTCGACCTCTAACACTCTACCTCCAACTTCCAACCATTTACATGAAAAATTTGTGCCATTTATAACCTTTACAATAGAGCCCCTTTCTCCCCAAAAGACAAAAACCTTAAATGCACTAGTGCTCGCCATGATTCTTTCACGATTCTCATAATCAAATCTACAAAAAGTCACCAGGTGCTCGAGGGGGTAGATTTCATCGAATATCTCCCACTTTCAACTCTTTCCTCTAGTAGATCACTTTTTCTTCAATTTTCCAACCACTTCCACCCCTAATCTATCAAATCTAGCTCCTTGCATGCTTGGGAGAAGAAAAATGGAAAATCGATCGAGCACGAAAGTCAAACCATTTTAATGGTGAAAGATATCTTTCTAGAATCTTCCCACCAAACTTAGATATCAAAATTAACTCCCCTCTCTATTTGGCATGTGCAGAAAAGACCAAGAAATCATGGAGACTCACACTTCCAGATGTGTTTTAGAAAAATGGGGAAAATCAAATTTCAGACTCTCAACTTCCGTTGATCTTTACTTTGAATTTGGGCCATCCACGTGGAAGATTCAAACTTAAGAATAGACCCGGGGGCTTCCTTTGACTTTTTACAATTTTTTGGAAAAATGGAAAAAAATTTTTCCATTTTGCTCTCTGCACCTTCACCCTTGGGAAATGAGCTTAACACGTGTCCAAAAATGTGATTTGAGCGGAACCATGCTCAAATTCTTTCATTTTACTCTCTTTTGGAAAAGGGAAAATTTTCCAAGTTTTCCCCACAGCTCCGCCCTCGGGAAATGAGCTTGACACATGTCCAAATATGATTCGAGTGGGGCCACGCTTCCTTTTTTACTTTTGACTCTTTTCTCCCAAAGGGAATTTTTCCAAATTTCCCCAAGAGTCCACACCTCCACGTTGACCGGGGTAAAGCATTGACTATTTCCCTCATCGGCTTGTGGGCCATTTTGAGATTTTAATCCTTAAGGGGAAAAATCCAAGTTGCCTCTCGATGGTCTACCTCCCCACCTCTTTGACTTTTCAAACTACCACATGTCATCATGGCGCTCCTTGAGATGGTCCCAAAATTTGATACCTTGAACAATGTGCACAAGCTCGCCACGTGTCCTATTCCGCAAGGTTTTCCTGAACACTTGAAGCTCAGCGAAAGCACCACGTGTCATGCTCTCGAGGCAGTCTCCTTTGGCCATTGAAAAGTCCAAGCAAAATGCAAAGTGAGCGGAGGCCTCCACATGTCTTCATGGCACAACTTCAAAATGGTGCCCAAAGCGAGACCCTTAATGAGCGAGAGCTCACCACATGTCTTGTTCCGCCAAACTGTACCAACTACAAAAAATTGTCTAAGTCTGGGAAAAGTAGTGGAAGCCTCCACGTGTCCTCCTAGCGTGCTACTCTAAGGCCAAACCAAAAGTAGATCTTCAAATGAGTGTCGTGCCTCCACGTGGACAAATTTTGAGTTAAGGCTTTCCATGATTTTTTCTAAGTACCCAAGCTGAGCCGCATCCAACCAAAAGGTGCCACATCCCCTGTAGATGCAAGGATGCAAATTTGACCGGAGAAACACCCATCAAACCGTAAAATATAGAAAAATGACCATTTGAGCCTAGGAATGAAATTTTCTTCAAGGACAAAAAGTTTAGAAATGTTACAAGGCTCAAATACATTCTTCAGGGACACATCAATTCATTCTTCTTCAAGTATCTAGGATAGAAATGTCAAGGACAACAAATCCTACTATGGGAAATAGAGAGAATGGGAAAACGTGAGTTTTGAAGGAACAGAGCATGGAGACTCAAAATATAGACCTTCCGGAGAGGAACAAAGAAATGAGGAGACAAACATGGACCCATACATGATCTTCGACCTAGGAGCTAACTAAAAAATGGCAACAACAAAGACTGACCAAGCACAACACGAGGAAGGAGAAAATGACAGAGGCCATAAATCAATAAATTTTCAAAGGCACAAATGGGCGAGACTATTTTGAGCACCAACATTGGCTCCGACTCAAGGATGGGCACTCCTGTGAGTGCCACAAGAAAAAAGGTAGACCAAGTGCCAAAATATCCATTGAGCGTAGCGAAGTCATCTTTGCAGGGCAGAGAAACAAAGCCATCTCCAAAAACAAAATAGAGAAACCAACAAAAATAGGTCACCAAGGACCAAAATGAGCAAAAACACAAAAGACAGGGAACAAACAACAAATTATACACTATACACAAGATTTTTCCTTGATTCAAAGAAAATAATCAAGGAAAATCTTCAAGTGCCTGCCATCCTAGGTATGACCATGCCAAGAGGCTCTGATATGCTTTCATCAACTGGGAATATATCTCTTTTTCTTCTCTGTTCAGTTTGTAAACCATCCATTTTCTCTAAAGCTCCTCCATTGTGTTTAAGTCAAATTCTTTAACATTTTCAAGGTTGAATCATAGACCAAATTCCCAGAAAAACAACATACTTAGGAGCTCTATTTTCAACACTTTCATACTCCCTGAAATCCACAAAACTCACAAAGTTGTTAAGATCAACATCTTCTTGCAAAACCTCATAAGATGCATTGCTTGGGTCTTCAATCAAGTACAACATCTTCTTCTCTCCATATAATTTCACCAAGTTTCCTTCAATGGGATAGTGGCATAAGACATGTCCATTTTCACACTACCACCAACACTTGCTGCCCACTTTCTTGACAACAACATCCCCCACTTGGTAGGGAAGTCAATAATGACTACATCAAGCTTTAAGTTCCTTCCAGGATGAGATGCAAGTTGCACAACTAGATCTTTGACACATCCCACCACTGGCACCTCTCTAGAGTCCATGGTAGTGCACTTCCCATATGTTGTTGTTACTTTGATACCTAATTCATTCATGACCTCAAGAGGCATGACATTACATGAAGCTCTGGAATCAAACATACAGTTATGTAACAACTTGTCTTTGATAACCAGGGTAGTGAAAAATGGATCCACATTCAGCTTGGGATTTAACCAAAGAAGTTCCTAAATAAACCTCTGGTGGTTCTCCCAGCTTTTTAACACACTTGTGGCCTTTCCAACTCTGCAACAGTAAGGGGAATCTCAACCTTGTTTACATCTCTACCTTGTATGATCTCTTCCCCTTTGAATCCTAAATATTCAAAAGCCCTCTTCTTGTGCTCAGGATCCTAAGCAACTCAACAATTGGGACAAGAATTTTGATTTGGCTCAAAACTTGGGCTATGTCATATGGAGCAAATTTGGGTAAAGCAACACTAGGAGAAAGATTGGAAAATTCATCAGATGGAATGGGATTCTTTTTTAGGGTGGGCATGGGGAGGAACAAGTTTTGCTTGGGAAACAAGCTCTCTACCAGATGCATTTTTCTTTGGGGTTTCTTTGGTAAGCAATGGAAATTTTGACTTGGCTTGTGGCCCCTTGGCAGCTTTACTTCTAGTATTGTGCTCCTTTTCTTGGGCAACTACAACATTCATTAATAGTTGCCTATCTTCTTCTAAAGGAACTCCTCCATCATACTTTTTAATCATTATTGCCTTAAGTATTCAAAATCATTAGTGGGCAATTCAAAAGCTTGTATAGTGTCTACTTCTAAAGTATGAGAGGGAGGAAGAAAAGGTACCCGGTGGATGTAATCCCAAAAAGTAGCAGCAGTTCTAGCACTTATTACCTCAGTTGAAGTTGCTTCCCTTGGTGAACTTGTAGGGATCTCCATCATGTAGGCATCATCATCATTATCATCATCAGCTTCCTCTTCTTCTTGTTGATCTTCTTCACAAGGAGCATGAGGCATGAAACATTTGTCACACCAATCAATGACCTTTGTTTCCTCCACCACAACAACTCTAGCAGCCAAAGGATCAGGCACCATTCTATTTTCTCTACCTTGGGGCTGCCTATTTCCAAATCCAACAAGTCCTTTGCCTCTGTCATCAGTTCTTTGATGATTTGTAAATCTATCTTGGCCTTGTTTCTTGTGTTGTCCTTGTGAACTCTACCCAACTCCTTTCTCATCTCGGGCTAGCTTGTAGGAGATCTCCTTGACAGCCCCTACCAAAGTCTTCACAACTTCTTCCAAATCAACAGCCTTGCTTGTTTGGGGTTTTTCTAGGTTAACCAACTTTACACCTTCCCTCTTTGGAGGCTTCCCAATTGCCTTGATGTTGTTCTCTATTTGTAGAGCCATGGTGAAGGCTTGCCTCAAATTTGTGGGGTTCTTGTCTCTTAAGTAATATGCAGCCTTTTTATCAAATGCATCAGTATATTTGATCAAACATGACTCATCACAAGGCCTTATCCTAACAGAAATCTCCTCAAAGTTTTATTAAACCTTGTATTGAAGTCATGTACTTGACTCATTGGGGTTCTTCTTGATGTTTTCAAACTCTGATAGAAGAAACCTAGGGTCAGTCCTATCACCATATTGTAATCTAAATGCATTGTTCATTTCAGCCCAAGAATCAATAGAGTTATCTGGTAATGCTTTATACCAGTCCTTGCATCCTCCTCTAAAGTGTGGACAAACAATTTGATGTATACATCCTCATGCTCAATCTCAAAGTCTTCCATCATATTGAGAAAGAGCTTCAGATGCTGGTCACCAGTTATAGCATTGTTTCCTTGGAACTTTGGCATTCTTTTCCTTACATCTTGAGGCACTGCATTTGGATATCCAGCCATTCCCACAAAATTTATAGGTCCAAAGGTGTTTACAACAAATGGGGTCTGGGTGGGGGTAAAGCCATGTTCCTTTGAGGAGGTGACCTTGAGGGGTGAAAAATTGATGAGGGGCAGAGGGTCCTTGGAACACAGGAGTATAATTTTCAAAATGAAGATCCCCAAAGGCCTTGTCTCTTGGAAATCTCTATCAACCTCAAAAAAGACAGGTGCAGAGTGTGAAGAAAACCTTTCAAAATCAAATGAAGGCCCCTCTCCAGCTAGAGAGTTCAATTCCACAAAGAGGCTACCTAATTCAGAGTCACTTGAATGGCAGTCTTCAATGATAGGCCAATCACTTTCATCAATGGAGATCCCTCTTCTTGTCTGTTGTTCTCCAACACCCTCAGCTTTTCTTCCTTCTGATTTTGCTTTTCCTAGCTCTGGAAACAATGTCCTAGGATCCCTAGAAAAGAAAGATCTTCTTCCTTCCATCTTTGCAAATATTAGTAACAAATCTTACTTGACAGAGATTTAAGACACTTGGTCCTTATCAAAATCAAATCAACAGGGAGTCGCCACTAAGGATTTCCACCTTAGTTGTGCAAATGCACTAAAATATGCTCTGTCAGCACTTATAAACCTGGAGATGAAAGCTCTGACCTTCCTTTACCAAGATTTATCAATGAATACTAGTGCAAAACTTGTAGAGACTAGAAAAGTTACATACAACACTTGTAACTTGAAACTTCATGCAGGCCCGAACATAGGATAATATTTAAGATAGATTTATGGCACTTTAGAGCATACAAGAAATGTTTACCAGGGTCTGAAAATGAACTGCAATCACAACGTTGATGGGATGGATATGGAAAAAATGGCGCCACTATTGAATGGCATGTTAACGGACCACTAGTGTTGGTGATGGGCTAGATGGATATGAAATAGCAATAAAAATCAACAAAAATTGGTCTCAACAACTTAAATAATATCCTAGCAAAAATCAAGGATGCCACTAGTGTTGGTATCCAAATTTGTTCTCCTTTTCAAGCCAAACAACAACACAGATTCAACAGGGAGCTTAGAGGTAGCTAAATCATAAATATATGTTGTTTTGTAGTCGGGAGGAAATCTAACTATCCCTTTGTTACTTGGATTTGTGGAGAGATGGATAACACCTTAAAAGGATGTGATCTGATCCTAACTATTTTAGGTTGTGCCTTTCAACCAAGGTAAGAGAACCTATTTTGTAACCTTTTTTTATTGAAGAACAATGATAAATCCTTCTTTTGCATGGATTTTATAGAGAATACCTTGGGAAAATATGATCAACACACCAGATCTGACTCTCATGAGTTGTCACTTCCAGATCAAGGAGATATTTTCACAACAAGGCAAAGGTTACTAAAGACATTTGAGACCCTAATTGCTTCTGCATGTTTTGGTAACATAGAGATTATGCATTTGTGTGCACACAGGACAAACAGGGGTGGTACAGGTAGGATTAGTTGTTTTTGAATGAATTTTTGGTGGGAGGTGGGGTAGGGTGAACTTGATTCACCAGATCCTTGAGGAATCTTACACAATGGGAGGCTAAACCAACATAATGCCACAAAATAGCTAGAATGTTTCTTTAACTAGAATATGTGCTTCAATGGAGGCCCAGATCAACACTCTTTCACACAATCTTTGAGATTCTATCATGAAGGCTCGAGTTAGAAAATCCAACAAAGCATCAAGATCTAAGCCAAATCACACCTAAGGTACACCCAGAGGCTTACAAAAAATCTCTATCAATAGATGAAAGAAAAGTGATTTTAAATCGTTTATTCCAATCCCAAATGAAAGCTCTTCTGAGAAATGGAATTACAGATGCCACTAAACTATCACAAGGATTGAGGCCTATGTGATTGGGTCAGATTTTAATACAAGATTGCAACAGAAACAAGAGAAACTACTTGCATACATTCAGAAATAAAACCAACACATTTTGCTCAAGACAACATAAAAAAACTTGAATTTGATTAAATCTATTAGCGGGGAAAGTTTCATAGAACAATCTCAGAGCTTGTCAATGGTTGTACACTTGCAACCACCTTGACACAATAAAACTTAATACAAAAAGAGATAACCTAGTTTCTCAGATGGATTCTCAAAAGACAAGCTTAGTCAAATTTTCCTCTTGGGAATTTTCTTCGACCTCTAACACTCTGACCTCCAACTTCCAACCATTTACATGAAAAATTTGTGCCATTTATAACCTTTACAATAGAGCCCCTTTCTCCCCAAAAGACAAAAACCTTAAATGCACCAGTGCTCACCATGATTCTTTCGCGATTCTCAGAATCAAATCTAAAAAGTCACCAGGTGCTCGAGGGGGATATTTCATCGAATATCTCCCACTTTCAACTCTTTCCTCTGGTAGATCACTCTTTCTTCAATTTTCCAACCACTTCCACCCCTAATCTGTCAAATCTAGCTCCTTGCATGCTTGGGAGAAGAAAAATGGAAAATCCGATCAGCACAAAAGTCAGACCATTTTAATGGTGAAAGATGTCTTTCCAGATCTTCCCACCAAACTTAGATATCAAAATTAACTCCCTCTTTGCTTGGCATGCAGAAAATACCAAGAAATCATGGAGACTCACACTTCTAGACGTGTTTCAAAAATGGGGGAAAATCAGATTTCAAACTCTTAGCTGCCGTTGATCTTTACTTTGAATTTGGGTTGTCCACGTGGAAGATTTGAACTTAAGAATAGACCCAGGGCTTCCTTTGACTTTTTACAATTTTTTTGGAAAAATGGAAAAAAATTCCATTTTTCTCCACACCTCCACCCTCGAAATGAGCCTTACACGCATCCAAATGTGATTCGAGCGGAACCACACTCAAATTCTGTCATTTTACTCTTTTTTGGAAAAGGGAAAAATTTCCAAGTTTTCCCCATAGCTCTCCCCCTCGAGAAATGAGCCTGACACGTGTTTAAATATGATTCGAGTGGGAACTTACTTCCTTTTTACTTTTGAATCTTTTCTCCCAAAGGGAATTTTTCCAAATTTCCCCAAAAGTCTGCACCTCCACCATTGATTGAGTAAAGCATTGACTATTTCCTCATCGGGCTTGTGGGCCATTTTGAGATTTTAATCCTTAAGGGAAAAAAATCCAAGTTGCCTCTGATGGTCCGCCTCCCCCTCTTTGACTTTTCAAACTACCACATGTCATCATGGCGCTCCTTGAGATGGTCCCAAAAATTTGATACCCTAAAGTGCCTGAGCTTGCCATGTGTCCTATTCCAAAGGTTTTCTTGAACACTTGAAGCTCAATGGAAAGTGCCACGTGTCATGCTCCGAGGTAGTCTCCTTTGGCCATTGAAAATTCCAAGCAAAATGTAAAGTGAGCGGAGGCCTCCACATGTCTTCATGGTGCAACTTCAAGATGGTGCCCAAAGTGGAGACCTTGAATGAGCGAGAGCTCACCATGTGTCATGTTCCGCCAAACTGTACCAACTACACAAAAAAAAATTCTAAGTCCAAAAAGCGGCGAAGCCTCCATGTGTCCTCCCGGCGCTACTCCAAGGCCAAACCAAAAAGTAGATCTTCAAATGAGTGTCGTGCCTCCACGTGGACAAATTTTGAGTTAAGGCTTTCCATGAATTTTTCTAAGTACCTAGCTGAGCCACGTCCAACCAAAAGGTGCCACGTCCCTGTAGATGCAAGGATGCAAATTTGACCAGGAGAAACACCCGTCAAACCATAAAATACAGAAAAATGACCTTTTGAGCTTGGGAATGAAATTTTCTTCAAGGATAGAAAGTTTAGAAATGTTACAAGGCTCAAATACATTCTTCAGGGACACATCAATTCATTCTTCTTCAAGTATCTAGGATAGAAACGTCAAGGACAACAAATCCTGACTGTGGGAAATAGAGAGAATGGGAAAACGTGAGTTTTGAAGGAACAGAGCATGGGAGACTCAAAATACAGACCCTTCTAGAGGAACAAAGAAATGAGGAGACAAACATGGACCCATACATGATCTTCAACCTAGGAGCTGACTAAAAATAACAACAAAGACTAACCAAGCACAACATGGGGAAGGAGAAAATGACAGAGGTCGTAAATCAATAAATTTTCAAAAGGCAAAATAGGCGAGACTATTTTGAGCACCAACACCACCATTGGAATTAAATTGCCGGTGGATTATGTGAGGTGACTTGCCCATGCATTATTATAGCATGGCCATCATTTTCATTAAGAGAATACATTAGTTCAAGAAAATTTACCATAACTACTTTTAAGAACCCGTGTATTAGAGACCTACATTGCTTGGCTTGAGAGAATGAAGAGGAGGAAACAAGACCTCCCAACGACCAGCGACTAGCATGGCAATGTCCAAAAACTAACGTGGAGGACGGTATAGAAATCCTCCAGCAACCAATAAGGAATCCCTCTGCGTGGTATCAAAATCATTCAGTTTTTAAAACTGCGGCCTATGTAGAGAGACCAACTACCTCAATTATCTTTCATTTTTCCTTCTATTGGCGTGGACTTCATGCGTGGAAAAAATGTGGAAGGAACCTTTAGTCAAGATAGGAGTCAATAATTTCCTTAGAGTGTGTGAATCTTGTATTTCAAGGAATTTTGGCAATAGCCTCTACGTGTTGGAGTTCGGGATGTGTTGAAGTATTACGTAAATATGTATTTGGAATGTTCAGTTCAATAGGCTTCAATTGGGAAAAACATAATTTAAAACCCCAACTTCATTTTTTCATCAATTCCACTATAAAGTTGTAAGAGAAAACGTATTCTTGTACAACATGAGTAACCTATCAATAAGCTAAATCCTATTATCATGTGCATCAATCAGAGCATATGAAATCCATTCCTAGAGATGTTAGTAGTACTACAAGCAACCATAGAGACATGAAACTTTTGAGAGACTGAAGTCAAACCCAAAAGAGCATTGGTTTCTACTTGTGTCGCTAAAAAGTCTTCAAAACTAGTAATTTGAGGAAATAGTATGTCTAGAACTACGTGAATGAGTATTGTTTGATGTATGGTACTGGAAAGACAAGAGTCATGTCAAGATCGAAGAAGGATATGATGCAAATGACAAACGTGAGATCGAACACCCTCGAGTGCGTCTCACCATCTCTCACCTCTTGATCCGTAGTATACATCCATTCATAGAAATCTCACCTCTGAAGTAGATCACAAGTCAAAAATATGTCGTAATTTTGGGGGTAAATTTGGACAAATTTTAAAGTGTTAACCACCTATTCTTTTGGTAACACCTACTCTCAACTGTCTAACCACCGCATCCCTCTTGTATTTATACTTTTTATTTCATTATATAATATATGAAACACTTCTAAATTTTGTTTGATCTTTTAGTTGCCTCCTAGGCAGCCCAATTATTTCAAAGCTATAATATTTTGGGCTCATTGCATAAGCAAGGAGATATAATTGGGTGGTCATTTTATTCCACCTCTTCATGACCACATTCTTGAGCTCAATGTAGATGGTCTCTTCTGAATCTTGCTCTTTTATTTCTATGACCTCTCTCATATGTTTAAACATAGAATCTACTCCATCATATATCTCTCCCATGCATGTTGCATCAATATCTATGTATCTAATCATGGAGAAAATGGTCTGTGTAAAACTGAGCAAGTACTCAACCTTGGCCCAATAATCATCATTAAGGACCAATGATTTTACCGTTACAGCTTTCTAGATGTATTTGAATGCCTCCACACTGTTCAAAAATTATTGATCACCATAGTGCTTAAAGCCTCTTTTACCATCATAAGTCATTTCAAAATGAGTGTGTGAGATGAAAATCTTGTTTCTGCAACCTTAGAAAATTACAACCTTGATAATATCCTTAATATGGTATGTGACATATGATGGTTTGTGATAAACATCTAAATGTCATTTACCTCGGTGTAAATTTTCTCAATCCTGTGGTTTTCCCAATATTTTGAAGCATCAAATTAAGGGAGTGGAAAACACAAGGGGTCCAAAATATGTGCTTATATCTACCCTCTAGAATCAATCATGCTTCTTTAAAGTTTTTATCATTGTCTATGATGACTTGGACAATATTCTGGGAGTCCACCGACTCAATAACCTCTATTAAAATGTCAGCAATAAATTTTGCATTTTTAATTGCCCATCATAGTCAATGGATTTTAGAAAACTTTCCCCTTTAGGTAATACTATAAAAAATTTATTAGGGATCTATTTCTAGCATATTTCCATCCATTTGAAATGATGGAAACCCCTTAATCCTTCCATGAATCTCTAATTGGCTGCAAAGAGGTGTGAATGTGTTTCACTTCCTTTACCAAAAGTGTGGTTTGAACCTTTTTATTACTTGGGCATTTGTACCCTTGTGGAGATTCATTGATATCCTTTCGGCATCTGCTGCCAATATGGAGACCTCGATACATTAAAGGGAAGCCCACATGCATATGTAGTCACCTCATCAACAATATCCCTCTTGTTATTAGTAAATGCTTTTTCCAATGCTCCTTTTGCTTTTTACGGTGAGGTCTCATGACTTTCTTCATCAAAAGGCAAATCAAGTGGAAAAATTAGAGTTTAGATGAAAGGTTGAGTACCAGATTTAGGTGTGGGTGGTCTTGATGAAAACCCTCTTTGTAATGAAATTGTTTTAGATTTATTTCTTTCACATTGTCTATCAGCCTCCTCTTGCTCATACAAGTACTCTACCATTTCTCTTTTGATATTTTGAGGAACTTCTTTATCCCCACACCTGAAACCCTAGTCAAATGGATTTTTAGTCCGACTAGTATGGGGATTTTTACTAAGCATGATAACCATGACATATCCAAATCTAACCCCCACCATGAACGAGGTATTATACTACTGTCACATGTCTCAAAATAGGAAAATTAGGATCATATTTCATAGAAGTTGATGTGTTTTCGAAGCTTGTAGGCCTTGCACTCCAACTAAAGAAGAACTTTATGCCATCCTAATTTGTTTTTATCACCAAGATCACCATAACGGCATGAGGTGAGAGAAAACATAGAGTTAGGATGTTAAAAAATTAAAAGATAATTCTTTTAAATAAATAATAAATTAAAAAACAATGGCTTACTAATTTCTAAGTAATGTCATCCTAATCTAATTTTGATCACCAAGATCACCATAACAATGCAAGGTGAGATACTACACAGAGTTATGATGTTTAAAAATTAAAAACATTTTACCTTTACATAAATAAATTAGTTATCTCAACTTAATTTGTTTTAGATTACCAATATCACCATAATGGTGTGAGGTGGGGGCATACACAGATTTAAGAAGTTAAATAAATAAAAACATTTTTTCTTTACATAAAATTTTAAAAATAATATAAAAATAATAACTTTCTAATTATTAATTTATTTTTTTAACGATGTCATCCTTATATGTTTTTGATCACCAAGGTCACCATAAAGTCATGAGGTGAGAGATACACGAGTAGGAAGTTAAATAATTAAAAAAAAATCCTTTTCATAAATCAAATGATAAATGTTAAAATATTTATTATTAACATTGAATAATGCATTTACAAATTAAAAATAATGATATTTAGTAATTATTAATTTAAAATTTGCTAACCATATCATCTTAATCTGTTTTTCATCACCAAGATCACCATAAAGGTGCGAGGTGAGATCATACAAAGATTTAACATGTGTTTAAACTCTAAACTTTTAAAAAATGTAATAAAATAAATTTAAAAAACCATAAAAATTTAAACAATAGAAGGATGAATTAAATAAAAAGACCTAAAGGATAGACTAGGGTAGCAAGTAAAACAATGTTTCCTCTAAATGTAGATCCTTGTTTCAATAGAATTCTAACAAATGCTACCTCTAAACGTGACATCTCCTCTGAATTAACAATAAAACAATTTTTTCCTCTCAACAATTTCTTCCTCTAAACAAACTTGGACTCCCTACATGAAATGGCTGCCCCCAAGCTCATCTTCCTTGCAATGATTTCCTCCAAACAAATGCTCCTTCCAATGTTTTCTTCCTCTTCAATTCCTCTTTGGCTCTTTGATCATACACTTTCAAATAATAATAATGAATTATTTGTGTGATTCCAAATAGATGGTTGAGTTCCTTTTAAATAGATTTTTTAGGAGTTTAGGGTTTAATATTTTATTAGTTGAAGTGTTAGGTTCTAGTTTTTGGTAAATGACCAAGTCAAAAAATCAATTTTTACCTTTTTTGGGCCCCCACTGTCGAAACCTATGGATTCACTTTCCATAAAACATGGTACATAACAGGTATGTCAAAATGTACCTGGGATGTATTGTGTCATATCCATGATGAATTTGTACCCATACCTGCATGTATTCGTATTGGATATGTATCAAGAAGGGTACGAGAGGCTAGGGAACGAACGCTGGAAAGATATATTTTAACCATAGATATGCAAATTCCATTTTTATCGCATGTTTTACCTATTCTAGCATATATCAGCCTCAACTTACTATCTTTCACTTCCCACCCTATTTTATCTACGAGAAACTAGTTAAATACTATACCCCAAATCTTCCTAATCCCAGGGGAAAAATTTGTCATCTAAATCTCCTTATCTTTGCAAGTTTACTCCCCTCCAAATATTGTACCTTTTATCTTGCACTCTTCATCCTTCCAACCACAATCTACAGAGTCTATATCTCCATCTACCCTTTTTTATCTTCAAACATTACTCTCTTATTTGATATGTTTCTTTGAAGAAATAAAACCACTTATATGTCTACATCCACCTCGGCCATTTTTCCTAATTCTTTTGTGGCTAAACCCACTTCTTTCAAAGCATTGTTCGATTCATCATCCTAATCTTCTTAATCAACCTTAACATTCCCTACAAATAAACCGTCCCTCTCTGCCATTATGTCTCCATCCACCACTTTCTCACCCTCTTACATAATTGATAAAATGATCTCCTTGGTTATTAATTCCACTCAAATAAAATCATAGATAATCTAATGTCACCAACACCTACAATAATCTATTTTACTTTTACATCAAAAATCTCTTCATCCATGACAATATCATCTCCTAAATCCCCTTTTGGTCAACTACTTCTTTTGCAGCAATCGCATCTTCCAAGGAGCAAAAGCCTCCCATCTTCCACTATTTTATCTTTCACATCCCATCTTACACAACTTGTTGGAAGGTTATTGAGGCATAAAATACAACTTGGTGTATTTTTTATATTTGTGCAATATCTAATGTATATGCATACTATGGATAAGAAAAAATAGAAGATATATAGAATTCCTCTTTAGAAGGAAGAGAATATGAAAGGATCATCTACATCAAAATGAGAAAATGACAAGAATGAAAGGGTGAAAGTCACCACAAGTTATAAAAAATGATGTGTGAATGCTACAAAAAGGGTTGTTGAATAGTTGATCTTGGTTAAAATTGATTCAGAATAGTAATTGCAATTGAGTTTTGTGTGAAATATATCTCTCTAGCTTGTATGTTTTCCATTATGTGTTTTCATGTCTGATAGTTTAGTGTGCAATTATTAAAATTTGTTGTTGATCAAGATCTAGCGTAACTGCACTTTTTAGAGGCGTGCAAATGGAATTATTTTGTAAAAACCTAAGACTACAATTTTAGCATGTCTTGATTAGTAATTATAGGGACTCCTATTAACAATGGTTTTGTTATTGGGACCCATAAATTTTAAGATATCTATTGGGACACAGGGTTGTGAAGAGATGACTAGAGATGAAGATAAACCATTTCTTGTAAGATGAAGTAGTTATGATGGGAATCTCTTTGAAAAGGATAAAATTAGAGATTATATATGGGATTATTCATGAGTTCTTTTGGCATCAGATTCCAAAATAATTTGTTACATGGTTTTGAGGACCATAACATTAGTATGGTTATAACAACCACAAGATTACAAATAGTAACATGGTAGAGTCGCTAAAGAAGGAGATAATGAGGATCTAGAAAAGATAGATGAGTGTTGGAGAGAAATTTTGTCAGTTGGGAAAATTATGTGTCTCCACCAATGTTCATGGGCTATGCCCCTCTGCATTGAATGGTACAACTCCCATGATTGAATGTAACTAATCGAATCCTAATATAAATGGTGTGGGTTTCCCGAAAAGTCCAGGGATCACACAAGGACACTCCACTAAACCTATGGAAAGATGCATGTACGGTGGTACAAGGGAGGAAATTACAACGATGTAGGGAGGAGGGAAATTAGGAAAGGAAAGTTTTTACCGAGTAGTTCAACATTCAATATAGAGGAAAGCAACAATGAAGATATCTGGTGAGAAGAACAAACTAGACACAAAGTTCTTGGATGCATTTATCAAAGATACAAAGCTCTTTTTGGACCACTATGTTTGTAAAGTGCATAAAAGAGAGATATAGGGGAAATACAAGAAGGAAAATAGAAGAAATATAACTTTTTTTCATGTTCATTGACACAAAGTCCAACCACTACAATCCACAATTTCTATAGAGTGGAAATTATTCAAAATCTTGGGATACATTGGAACGGAGGAGCCATCCCAATTTATAGCAATGTGAATTCACCTCTCACCTCCCTCATATGACTCTTCATTTCCATATTCCACTTGTGACCTTTCGTTTGCCATTAAATTAAGTATTTCTCTTATAATTTTGAGAAAATACTTTTGCATTTTTAAAATATGTCACTTAAGTGAATAGAAAAAAATACAATGATGAATCCCAATGAAGAATTAGAAAGGAGAGAGAAGAAAGAGGGAGAAAGAGAGGATGGAAAAAGAGATGCTTTGAAGCTTGAATGAAGAACACTTTGTCTCGATAAAGATCAACTCCATCGATGAACTAATGAAATGCTCTAATGTGATGATGAACTATGGACCTTGAACTATTTACACCATGAGAAATCCTCCCTGGATGACGCACAACACCTTGAACTAAGTGTTTAGAAACATTGTTGAATGATTCCTTCAATGACCACACATGTCGCTCATGAAGATCCCTTTTGAAGAAGTTGAAGTTGGAAAATGGACCTTAATGACCTTTATAATGTGGCCATACTATTGCAGTGATTGGAAATCTCTTATGAAGTATATTGAAGAATTCCCATTGCACAATATGAAACAATCACTACTGAACCATCAAGTGTCATCATTCTTTCGTTATTCCAGTTACACACTTGGATGAGAAAATGGAACAACTACTAGGGTATTGTAATCACGATTTTCCTATCACCTTGAATACACTATTTATAGAAGGCAAGACCGATTTGATACCTATAAATTCAATCTTCATGGATCCTGGAACACATTACTTAGCCTAAAAAAGGGGGTTACTATTTTTAGTAAGATCCAATTTCAACCCTTTTCAGCTTTGATGTTCGAAATTGTCCTTGTAGATCACCTTTGTGCATATTGCTTCTATCAAAACTACTTCCTATGTAGACTTACTAAAAATAGAAAGTGCTTGTGTAGGAGGCTAAGTATTTTTAGAAATTTGGGTTCTGGACCTCAATTTTTGACGAAACCACCATTTTTGATATGGTTTTTTTAGTTTAGTGCACCTTTGAAATTTCAAATCTACCTTGTTTCTAGAAATGGAGATTTTAAATTTTAAAATTTTGTCACTGAGGCAAGTGTCATTTCTTCTTGCAAAAAATATTAGGCGTGAATGTAAAATTTGTTTCTTGGATTTTAATGGCCTCTGAAAAACTAGATGATTGAAAAAAACCCCACATTGATTCGTGCAATGGTCTTCAAGATACGAACAATTTCTCCTTGTGTGTTACGAAGTCATTCTGGCGAAGAGCAAGCATGGAGCCTTCTTTGATGATTTTCTCTTCACTAGATCATGATATCATGGAGGAAATGGATGGAGATGAAAATGGTGAAGGAAATATTCGAGTAAAAATCCTCCATAGTTTCGGTAGTGGAGGGAGAATGTGGGAGAATGAACAAAAATGGCTAAGTCCGAAATTTATAAGCTTTGAGGACAATGAGGGGGGAGGAGGAACATTTTTTTGTCCCAATTATCCCTTTTTGTTTGGGACAATAGGTGTACAAAAATTCTCCTTATCCTTTTTGTTTCAAGTTTCACTTGTTTATTCGATGAGAGAAATGAAGGGGGAATAAGCACTTGGGGGATGGAAAATGGTCGTATGGAAGTCCAAGAGGAAACCAAGTTGTGGGGCACAATTTTTTCCCCCTTTTCCCCTTTGTTTGGGACAATAGGTTCACAAAAATGAATCTAATCCCTAGCCTAAAATGTGGTGTGCATGCCAGAGTTGGTGGAGAGCAAGTCAACTTGGTCAAAGGACCTTAAAATGGGTCGTCAGGGTCATATGAGTGATCATAGTGCTTAAAAGGGGGGAGGGAACACTTTTTAAAACCTCTTGTGCCTTTGGTATTGTGAAATGGGTGTAAAAAAAGTGTGCCTAAACCTCATGTTTCCACGTTTCTATTTACAAATTTGATAAAGTTTCAAAACACACACATTAAGGGCAACTCGGAAAGACCATAACTCGAGTTCCTGGATGAATTTTAGCAAGATTATTTATATTATTTCACATGGAAAATTCCATTTGAGAAGGATGGGATGGGTCCCATGTCTAATATCTTCTTGCAACACCTTAAAAATCCTCCTTTTGTCTCAGGATCGCCCGTTGTGCATTGAAAGAATGAGCTTCTTGGAAAAATGCATGGGGTTTAAAGATTATCTATTTTTTTCCACCATGTAGAGGGTTAAAAATTGTTTCTAATTATTTTTTTTTTGTGTCACAACTCATTTTGTGGCTCCCGGAATCACCTCCTGAAGCTCAGGTACTCTTCCGCAGTGAAAGATCCTTTGGCCTCAAAAAACCCGCTTTCAGTGAACTGGCTCCTAAACCTCTAAAATTTCCAGAATCTTCAAAAATTTATTTCTTGATGTTCCTTGCTCTTTAATAGCTCTCCATGTTTAATTTTTCTTTTGACACTACTGCACTTTGCAAAGGACTATGCACTTGTCTTAGAAAGGTAGATGATAGCCCTTCCTAAGATTGCTTGAAACTTCACTTTTAGATACGATGCCCCAAAAGTTCTTTGAATGACATTTTATTAGTAAATAACCTATGAGAATGGATGAAACTCACTTGTGGACCTTTTGAATGACAGGATAGGACCGGTACAGGGAATAAGTTGACCCGTGGGGTGTCTTGAAAAGGTATAACATTGAAATTTTTGACACTATGGTATGGTTGTCCTATTTTCTAGTTAATTTTTTCCATGCAAAAAAAAAGACAACAATGAGGTAAGAGATGAAGAAAAGAGAAGTGGGTGGGAAGGTGCATAAGGAGATGGGGACCCTAACATAAGGATAGAGGAAATGATAGAAGAAAATGAAGAAACGTGGGAGGAAATTAAGAATAAGGAGATGGAAATAGTTAGGAGTATGTCTATGATGGAGTTAGAAATTCATCTAGAGAGACCCACTTGGAAACCTCAGTATTACACAGATGAGGAAGGAGAAAATTATATTAAGGATTTAATGCAAGATCCATATAGGGCCAAAGTAGAAGAAGATACCCATCCTCAAGGATATATCCCTCAAGCCAGATAAATTATTTTTTTCTTGGGATAGTTGATGTGAAATAGGGTAGATTAGATTTATGCAAGATATTGAAGAGTAACAAGCCCGAGATTGAAAGAAATATGGGAAAAGTTAAAGAGAACTTGGCATATGAAAGAAAACTTGAATTTAGTACAAAACAATAGAGGCATATAATATCACTGAAAGATACTAGAAGATACTCTTAGTAACCAACAATTGCACATTTGTTATCATAGTTGAGAAGTGGATATTTGAGTGATACTAGTTCAATAATCCTAAAATACACAGTGAGTTTCGATAATCTAAAGATTCCACTACTAAATCCTTGGATTCAAAACAGTAAAATAACCTACCTAGCTATGCAAAGTATAAGTAAATAGCGGTAGTCACTACCATTCTCCAAAAGCTAGTCAAAACCTTAGTAACAATGAAATTCAACATGGAGGTAGTCGGAAAATTGCGAGAGGAAAAATGGTACATATCTCTAGTCTTTTTGTAACATTGCAGGCATATGATGGGTCTATTGACCAATAGAACTATTTCTTAACTTTTGATATTAAGTGGTGTGCAAAGGGGATAAATGATGAAGTTACAAAAAGATATGATATTGTCCATGAATTTAAGCTCATCATCTTAAAATGATATTGGGAATGCACTAATTCGATAATTAAATAGAAGTGTGTAGGTCAAACAATCTAGGAATGAAATGAGATTAAATGGAATTTGGGTGAATATATTTTGGAGGATGATCTCTAACTTTCATATGTTATGAACAAAACTAAATTTAACTTTGATGGTTCCAAAAAAGTCTCTCGATTTTTGGAGGGATTACGTAGTAAAATTAGATTTTTCATTGAACAAAAATAGTTCACTATAAAGGCACAAGAAATTTAGACTGCAATAAGAGTTGAAAAGAATGAATATTATGGGGATAATACCACAATGAATTCAAAGATAGAGGTTTATCTTGATGTAATAATAGTGAGGATGGAAGAGATGTAATAAGGGAATAATATGTGCCTAAACATTTTGTGTGCAATGAATGGGGAGGACACCATACAAAAAAGTCCCCAATGTAACATAGGATTAAGCCATGAACTCATAGAAATACAAGAGAAGAATAGTGTGAGATTTTTAGAGGATGAGGTCACCACATGGGGAAATGTCATCTAATACAACATTATGTGTGTGATCCCTACAATGTCCTTCATAGCTTCTACAAGTCAACAATATTTGAATCCAAAGAATTTAGAGAATTAATGTATCTAAAGGAGGAAGTGACTAGGAATGTGTTTATAGTTCAAGTGTAATTTTCGCCTAATAATAAATAACCTATGCGTGATATGAGAATGGAACTTATAGGAGGATGAGATCCTCTATCTTTGAAATAGAATGTGCATTGGGATTTTTGGTCTCCACAGCAAAATACGAATTGGGCTCTGTCATCTCTGCAAAACATGACAGGTTGGGAACTTCCTTTTCCACATAACCAACCATGTAATGGAATGTGCCTCTTCCTTATGGGCCTTATGAAGGATATTATAATCAATATCAAGGGTGGGGTTCTAAAAAAAGAAATGGATATTATTATTTGAAACAAGCTAGATATTAGAGGTTTTAGCAATGAAGGAATACATGGCCTTGACCTTAGAGATAATAAGTTCTTTGTTATCTTTACGGAGAACAAAATAACATCGCAGGGAACTCTCCATCCAATAAATAGTAAGAGATGTATTATGCATACTAGAGGTTGGTTGCCTAATTTCATGAAAAATATTATCCTACTTTGGTCAATGTGAAGGGAGAAATATGTATGCAAATTATATATGGTGATTGAGGTGTCCATCATAAGTTATAGTCTCCAATCCATCACTATATTATGTAAAGGAAATAACAAGGTTTGGAACCTATGGAGATGCTAGTTGAACCCTAATTACAGCGTATATAAGAAGATAAATTTCCTAACCCTACACAAGAAAGGGATATTCTATTAAAATTTAAAGGGATACTAAACTCTATTCACAATAGAGATACAATGAGTGAAAACCATGAGGAAGATAAAGCGCATGTGTATGAAAAAGTAGTGTGTTAGTGTAGGTTATTATTTATCCTTTTATTTGTTTATTAGGATAATTCTCGCACTTTGGTTTTCCCTACACTTGTTGGGTTAGCTTGCTTAGGTGTACTAATTTTGTGGAGTTATCTTACTAGTTATGTTGAGTAAGCTTACCAGTTGTGTGGAGTTAGCTTTCTAATCTTGTGGAGTTAACTTAATTACCAATAACAATTAGTGGGAGTTCTTCACCATTGATCTAGGTAGTAGTTTCACTTCCCTCCTCCTATATGTACATCCTCATTATTGAGTTAATTAATGGCATTATGAGGGATTTCCATATATGATATTTTAACTCTTTGTTTCTAAATCCTATTGTAAAGTTATCTTGGCAAATTCCTTTCATATTATCAATTATGGTGTGTTGTTATCATTTGAGATCTTCACGGCTTGGAACAATCTTCTTATAGTTCCTTTTCATGTGTATTATGAATTAAGATGGAGTAGTATCTGCTCTAACTGATCTTCTCAATATATTTATTACATAATGAAAAAACATAGAATATACCTAACTTACTCAAAACTCTCTTGTAAAGTGTAATTAGTGGGGCTATGTTTACAAATAGGAAAAGATCACATGTTAAAACAATTAAACCATGGGATGTGGATAATTGTATAGCCATCCATTTTGGAGGATATGAAATAAAAATGTGTTTGAATTTGGAAGTACTATGAATATGATGATCACATCAATTTGGGAGGCAATAGGTGCACAAATGTTTGTGTACATAGTCCAATGACATTGAGTTAAGCTGATCATGGAAGGGTTGATCCAAATGTACAGATGAAGGACATTTGAAAAAATAGTTAGAGATGTTAGTCTGTAAGAAAAAAAAGAATTTATTGAAGTGAAATAAATCAGACCCAGAGTATCAAGTCATAATTGGAAAAAAATGGGCTCATGATGTGAATATGACGGTCAACACAGTGAATAATAAGATGATGGAACACCTTAATGGTTCTAGAATGATCAGACCCATGAATAGGACTAACGAGGAAGCCATGTACCATCCTAAACGATCAAAGGTATCCCTCTACACATGACCCCAAGAGGTGGTTTAAGGTGGATTAGCAATATAAAAGCTCACAAAATTAAGGAAATTACAAGTAAAATTGGAGAATAGTAACATTGTGCAACCTTTGCATAAAACCCTTGATATTCCTCACACTATGAAACCAAAAAACCCCTTCATATATTAAGAAGCAAAATATTCAATAACATCATGTACTATGTTTGAAATAGGAAAGTTTCATTATTTAGCACGAAATCATCAAGATTATATCCCTGAGAATAAACTTCATCAATTAGTAGAGACTTTGATGTTGACTTAAATCATTGGATAAGTAGATAACATGAGATCAAACCTATGAGAATGGTGCATTTGGGATAGAGACAGATCCTGCAGTAGTTTGATACTTCCAACTTTCATAATTTCTTGATTAAATTTAAATAACGTGTTCCACAAGAGGAGATAAGAGAAGGATCCTTGAATTACACAATAAAAGGAATGACAGTAACATGGCGGTTTTTTTATAGAGACAAGCACCTAAGATAAAAGTAGTCAAAATGTTGCATGAAATATTTGCACTACCTTCCATGTTTAAAAACCATGACCATGGTTTTGTGCAAGCTAGTTCTCGAAGCCAAATATAAAGGGATGTAATGATAGTTTTTAAGTGCAGAAAATTCAACCAAAATGGTGGGTTCATATTTTTTGGAAATGGTCAATGCTTTACAAAAAAATGTGGTATATGCATTAGTAAAGGAGCATGCAATCAAAGGTAGGTTCAAGAAGATTTCATACAAAATTTCACTTTTGAAGATGAAAATCCTATGGTACATGTAGTGTTATAGAAGATAAATAGTTTTCTTTATTATGATACCACAGACACTAAAGGAAAGATGGAATTCAAATACTTAAAAGATTATGCAAGGACCAAAAATATCTAAAGAGGCAAGTGCACAAAAAGATAACCAATGATGAACTCTTATCCCAAGATAGGGGATAATAAGGAAGAAGCAACATGGTCTTATATCATGAATGACATGGATTTGAAAGGTATGCTTGAGCTAGAGTGCTTAAAACCTCTCGAAAGAAAAAGAAGATATGAAACAAGGATATTCTCAATTGTCCAACCTAACATTGAACAAAAATAAGGATAAAGGATATTGAAGGACACTAGGGATAAAGGAATAGATAAAATTTATAATGAACCATTGTGGAAGAGAACAAACTGCATTAGACCCCCAAGTGTTGTTAAAATGACATCATAGGGGATTAATAGATGTATCAGAAGATTTCTGAGATATTGAAAATACTGAGATATCATGAAGACATGTTTCCCAATAAATTTAGTGAAATCAAGGGGTAGACCCTCTCTAAGACAAATTCACATTGAATTAAGTGAGGGAACACAACCTTGAAGAAGTGTTCTTATAAACTCAATCCAAATATGAGATCTAAGGTTAAAGCAGAAATTAAAAACAAAATAGAATATGGTCTGGTTTACCCCATAGAGAAATATAATTCGGTCAGCCTAGTGGAAACATAGAAAAAGAAAACAAGATAAATATGCATTTTTAGAGATAAATGATATGTTCTAAGAAGTTTCAGGTATTTAATTTTACTCTTTCATGGGTGGATTTAGTGGCCAACATCATATCCCTATTGGAGAAGAAGGTCATTAAAAGATAACCTTCACAACTAAGTAGTGAACGTTTGCATACAAAGTCATGCCACTTGGGATGAAGAATACGCCCACATTATTTTACAAAAATTTGGTAACTTATTTCAAATATTTCATCCACGATTTTTTGGTGATTTTCCTAGATGATTTTTTAATCTTTTAATATTTCAAATGTATGCTTCATGTTATAAAAAAGTAGAGTGTTACAGATTTATTTAATTCGGAATATTTTATTCATTTTTAAAAAAATTGAGTATTGTTGTGTCTAAAGATGGAAGCTTAGTAGGTCATGATGACATCGTAGTAATCATTTGGCTATAACCTCCTACAAACCCTTTAGAATTGCGTGCATTTTTGGGCCATAAAGTTTATCACAAAAAAATCATCAAGAGATATCCTAAAATTGCACAACCAATGGAATAACTTATAATCGAAGATGTAAAATTTGAATCAACTTCAGTGTGAGAAAACATTCACACAATTAAAACATAAATTTGTTATTGTCCCCATAATGGTATTTTACGAATGTTGAAAAGTATTTCATGTTCATGTGGACGCATTAGGGATAACAACAGAAGTTATTCTTTCCCAACCTTGAGAATCTGGAATATATCACCCAATACACTTTCTAATCCCCAACATGTATTATTCATAGAAATGTTACATTACTATGGAGAAAGAATATTCGGAAATGGTTTTTACAATCCATATATTTAGAAAATACCTACTCACAAGGCATTTTGAGAGGTAACTATAGTATTAAAACAAATAGGAGATATTGTGTAATTTTTTTAATGTGGAATATTACAAGATCATTATATGAAAAAAAGAGAAGAAGTAATTGGTCTGCATTACACTATAGTTAATAGTGATTAACTAATTTTTGTACAATTTTGGAAAAGATGAGGTATTGTGTATAGTAGTATTGAAGCATAAATGCACAAAAATATTAGAGAGGCACATGAGGGTGTAATAGTAGGAAACATTGGAGGTGAATTAAATGCATGCAAAATATTACAATATAGTATTTGGTGGCCTACAATATTCCAAGATGCGCACAATATGTGGAACATTATGATACTTATAAAATAATAGGCAAACCAAATCAAAAAGATGATATGCCATTAAACCTAATGTTGGTTTCATAACCATTTGAGTGGTGGGGAATCACCTTTATAGTACCAATACATCCACCATCGAAATGATCAAAGGTAATGTATATGAAAACTGCAACAAAGTATTTCACCAAATGGGTCAAGATTACAACTACTCCTTCCTTTTCCCTGCCCTGTTGGCGTTGGCTCTTGCGTGGCCTCCTTGGATCCACAGGTAGATGTTGCTTGTAGGGGTTCTGGTGGTGCTATTGTTATTGTGTCTGTTGGGGCTTCTCCTTCACGGGTTCTACTTGGGACAGGGGTGGCAGGGGACTCCTTTATTCCCCCTTTACCAATTGTGAAAGGGCTTGCTTCAGGTGATGGGGCAGGGGACTCTTGTGGGCTGCCACGGAGTTTCTTGGAGGTGGACAAATCGTTCATATCTATTTCAAAACTGATGGTTCCTGCCATTACAACACCATCTGTGTCTTTTGGGACTGATGTTATTGTTTCTGAAGATTATTTCAAGAGGAAGGGACTCATTTGCAGGTTCAATAATCTTTGTCGTGGCCTCCCTGCCCTCCAAGACTGGATATTACAGCATTGGAAGCCTCTTATGTCAGGTAAACTCGACATTTACCTCACTTCTAAAGGCTTTTTCATTATAGTGTTTGGAAATATCTCCGATAGAGATCTAATTTTTATCAAAGTGTGGGATTTCAAGTCCCATTTCCTTCTTATGAAACCTTTGTTTCCTATGTTCAACCCGATGACTGAAACCTTTAATGTTAAACTGATTTGGGTCTGGTTCCTTTATTTTCCCCTCCAATTTTGGAGTGAAAACTACCTTGTGTCAATAGGAAATGCCTTTGGTAAATGCCTGGCCATTGATCCTAAAACACCCCTTTTTTATTTCACCTCATATGCTTGTATTTTGATTGATTTAGATACCTCTGTTGATTTCCCGAGTACCATCAATCTCATTGTTGAGGATCGCAATTGGGTCCAAACTCTTGGTTATGGAGGTCTCCCTTTCAGGTGTAGGAATTTCTTTTCTACAGGACACTTAGCAAGGGACTGTCAAAATGGGAAGAAAAAACTAAGAAAAGAAAGGCCTCGTGGTGGAAAAACTCGATCCTAGCCATTTGGTGGTTAAGAGCCAACAAGAGAGTGACCTTGTGATAGATTCAGAGAAGAAAGATGAGGTATATGTTCCTGTTTCGAGGGTTGTCGAGGCAACAACCACTACTGGTGCTGCTATTGATGATGTCTACCTGCATTCGATTGAGCATTCGGAGAATCTGGAAACTATCATCCCGATTCATTCTAAAGAAAATGTTAATCCCAATGTTAATCCTAATGTTGATGTAGGTTGGATCACTATGGGGAATAAAAAGAAAAGGAAAAATGTTAAATCCCCTCTCAAAATGCAGTTGAGATCATACGGGATTGAGCTCAGGGATAAGATGGTTTAAAGTGTGTTGTGAGTGTGTTTGTATCTTCTTTAGCTACTAGTAGAGGCTGCTTATTTGGATCCTCAATGCTTTATCTTTTCTCCTTTGTAAGCGGGTTTTTTGTTCCCCATAAACCAAAGTATTTTTACCTTATAAAAACAAATAGTTTATCAAGGGAACATATTTAATTAAAAATGAAATAAATTTCATCATGGATGACTTTTAGATTGTGCCTTATTAGAGTAATACTTACTACCCTCAGGAAAGCGGATAGGAAGAAGCAAACAACAACGTCCTAGAGAGAATGCTTACTAATATTTGTGACATTCAAAAGCATGATTGGGAATATTAAATACCCCCGTTATTATGGATATATATAAAGTTTTATAAACAAAATACATGATATACACCATTTCAACTAGTATATGGCGTAGAAGTATCCAAGCCCATAAAGTATAAAGCCTCGATTTCACACATTGTTATTATTACATAATCAGGGAACAATGAATCTATTGAGAGTAGGTAGCTAGAATAGACTAGGATGGAAGAAAAATAGATTATAATGCAACATAACCAAGAGGCACACAAACATATCCACTTGGCTTATGATGAAAAGCAGAAGGAAAATTGGTGTTAGTTTATTATAGAAGAATCATAATTTATCAAGGAAAATTATGCATAAGATGGAATAGCCCATATATCGTACACCATATAACACCATAATGAAAAGTGATATTGCGTAATCTATAGTGAAACATATAATATGGTAGGATAAATAATCGTAAGCTCACAACTTACTTTCATTGATTGTATAGCAAAAATGTAGTAATAAGTACCTTCATTACAATGGTAGAATATGAATTTTGTTTCATGTATAGTGTGGTAGATAGTAGTTTTAGTGGAGTTCATAGTTTTGTTTCATGTTTACATAGGAGTATAGATCTTAACAAACCATACCAGCAAGTTCATAGATCTATAATGCATGACGCGAGTAAATTTGGTCTTTGGGAGGGATATATAAAATCTTCACAAAAAAATTAAGTCTAGGAACATTGCAAATGGAGGAAGATCATATACATGAGAAAATAAAGGTAGTTTAAAAAGGAAACCTTACACAAATAGGAAGCTCAAAAGTGGAAAAGATTAGTTATTATCCAATTAATAAAAAGAAATGTAATTAGGATTGTTGGAATAATCATAACACAAGTTAATATAATAGATAAGTACATTTAAGAAATGACATTAGATTGTAAGCATGTAGAAAAGGACCAAGCAAGTGGGATCATATAATAGCTACAAATTATATGAAGGCATTGAGGTGAAGTAAATGAAACCATTTGAACCTAAGGAAAAAAATTAGAAAAGTGTTGGAAGAAGAACCACTGAGAGGGGTGGGGGGTGAATCAGTGTGCCATTAAAATGTTCTTTCACTTATTACTTAGCATTCCTCAATCATTCCATTCAACTTAATCATAAAAATAAATTTAAGATGAATCATCAAAACATTACAACATCCATACATGAAAATAAGACTTAAGAACACATGAACACCAAATTTAATTGGGAAACCCTCATGGGGAAGAAAACCCACTGAAAAAAGAATTTTTATAGCAATGAATCAAGTTTAGTTGGGCACCAACCCAAAAATAAGTGTCAACCCCTAAGTTTAGTGAGGCACCAACACCACAAGGAGCACCAACCCCTAGATTTAGTAGAGCACAAACCCGTTAATTCAGTAGAGCACTAACCCTACATGGAGGTACCAACCCCCTAGATGACTTAACACCAACTTAGCCACCTAAATTTTTTTTTCACCTCTAAAATGTTGCCACAACAATTGATCATGACACCAATGTAGCTCTCCTTTTTTCAAACTTATTCAAAACTCCCTTCTATCTTTACTCGCTCAAGAACTTCTTGACCAAGATGATTAGGTCATCTGACCTTGAACACCATATCTCACCACTTTTTATCCCTTCATAAAATCTTTTCTGCCCTCTCTTGATGGTCACAAATACCTTCTCCTCTATATTACGCCTTCTTTCCCACTCTTTCTCATACTCACCCAACCACAACAAATATGCCTAAGAACTAGCTTATATACATGAATCAAGCCTCAAAGACATCTAAGTTGGCCATCATAAGGAAAATAAACTTAAAAACTCATGATAACATCATAAGAGAAACATACAAAAGACCACTTAGGTTGGAAATGGGAGCTAGAAATTTCAAATCCTTCAATAGGACCCAATAAGGCGTAATACACTCAAACTGCCCTCTCGCCAAAGCTGAGGCTTCTTGGGCTAGCATGACCTTCACCAAACATCAAAACCACTTATACATGTTGTATAAGTCTCCTACATTCCTCCTTCAATCTCGAATCATCCCACAACATCATCTCATGCTATGAAGCTACTCATTAGAACAACTCTCCTCACTAGGTCTGTGACCTACAAAACTAGTCCTCAAACATGAACCTAAAACACTCATAAAATCACCTCAACCATGTAAGTGTGACACATCAATTTAAATACCATGACCTCATGGTCATCAAAAAATGCATAAGACACCATAACTTGGACTATAAGCGCCCAAGATCACCTCTGCAACCAGATCAACAAAAAAGTCAAAAACTAGCCCAAAACTAGTGATGCAAGAATGACTTCCACATACCTCCTGAGGGATTAAACTTGTTTTGAAACCACTCCAAACATGAATAATTACTTCCAAACTACTTCAAACATCCATTTAATCATCTGGTCCAATGCAAAACATGAGCTAAAACACAACTTCTTTAGAATCTTGTAATTTATTGTGGGGTCCAATCACTCTCAAGACACCTAAATACATCCTTGATAAAGTTGGAGAAATCCTCTACAATATCCAATCACTAACTAAGGTCAACCAATCAATTTTGTGTCAATTATATCAAGTTCTTCTCCATCGCTATCTAAATAAAGGTGTAAGGAGATTTTAGAATGACCTTACCTTCTTAACGATTGTTCATAAATTTCTACAACTTAATCTTTGAAATAATGCTTAGAAACTCATCTTAGGTCAATTCCCTAGCTAAATTTTAAATCTTAGCCTCTCATGCAGACGTCAAACATGCCAACGAGCATCAAACAATCTTTCTCAAGCTTTGTTTCTCAATTTGGTGAACTCGGTAGAGTAAAAAATGTTATATCTTTCTAATTCTTACAAACCACAACCCTAAACTTTTCCCACACACTTCAATAAACCTAAAATACCTTTTCCCATGCTCGCCTTAACATATTTTCTCAAAAAAAAAACCATCTCACCTCATTTGGTCATCTAGAGCTTAAGATAAGGTTTAGGTACATACCTAGAAAACATGACCAAACCCCGTACCTGCATTGTAATACACTTGTGAGTGTCTCTACACCTCATCCTCATGCTCCCCATGCTCTCACAATGTATAGCCAGCAACTACATATCTGTGAACCACTATGACACACCATCGTGCTGACTAGACCTCCCTACTAGGCTTCAAGAACATGCTTACTCCTTCCATGTTGACTGTGTCATGAATTTTCCACTTTTTCCCACCTACAAGAGCCTTCAACAAGCTTCATGACATCACAAAAATACTACAATACCTCTACACACGCTTTTACAAGCCATCACACTTACTCAAGACACCTCATCAATGATAACTAGACCAAGCAACAAAACTTACCATGACAACAATGAAGGACACTACCAATCAACCCTCATGTTACTTACTCCTTTTGACATCAATGACAACACTAATTGTAAAAAAAAATACATAGTGAAAGTGACACACACACATAGACAGCATGCACATGCACACACATGCACTCACACACACACATAGGTACGCACACACATGCACACACACACACACATAGGAAGACACATGTGCACAAATGTGCATGTACACACACATATACATAGACACACATAGAGATAGACATACGAAACAAAAACACACACACACACGAGAGGGAGGGAGCGAGGGAGGGAGAGGGAGAGGAAAGGAAGAGAGAGAGAGAGAGAGAGAGAGAGAGAGAGAGAGAGAGAGAGAGAGACGATGGATAGAAATAACTATCTAGTGAATATTATAACACACAAAAAAATGATAGACCCATTCACTTGCTCAAATGCACTTGCAAAGGTGCAAGGAATGATGAAAGAGTGTAGAATGAGAGAAAGAGAGAGTTGATGGATGGAAATAACTATCTAGTCAATATTTTACAAAGTATACAAAAATTGATAAACCTATTCACTTTCTCAAATGTACCTACAATGCAAGGAATGATGGAAGAGTATGTAACAACATTTCTAGTGTTCAATGTATATAAAAAAGGCCAAGGAAATTGCAACAAAATCCAAAAAGTATGGCGAGTTGAGATCCCAAGCCAGAGTACACAATCACCAAAAGGTGAGTTGGTGACAAAATATCCGTTGTCAGATACATAATTGGATTGGATAAATGCCAACTTTTGGGGGTCATCCTAAGGTTATCAAAACTCCTATGAATTAATTATGTTAGGGCACAATATGGTTCAGTGTGTAGGACATGGTGTTAATCAATGATACCATTATCTTGAAGGAAATAGACCTATCCAATATGGGTACATGTATGTTGGTATAAAAGTGATCCAGACTAAATAATTCAATAATAAAATTAAGTTTATATTTTGTGCATATGAAGGAAGAGGGATCCCAATAAATGTGACCGGATCGTAAGATATGAATAATTAATCTCGTAGAGCTTTTTGCAAGCATCACGGTGAGGTAAATAGGCTTTTGTAGGGGTTGTGCATACCTAATTGTATATGTGGTCGCAGGAGGAGGATTTTTACTAGACAAAGTTCCTTATTGTATGACTTAAGTAAAATCCACAAAAGTTGATAGATGTTGCAAGAACAATTTTCATGTACTATTATCTTATCATTTTGTTATATTCTACTCATTTTCAAGTGCCATAGGGGGTAATTGAAGTCAAATATGGGTTTAACCCACAAAAATAATTTATTTAGTTTGTCCCTCTAAAGCCCTATATTACATATGCTCAACAAAAAAAATTGAAAGCTTTCTTGTAATAATAAGGGAGAAGTTAAGAAAAAATAAAATGTTTCAAAGAGAAGTGTGCAGTTATACAACACCATGAGGGAAGATTAAAATGATATAATATAGTGTCATATTGCGATCAAAATGGGATAAAATGAAACATTAGACCAAAATACCATAATTTTTTACTTTGGAGTTCGTACATGTTGAATTAAACACACACCATGTCATGGTTGGTATAAAATTCCCCTTATTGCATATAGAAGATCCATGAACACCATTGGGTGGAAGGACATAAGATAAGAAAAAAGCATAGACTATAGCATGGAAATAATTGAAATCCATGGGAGGACCATCGATAAAAATAACCTAAAACTTGAAATAAGTCATGGTTGAAGGGAACCGCGTAGGAGGAAGAAATACCTATTAAGGATGAACACCAACTTCGAAATTTGATTGTGCAACTAAATGTTGTGCAATCAAGAGGACAAAGAGAAAATTTTGTGCAATTGCCCAAGAAGGCATAGGATCCCACATGTTATACCATAAAACAGATGGAATGGCTCACAAGGAAGGCCATCCGGATTGTGCTAGTACAATAAAAAGTTTCAAAACAAACATGGGTAAAGATTTATCTTCTCCCTCAATCATTACTAGAGACCTTCGATAGATAAGGGATAACAAACGAAGAGCTTATGGAGAAGATATTAAAATATATAAAGGAATTCATAATACAAGTACAAATGTAGTTTGAATTGTAGCCAATAAATGTGGGGGAAAATGAAGACATTTCTCTCACTCATCTAAGGTGTAGAAGAAAATATTCTAGCCAAAAAAGAAAATTTCATAAAATCCCATTCATGTTGATACAAAAACAATCAATGATCGAGGAAAAATTACCACCACATTGGAGTAAGAAAATAAGATGTGTTTTGATCTCCCGATGTCATGAGATGAAGAAGAAGGAAGAGGAATATAGACAATCAAATAATACAATCATGCTTGAAAGATAAGAACATGTAAAGAAGAGAGTAGATATCAAGGCATGAAAAAGATTCAAATTAACTATTCTAAAGACATAATTTATAGAAAATAAAGGTGCCCCTTCTCCACCATAATCACTACCCATAAAAGTAATCCCTCCAAAATATGAACAACTAGAAACCACTACACAAACTGAACCAAAGGAGGACTAAAAAAGGTTCAAGGATGAACACAACTAGCACCCCAATTTTCTTAATTGTAATGATCTTTTAAAAGAAGCCTCTTGAGAAATATAACACAAAAATCAAAGGGTTTGATAATATTTCTCTACCAACATTCAAAATTATTATTTTTCTTACTAATTTAGGTCTTAATACTATTCCCACACAATTACATGTCATACCATCAAACCTAAACTATAATCTCTTATTGAGATGACCATAGAATCATGCCATAAGCTAGTACCATACAATTTACATCAGTGCCTCAAATACATGCATGATGGATATAAATATTCATATTTCACTGATAGTTACCACTACAAATATGTTCATGTAATGGACTCTAAAAACCAATCTATCCCACAAAGAAGTGTATAATAGCCTCATTTATAGCCACATATCTCACAAATTCCTATTAACATGCTAAACTAACTTGAATAGAAAGAGGGTCGTCAAGTCAATTACTACATCTAGTGATCATACTGCCAAACTATAGGATCTGCTACATATTAGTACATAAGATGCTAAGAAACACTCCAATAATGAGGAATACTTTCTTGTTTACACCATTTTTAAGATTCTATTCTTATGGAATGCACAAAAACTAGAAAGGAATGTAAGGTTAGAATACTTGGATCTAGTCTGATTAATTAAATTCTAACATTAATAATAAAATGTAGGAATAACGTATTGGTGCTTGCAAGTAGTGTCCACAATATTCTTAATGATATTATGCAAAAGAGGGAACATATACATAGCTACATGAAGTGGTACAGGAGATATCTCGATTAAAAATCTAGGGAAACTTGGACAAATGATCCTATAGATACTTGTTTTTGGAAACTGCACTGGTATAGAATAATACACCTTTTCCAGGACCAAATGTATGGTCCGAAACTTTTATACGGTCTTAGACCTATTGAGAGTGTCGTTCTATAAACTATTGTGCCCTTCAGTCATTTGGAAATATGCTTCCCTCTCAAATCCTGTGTTGCACAATCTCAAAACCATATGAAATAAATTGAATAGAACTCAAACCCTAACAATGGGTAGAAGAACCTACAAGAAGGTTAATGTTTGAGTTGAAGTAGAATCCGTGCACCACCTACTTAAATAACACACAATTCCCCACCTAGAATGTGCTATATAGATGAATGCACATAGTTGATTACTTGAATTATTTTGAACATGCTTCAACTAATTTTGCTCTTGTAAGACATTGAGCATGTCTCCTGGAGTGCTTGGAAATAAGGGAAAGTTTTTGACCTGGTTAAGTACTTCAAAACTATAGTAGTTTCTGCCCTAGTGGATGTACATCATCTTTGGGAAGATTTAGGGAGTCTTGAGTTCCTTTTGAATGTATTTGCAATAATTTTGTTAAGTGATTTCTATGTTCATGTCAGATTCTTTCCAGGTGTGTAAATGAGGTTATGTTAACTTGCTTGTATAGGGATTCAAAGGTACTTCTGATGTAATGGTTGACTAGAGGAAGATAAAATGACCCAAAAAATATAGTGTAATTAAAAATAGATTTGGAAGATGTGTCGACCAAGACCATATAGGTGGGCCAGGACCCGATTCCACATCCTCACCCTACTATATGATTTTGGACAATGAGATGGTTGATGAAATCTAAAATTTTTATCATGATGGGAACAGGTTAAGAATTGATTCTATGCATTCATTTCTTATAATTTATCAACACATCAATAGGTAAAAATAATCAAGTTCGTAGAGAGATATAGCAAGATGCACTCACTGGGAATAGGATGTGGGTGTTTATATCACCCAAGAAGCACAATCACAACTAGAAATGTCAAAATGATAATTTTCCAAATTCAAGTGTCTACAATTATAAATGACACACAAAATATTATCTAACCTCGAGTTTATCCCTCATATTATATAATCCACATATCACTCATAATATCATTCACCTCTTAAACAAAAATATTTACTTTTTTTGTGATCTTAAATTATAATTGTGCATGAATAAATTGTAGAATGCCTTATTTTTCCCTTTCCCCTTAAAACTCATTCAACCTATACATGATCTAAGCATAAGGATGTATCATTAGGAAATTAGAGTAGTAGAACAACTTCCGACGCTAATCTTGAGGAGAGATATTATGCAAAATTTTCAACATAATAAAAGAGTTACAAAATCTCAGCAACACATTCATAACAAGAAAATAAACAATTAACACAAACAAGAGAGAAAGTGAATCTCACTTTGATGAGCTCACTAATTGACAGCACTAAAGTAGATTCAATTCAAGAAGCTTTGAGCCAGCAATAATGGAAGTAGGCTACGGAAGATGAATACGAGTCATTAATTAAAATGGTACGTGGGATCTTGTCGATCTACGTACATGAAAGAATCCTATTGGCTGCAAATGGATATTCAAGAAAACGTATAAGGCAAAAGGATCCATCAATAAATTTAAAGCATGATTATTTGCAAAAGGATATGCTCAAATGGAAGGTATAGATTATGAAGAAACATTATCACCCACTTGCAAAGATAAAGACCATCAAGGTTGTTTGTGCACTAGCAACACAAAAGGGATGGAAGCTTCAGTAGATTGATGTAAAAAGTGCTTTCTTGAATAATGATATGAAGGAGGAAGTATACATGACCCAACGAGAAGGATTTGAGGATGAGAAGCATCCTCAGAATGTTTGTTGCTTGATCAAGTCTCTATACGGACTAAAACAGGCACTGCGGGCATGATACATCAAGATTAATGATCATCTCTTATAGCATGGATTCAAGTGTATCCCCTTATATTCTAACTTGTACATCAAGAAAATAGGCTAATAAGATTGTCATTACTGTTATTTATGTAGATGATCTTGTAATCACAGGGAGCATGGATAATCTCGTGGATGAAGTAAAGAACAATCTCCAGAAATCCTTCGACATGACGTATTTGAAGGTACTGCGCTATTGTCTTGGCTTAAAGATACTGCAGAAGGAGAATCACATTTGTGTTAGTCATATGAATTATGCCAAGGACCTACTTGAAATGTATGTGATGATAGATTGCAAACCAATGTCGACTCCAATGTAACACGGGCTACAACTTTCTCGTTTCTAGGATTCACCTCAATGATTAGAACTCACTACAATAAACTTGTTGGAAATCTCATTTATTTGACCTATACTAGGCCATACATTTGCTTTAGTGAAAGTTATCTTTCACGGTTGATGTAGGAGCCGAAAAAGTGTCATTGGTTAGCAGTAAAGAGAGTTCTACGATATGTCTGTGGCACACTTAGTTATGGCTTGGAATACAAGAATAACTCGCAATTCTTCTTACAAGGATATACCGATTTAGACTATGTTGGATCCGTTGATGACAAGAAATCAAAATCAAGATATGTTTTCATTTCGGATTAGGACCAGTTTCGTAGATCACTAAGAAGCAGACAATTGTTGCATTATCATCCACTAAAGCTGAGTATCATGCAACATGAGGGGTTGTGTGTGAAGCAATTTTAATACGTCGTATTCTGGCAGATATGGGCATACATGAAGACCAAATACTAATCATCTACTGCGAAAATCAAGGTGTGTTGAATCTTGTAAAAATCTAGTGCATCATAAGAGAACAAAGCATATTGAAGTACAATGTCACTTTATTCAAGAACAAGTCTTAAACCATCCTACTGAAGAACAAATTATAGATGTTTTCACTAAGCCTTTAGGCAAGGTGAAATTTGATTTGTGTAGGGGGTACATTGGTAACAACAATGTTATAAGGGGGGGAAGGTTAGATTAAGTCCACAGTAGACTTAGTCTACACATAGTTATCTCATTTTCCTCCGTACATCTGTCTCCCACCTACCAGCTGCACTCCCACTTGTTAGGAATCAGTCAATATAATATTGTATAAATAAAGATCTTTAGATCTATGAATAACATGCACAAGCCTTCGATTTTAGTTTTAATAGAACAAAGAGTGCTTGAATCATATATTCACTGTCAAGTTACCTATAGTTGAGTCATATATAAAATCAATGAACCTATGGCTCAATAATTCTAAAACATCGATGATTATGAAGTTACACAAAAGGTAAATAGGAAATAGATCATATTACTATGTAGCTCTTCTTTATAAGAAACATAAGCAAGAGCAAGGACCCATTACTCTATTACATAGGCATAATATATCCTAATACATCATCAATTAAAATGAGATTTTGTAATCATTTTTTAAAACATTATATCATATTTTATGAAATTAATTTATGATATCATATGATTCAATGAATTTGATTAACAAGATATGAATGAATTTGATTAACAAGACATGAATGATAATTGTGTGTACTCTCCAGTAAAGGCATTAAAATTTTGGTACTTCCCCATTGTTCTGTGCATGCTTGATCCAAAACCATTGTCCAATTATCACTTAAATTATACAAAATAAATAAACACTAAAACAAGTTAATAATAAAAATTACTTGATTTTAAATATCCAAAAGCATAAATAACCCTAAATATCTTACTTCCAAAAAGATAATACTACTAAAAAAAATAAAATTAAATAATAGATAATAATAGATTTTTTTGGTAAATATATTCTATTTATTAAAAATACGAACAAACAAAAATAATATAATTTCAATCACCCAATAATCTTGGTTCTTAAAACAAAAATGTGGATCTTAACTAGTAAGAGTTTTGTTCTATCATTTTCTTAATCTTGTTTATGTCCAACGTTTTGAATCCCACTTATGAGTCCCTCTTTACGAAAAATCTTCTAAAATAAAGCTATTAAAGTTATAAAAGATGGTACCATCGTGGAAATAAAAATCTTGTAGAGTTTTACCTCGAATCCTCCTTTTTGTTTCCAAGGCTTCATCTATGAGCAAACATATAGCGTGGCATTGTGCTCTCCTCTCTATCCTATGGTTGCAAATTTATTTATGAAAAAAACTGAAAATATCGTTCTTCAAACTTCTTTGAAACCAAAGTGGTGGTATTGCTTTTTTGATGACACCAATGTTAGATGGTCATTTGAATGTAAAACACTTAATGATTTCTCGACGTACCTAGCTATGAAAACATTAAACTCACGATGAAATTTAGGGAGAATTATCGTCTTTCATTACTGGACGTAAATTTGGAAAAAACCCTCCAAACAGATCTACAGAATGAAAACACATACCGATTGATTCCCATTGCCATGTAGAAAATCTACGAGTCTTATACAACAAACAACATGAAAGAAATAAACATAATACTTAAATAACTTGCATAAACATATGAATATTCAAACCAGCATCACAGCATAATCTCCATTAATAAAAGCTTCATCATACTCGAGCTTCAGCTCTTTACAATTGTGTGTGCAAGCTGTGTGCTTTCAATACACATCCTTCCTTGCTTGTGCAGATTTCACACCTTTGTGTGTGCATACAAAGCAATTACAATTGCTGTTATTTAAATAGAATAACTCACCCACTAACAGCTCTTCAACTGAGCATTCTAAATTTAAACTCATGCTTTAAAACAGTTGCATGCTATGCATGATTTAAAACAGATTTATTTGAATTAAATCTAATGATAAAAATAAGATAAAGCTAACTTAACTAAAGCAAGACTAAAGCTAAAATTAGCTTTCCTAAAAAAGCTATAGTTGGAATTAAATATGCATCACATGCATATTTCCAACACTCCCCCTTAATTTCAAACTGTAGCTTTCACTCTTCTAGAGTTGTGTTTGCTTTTTCAGATCTGCCATGTGCAGGATCACATACTCCCAAACAATCTCTCAAATATTCAAAAACTTCTTTTGCTAAAGCTTTTGTAAAAATGTCTGCAAACTGATCTTCAGATCTACAAAATTCAAGATGAATTTCCTTGTTGTTTACCAGCTCCCTGATGAAATGATACCTCGTATCAATATGCTTGCTCCTCTTATGAAAAACATGATTTTTGGACAACGCTATGGCTGAGTTGTTGTCACAAAAAATCTGTGTAGCTTCCACTTGTTTCTGTTGTAAATCTGTCAACACTCTTCTCATCCAAACAGCTTGACATGCTGCTCCTGTTGCTGCTACATACTCTGCTTCTGCTGAAGATAACGTGACAATGGGCTGCTTCTTTGATGCCCATGAAACCACTCCTGTTCCAAAGTGAAAAGTATAGCCGGATGTGCTTTTCCGATCATCTATACTTCCAGCATTGTCACTATCTGTATAACCAATGAGTTTGAACTCATTTGAACTTGAATAAAGAATTCCATGATTTCTTGTTCCACGTACATACCTCAAAATTCTTTTTCCAGCTTGCCAATGTGAATCTTTTGGAGATTCCATGAACCTTGATATGAGGCTTACACCATACATGATATCAGGCCTTGTGGCCGTCAAATACATAAGACTTCCAACCAACTTTTTAAACAATGTTGGATCCACAAACGATCCTTCATCCTCTTTGCTCAACTTCAAACCTACGGCAACTGGTGTTGGTGCTGGCTTACAATTCAACATGTTAAACCTTTTCAAAACGTCACTTGCATACTTTGCTTGTGAGATAAAAACTTCACCTTCTGATTGTTGAACTTCAATACCCAAAAAGTAATGCATAAGACCAAGATCTGTCATCTCAAACTCCTTCTTCATGGCTGATTTGAATGACTCTGTAGATAGATTTCCAAGAATGATCAAATCATCTACATATAAACAAACAATTAAAATTTTACCTTGCTCATTTATCTTGGTGTATAAGGTAGGCTCACTGCTGCTCCTACTGAAACCATTCTCAATCAAATAAGAATCTATTCTGATTGTACCAAGCTCTAGGTGCTTGCTTGAGACCATAGAGTGCTTTCTTCAATCTGTATACTTTTCCTTCATGACCTTCAATCTCATAACCTTCTGGCTGATTTACATAAACTTCCTCTTCAAGGAATCCATTTAAGAATGCTGATTTAACATCCATCTGATAAATAGGCCATTTGTTTTGAGCTGCAATTGCTAAAACCATTCTTACCGTATCCAAACGTGCTACTGGTGCAAATGTTTCATTGTAGTCAACTCCATATTGCTGCGTAAAACCTCTTGCAACCAGCCTTGCTTTGTGCTTTTGTACTTTTCCATCAGCATTGTATTTTGTCTTGTAGACCCACTTGACTCCTATCACGTCCTTTCCTTTTGGAAGATCCATTAGCTCCCATGTCTGATTCTTCTCTATAGCATCAATCTCATCATCCATGGCTTTTTCCCAAACTTCATTCTTTATAGCCTCTTCGTAATATACTGGATCTGCAGCTTGAGAAAATAATGCAAAAACTGAAAATGAATTAGTTGTATCAACATTATAAATCTCACTTAGACTTCTTGTTTTCCGCTGCACAGGAGTATTCGATGCAGGACTACTTTCTGGTGATGGAGTAGCTTCTGGTGTTCCCTGTGGTGTCTCTTGCATGACTGAAGATGGCTGAAATCTTGGTGACCTCCTGACTGTAGATGGAGGTGTAGCTTGTGCTACAACTTGTGGTGCATGTCCAAGATTTGTAGATACAGTAGCTTGTTGCTCTAAAGTTTCATCTGTCATATCATCATGTGGAATAGATGTTGCTATACTCACTGTTTTCTCTATACTTCCATCCCATGCTTCATTCTCAATAAACTGTACATCCCTGCTGATCACAACCTTTCCAGTGACTGGATTGTACAACTTGTATGCTTTTGTATTCTCTGAATACCCAACAAAAATACATTTTTCTCCTTTGTTGTCTAACTTCTTCCTTAGCTCATCAGGTACATGTGCATATGCTACACAACCAAAAACTCTGAAATGTGAAACACTGTGTTTCCTATTAGTCCATGCTTGTTGAGGAACCATGTTCCTAACAAGTTTCGTTGACACTGCTTCAAAATATAAACAAGTTGCTACGTTTCCCCAATACTCATTTGGAAGATGTTTTGCCTTCAACATGCTTCTCGCCATCTCCATGATGGTTCTATTTTTCCTCTCTGCCACACCGTTCTGTTGTGGTGTATACCTGGTAGTAAACTGCTTGTGTATACCATGATATCTGCAAAAATTCATAAACTCATTAGAAACATACTCACCTCCTCTGTCCGTTCTGAGAACTTTGATGTAGTATCCACTTTGCTTCTCCACTAATGCCTTGAACTGCTGAAATGTATCAAAGGCATTTGATTTATTTCTTAGGAAATAAACCCATGTCTTCCTTGTGTAATCATCAATGAATGTCATAAAATAAATAGAACCTCCAATAGAAGCTGTTTGCATAGGTCCACATAAATCTGAATGTACAATCTCAAGTGGTGCACTTGCTCTTGCTGTTTTGCCAACTGGGAATGAATCTCTGTGTTGCTTTCCCAAAATACAACCTTCACATACCCTTTCAGGTTTCTGAATCAATGGCAAACCTTTAACCATATTTTTTCTATATAATAAATTCAAACCTCCAAAATTCAAATGTCCATACCTTAGATGCCAAAGCCATGTTTCATCCTTCATAACTGAATGAAAAGCTGATTGTGTTCCTTCAGCGCAGACTTGATTTTCATTGGTGCAGGACTCATCTGTTTGAGTGCAGGACTCAACAAAAGACTGATTTGGCTTAACGCATGACTTTGCTGCAAATAGATCTGATTTCTTCTTCTTTCCAGGTTTCAAAATCAATGGAAACATCCTATTGCTGCTCATCTTCACTTTTGCAATCAACTGAGTGCTAGGAGCTTTGTCCACAATCACGCACTCATTGTCTTCCATATAGACTCGGTATCCTTTCTGTACCAGTTGTCCAATACTCATAAGGTTATGTTTCAAACCTGCAACATAGTAAACATCTTGCATACTTGTTTGCTCCCCCTGTCTTGTTAGAATACTAACCGTGCCTTTTCCTTTCACAGACACAATATTGTTATTTCCAAGAGTTACATCACTCTTAACTGAATCATCCAAACTAGAAAACAAATCTAGATTACCTGTCATGTGATTACTGCAACCTGAATCTAAATACCATACATCACATGGACTCTCTTTTGACAAATTACATTCAATAGGGGATAAAGAAGGTATTGCTTTAGCAATCCTTGTGCATGCAATAAACATAGGTTTAGAAATAGAACTTCCAACCTGATTTTGATTTTGTCTCTCTTGATCATATTGCTTTTTCTTGCAATCATAAGCATAGTGCCCATACTTCTTGCAATAATGACACTGAACATGAGACTTATCTTGTCTCTGACCATAACTCTGTTCTTGATTATGTCCTCTTCCACTTGAGTATGATGAACTGCTGCCACGTCCTCTGCATGGACTTCTTCCTCTGCCTCTTGGGCTGAAACTTCCTCTTCTTTTGCCACGACTACCTGCTGTCTGAGATGCAAAAGCCTGATCTACACTTGCATGTGATCTATTCATCCTCTGTTCATGATTGATTAGTGATGCATGCAACTCATCAATAGAAAACTGACTCAGATCCTTAGTTTCTTCAATAGCAACAACTAAAGGATCAAATTTCGTAGGCAAACTTCTAAGCAATTTTTCAATAATCCTTCTGTCCTCAAGAGTCTCACCATGAGATTTGATTTGATTGACTAAGCCAACTACATAAGTAAAAAATGATTCTACAGAATCTGAATCTTTCATTGCTAAATTCTCAAAATCTCTACGAAGTAACTGTAGCTTGGCAGTTTTTACTTTCTCCTTACCTTGATATGCAACTTGTAAAGTATCCCATGCAGTCTTTGCTTGACTGGCTGCTGCCACTCTTGGAAGAATGCTTTCATGCATTGCCTGATGAATATAGAAAAGAGCTTTGCCATCCTTCTTTCGTAACTCCTTCAAAGTATCTTTCTCTGCTTGAGAAAGTGCAATATATGCTGCTGCATTTGCAGGCTCTGTGTACCCATCTTCAACGATCTCCCACACGTCTTGAGATCTGAATAGCGCCTTCATGGTCAACGACCAGTATTCATAATTCTTTCCATTAAATTGTGGCGTCTGCATGCCGGATGTAGAAGCCATAGCTTGCTACCAATTTAATAAGCTGCTGGAATAACCTTGCTCTGATACCAATTTGTAGAAAATCTACAGTCTTATACAACAAACAACATGAAAGAAATAAACATAATACTTAAATAACTTGCATAAACATATGAATATTCAAACCAGCACTGCTGTGCATAATCTCCATTAATAAAAGCTTCATCATACTCAGAGCTTCAGCTCTTTACAATTGTGTGTGCAGCTGTGTGCTTTCAATACACATCCTTCCTTGCTTGTGCAGATTTCACACCTTTGTGTGTGCATACAAAGCAATTACAATTGCTGTTATTTAAATAGAATAACTCACCCACTAACAGCTCTTCAACTGAGCATTCTAAATTTAAACTCATGCTTTAAAACAGTTGCATGCTATGCATGATTTAAAACAGATTTATTTGAATTAAATCTAATGATAAAAATAAGATAAAGCTAACTTAACTAAAGCAAACTAAAGCAAGACTAAAGCTAAAATTAGCTTTCCTAAAAAAGCTATAGTTGGAATTAAATATGCATCACATGCATATTTCCAACATGCCACCTTTCTAATAAATTTTTAAAATGGCATATTGAGAAGGCTTTTCACTAGATCCGACTATCGAATCCGAAACATATGTTAAATGTATAAAACACCTTCATAATGCAGTTAATAAAAAAGGGTAACATGACTGGCAGATTAAGAGAATGTCTTATAACGTCAAAAGATGTCATTGCTCTCCTCGTACAATCATTGACACGGTGGATAAGAAATCTTGCCTACCTTATGATCAAGCTATTCTAGATAAAATAACAAGAATTATTAGAAAAAATGGAATCAAAACAAACAGGAATTGCCTAATGAATGTGAAGGATCGGCATGAACCCAAACTTACGAAATGAGTATATGAAATCCCATGCTCTTGCGGCATCCCTTACATTAGCAAAATTCGTTGGTCTTATAAAACTAGGTTCAAATAATACACTGAACACTTACAACAAAGTAATATCAAACAATATTTATTGGCAGAACACAAAGATTTAACGAAACACTTGAACTATCTTCACGGTTAATGCAGAAATCTTGTCTCTAGGAAAACAGGATGAAAAATAGAAAGATTTGAAAAGCTATTGAAATAGATAAGCATCCATTAAACCTCAAATTGAAATGATTGGTTCAAATTGAGTCACTCGTGACAACCCTTGTTATACTTACTCAACCTCTCTTAGCCCTTGGTACCTTCCCTCACTCCTTATACTTGTACCCTTCTTCCTTCCAGGTGTCTTACCCATTTCTTGGTTTATTAGTTAAAAAAAAATCCCTCCCCATGTTGTTTTGTTTGCAATTCTTCAAAATTTTCTTTCGACTAATTAACTATTTGATAAAATTTTCACTTTATTACATTAATAACCCAATAATTCTAATTCACTATTCCGATAACCTCATCAACTAATTAAACTACTTAAATTAGGTAAATAGGTAAATTAGTCAAGTTCAAAATTCCTTATTCTAGTGAAGTCTCTTGGATCTCCTATATCTATGAATTACATATTAGTTTCCATTGTCACAACACCTCTATATTCGAGATTTCCTAGTGCATGGTAATAGAACAATCAGCTGCGAAGGGATTTGCGGAGGGAGCACGTGAGGGGGACGATGGTCCTTTGACAGGATCAGAGAAGGTGACAGGGGATCCAACGGAGGTTCCTTCAACGTGGGATGCGAGATTATGAACCACTGAAACTGATTCCCACCTGGCCCGATGTTGATCCTCATTTGATGGTGCGCGGTGGTCAATAAGGCTAAGGAAATATTCAAGTTTACGGCTTTAGGACGTTTTGCGAGACTTAGGCTGAACATAGATTTTGTCAGAGATTGGTGTAGAAGGAAATGGGAATGCAAGGTGGAGGTGCGGGCTCTTGCAGGGGAAGGCTTCCTTTTCTATTTTCAAAATGAAGAGAATCTGATCGAGGTCCTGCAAGGTGTGCCATGGTTGTATGGAAAGTATGCTCTTTCCCTCTATCACTGAGGCTGAGTTTCTTTAGAAATTTACATTTTAGACTCTCCCTATTTGGATTCGTCTCACAGAACTCCCCTTTGAATTGTGGGAGCCCGAAGTGTTTTTGGGGATAGCTCGATCCATGGGTTTGTTAATAACTGTTGATTCAGACACAAAATCTAGATCCAGGTTAGCCTTCACCAAGATGTGCATCAATGTCCTTGAGGGTCGCATGGTGCCCAAAATAATAACTTTGGAATCACCATTTATGAAGTGGAAACAAACAATAAAAATAGAAAAATCATCGATTATATACGAAAAATGCAAGATGGTCGGATATGATATTAAGAGCTGCAGCCATGGTGAGAATCAATCGATCAGAGGTCATTGACCAGTGTAATAATCAGAGTATCGTGGTCCAGGAAGATGACACCAAAGCAAAGGATTTAGATGACTCTATAGCTGATAAAGAGGCTGATTGAAAGACCGAGGACAAAGTGGAGGAGGCTGTCAAGATAACAAGAGTGGAGGTCACTAATGGATAATGCAGTGGCATAGAGGCGTTGGTGACGCAAGATGGGGAAGACTGTTGGAGAAGTGACAGTCATACGAGGTCATTTGGCGGAGAGACATAGTTCAAATGTCAAATTTTGAAAACATCATTAAATGCTCTCTAGCATCCGGTAACGTTTCTGACTCCCATGGTGAAGTGGGGGCTGATTTGGGGGATCTGTCCAACGGGCTGTCAAAGGAGGGACTTTGGGACAGGTGTGTCCCATTCAAAATCTATTCAGTGGTGACATGCATACACTGCTTGCGGATCGGGGTGGCATCGCTCCGAGTTTGAATGTTTATTTGGACAACAAGCTCAAGGTGGACCTCAAGCTGGGGTCGAGATACTTATGGTGGGGCCCACCGCGATAAGGGTGATGAGGGTGGGTGGAATTTAATCTAACCCAAGGAAATTGGGAGTTCGGAATGGGTGACTTGAAGTCGTGTCGCGTTTGGCGGTGGATCTTGAGTCATTCCTTCTTTGTCTTTGGGTCGTGGTTCGTCATTTTTCTTATTTTTTTACCCGATTTCCTTTGGGTTTTTTCCCTGGTTTGTTTCTTTGTCACTCGTGACCTCGCTTGTTTATTGGTTTTGTCGGCTGTTGGTAGAGGCCGCCCATTGTGATCTCTATTGCTTTATCCTTACTCCAGTTGTATATGGAGTTTTATGGTCCCCTCAAAACCAAACATTTACCTAATCTAAAATATATATATGATCCTTACAATCATTATCTGATAATAAATTTGTTTAATTAATAAATGAACCTTCAACAATAAACTTCCAGCTTAATTAATCAAAGTCGTGTATCTCATCTCATAATATATTAAATCTAATTGTTACACCCTTTTAAATACCGTTCTCTTACCAACACATTTTTTGCTTTTACTTTTCTTATCTTTATCGCTAAAACTTATGATGTGTGTAACATTTACACTGGCCGACCTTGCCCTCACCTTTTATTACATTGACTTTAATATTTGTATCATTGTATTTCTATTTAAGAATTTAGAAATAGCATTCAAAATATTAATCTTAAACAAGATTACAAAGTTAACTATAAAACCCTTACTCATTGTTGAACTATGAACATATCAATCTCACAATTTAAATTAAAAAAACAAAATTAATTATACTAAATTTTTACCCTATAAAAAGGGAAATTTTCAAATGATACCAAACAAGAATTATAAAATATATATTTAATAAATATAATAGGTATGTGAATAATAATTCTAGAATGAAAGAAAAATAAAATGGCAATATTCTACATACCTACCTATTTCATTTGCTTGGAGTACCATGATGTGCATTCTTAAGGGATGCACGTCTTCAATCTAACTTTTCCTTTTGATTTATCTTACTATGTTTTTTAATCTTATTCACTAATATAAGCTACGTCAGTAATTGTTGCAAAGGATCACAATTTTGTTGCACTAATATATTTCATTTTTTCCTATATAAGGAATAATTAATTCTGAATATGGAGAAAATAAGGTGTGGTTGTTCCTGTGCTGATATAAAATCTATGTAGAAATTATGCAAAAGTATTATACAACGAACAACAAAATAAACTAAAATGAAAACAAAAATAAAATAGAGTAACTATAGAAATTAGCACTATTGTGCATAAATGAATTTCTTCTATCACAGAGCTTCGACTCTTTATAATCTGACCTATGCATGTACAACACTATTATTCATCTATTCTACGAATGCAGCTACAACAATTACAATTGCTTCTCTTATATAAAAAATACTATTCCTAAACTTAGCTTCGAACTGCTCTAAAGCAGAGCTTCCCAAAACTAGAATTGCAGACCTATAAACTCTACGCATGTTGTGCATGCTTACAAATTAAATTCTTTATTTTATTTTGAATTTATCTATTTCGAAAATAGAATTGAACTAAACTCTCGTAAATAGCTACAAACTGCATGAAACTAAACAAACTTCTCTTTGCTAAAGTGTGACTTCATCTATGGGAGAAATTATATGTATTTTCCAACACTCCCCTTTAATTTCAACCTTGAAGCTTTCATTATTTTGGAGCTGATTTTGTGTTTCTAAATCTGCCATATTCAAGATTACAAACTCTCAAACAACTTCATAAATTCAAAAACTTGCTTTGCTAAAGCCTTTGTAAAAATATCAGCAAACTGATATTCAGATTTGCAAAATTCAAGACAAAATTCTTTGTTGTTAACCAACACCCGATACAATGATACCTCGTATCAATATGTTTTCTTCTCTTGTGAAAAACATGATTTTTGGACAATGTTATTGCTGACTTATCACAAAAAATATGCATAGCGTCCTCTTGATTTTGTCTCAAATCTTCCCAGACTCTTCTCATCCACACAGATTGACATGCTTACTCTTGTTGCTACTACATACTCTGCCTCTGCTAAAGATAAAGTGACAATGGGTTGTTTCTTTGATGCTCATGAAACCACTCCTATTTCAAAATAAAAAGTATAGCCGAATGTGCTTTTTCTGTCATCTATACTACCAGCACTGTCATTGTCTATATAACCTATGATTTTGAACTCATCTGAAATTGAATAGAGAATTACACGATTCTTTGTTCCACACACATACCTCAAAATCCTTTTTCCATCTTGTCAATATGAATCTTTTGGAGATTCCATGAAACTTGATATGAGGCTCACACCATACATAATATCAAGCCTTGTGGCCATCAAATGCATGAGACTTCCAACTAACCTTTTGAACAAATTTGGATCCACCAATGATCCACTATCATCTTTTCTTAACTTCAAACCTACTACAACTGGTGTTGGCGTTGGCTTACAATTCAACATGTTGAATCTCTTCAAAACATCATTTGCATACTTTTCTTGTGAAATAAAAACTCCATCTCCTAATTGTTGAACTTCACTACCAAAAAAGTAATGCATAAGACCTAGGTCTGTTATCTCAAATTCTTTCTTTGTGGCTGATTTGAATGATTCTGTAGATAGATTTCTAGTAAAGAGTAAATCATCTACATGCAAATAAATAATCAGAATCTTACCTTGTTCATTTATCTTGGTATAAAAGGTAGGCTCATCGCTTCTCCTACTGAAGCCATTTCGTATGAAATAAGAATCAATTCTACTGTACCAAACTCTAGGTGCTTACTTGAGACCATAGAGCATTTTTCTCAACTTGTATAACTTTCCTTCATCACCTTTAATCTCATAACCTTCTAGATGATTCACATAAACTTCCTCTTCAAGAAAACCATTCAAGAATGCTTATTTTACATATATCTGATAAATAGGCCATTTGTTTTGAGCTGCAATTACTAAGACCATTCTTACCATGTCCAAATGTGTTACTAGTGTAAATGTTTTGTTGTAATCCAATCCATATTGTTACGTAAAATCTCTTCCAACCAGCCTTGTTTTATGTTTCGTAATTTACCATTATCATTGTACTTGTTCTTGTAGACCCACTTCACTCCTATCATGTCCTTTACTTTTGAAAGATCCACCAACTCCCATGTCTGATTCTTCTCTATAGCATCTATCCCATCATCCATTGCTTGAACCCAAACTTCTTTGTTTATAGCCTCTTCAAAATATATTGGATCTGCAGGTTGAAAAAATAATACAAAAATTAAAAAAGAATTAGTTGTATCAACATTATAAATGTCATTAAGACTTCTTGTTTTCCACTGCAAAGGGCTATCAGATGATGGACTGTATTGTGGTGAAAGAGTTACTTCTGGTGTATCTTGCATGGTTGAAGATGACTGAAATCTTGGAGACCTCTGACTATGTAGATGGAGGTATATCTTGTGCTACAACTTGAGATGCATGTCCAATATTAGAAGAAGATACAGTACCATACTATTTTAAAGTTTCATCCACCATATCATCATGAGAAATAGTTGTTGTTATACTAACTGTTTTCTCTATACTTCCATCACATGCTTCATTTTCAATAAATTGTACATCTCTGTTGATCACAACATTTCTAGTGACTGGATTATATAACTTGTATGCTTTTGTATTCTCTGAATAACCAACAAATATATAACTTCTTCCTTAGATCATCAAGCACATGTACATATGCCAAAGAACCGAAAATTCTAAAATGAGAAACAATGTGTTTCTTGTTAGTCCAAACTTATTTTTTTATTAAGGGTTAAAAAAAGGGTTGAGGGGTCCTTGCCCTATTACAATGAGAGAAAGTGGAGACAAAAATATAACAATGAGGAACATGAAGGGCTGCCTCTTCTAGCGGTACAGAGAAACAATAAACAAGTCCAACTAACAACAAAAACAAACACATAAGGAACACTAACCATGAGACTTCTTCCCATGGGAATGAAGACACATCTTAAGGGAGTCATTAACCTTCCCTTTCTTTCTTCTATTCACAGTAGACCAATCATCACCAATATTTGGATTAACATTTTCATTTGAGTGAACTGGTATACAAATTTCAATATTATTTTCACCCACCTGATTGAGTATCCCCAAGAAGGAGGAAGGGAAAAAGACTCCAAACTAGCGCAGGGAGAAGAATCCTTCTCTACAGGGGTAGAAGAAGGGGTGATTATCTCTTGCGTAGGAGCCTCCACTTCCTCATCCTCAGATCCCTCTTCTGACTCTGAATCTGAGTGACTGTTTACAACCAAATGGCTAGAATCAGCATTCTTCCACCACGAAGTTCGATTATTGGTATTTTTCTTCCCAAACTTACAATCCACTGCTAAATGGCCAAGGGAAAAGAAAATCTGACATCTGAAGGGGAAGCCTTCATAGTCAATGTTTTGAGTCCATATCCTATCCTCAACATGCAGATCAACAGTAGGGAAATCCTTTGAGGTGTTCATATCGACCAAGATGCGAGCATACATAGTATATTCGTACAAGGTTGTCTTTGTGTCAATAGCCAGGGTTTTGCCTAAAGAATCCCCAATAGATTAAACATTTCTCCCCCCAAAACTAGAGAGGAAGATATGGCAACCGGATCCACACAGGTCGGGTTTGGAAAGTTTCATAGTAATAAGGTTGAAAAGAGGGAACCATGGCTTCATAAGCAAAAAAATGCTTTGATAATCCCACAATCTATCAAAATCAGATCTCTTGTTGATATTTGTCCAAGCTTGTTGAGGAACCATATTCCTAACAATTTTTGTTGAGACCCTGTTTAAAATGTAAACAACAGTTGTTACTGCTTCTACCCAATACTCATTTGTAAGATGTTTTTCCTTCATCATACATCTTTCCATTTCTATAATGGTTCTATTCTTCCTCTCTGCCACACCGTTCTGCTATGGTGTATACCAGTTGGTAGTAAACTGCTTGTGGATTCAATAATATTTGCAAAAACTTAGAAAATCATTGGAAACATACTCACATCCTCTATCCGTCCTTAGAACTTTGATGTAGTATCCACTTTGTTTCTCCACTAAATCCTTAAACTGCTGAAATATATCAAAAGCATCTTATTTGTCTCCGAAAATACACATGTTTTCTTTGTCTAATCATAAATGAATGTCATAAAATATGAACCTCCAATAGATGTTGATTGCATAGATCCACATAAATATAAGTGAACAATCTCAAGAGGTTCACTTTCTATTATTGTTTTACAAACTGAGAAAGACTCTCTGTGTTACTTCCCCAAAATACAGCCTTCACATACCCTTTCTGGTTTCTGAATCAAGGGCGAACCTTTTACCATATTTTTCATGTGAAGCAAACCAAAACCTCTAAAATTTAAATGTCCAAACCTGAGATGCCAAATCCATGATTCATCTTTTATAAATGATTGAAAGATTGATTAGGTTCCTTGAGTGTAGGACTCAATCTGTATTATCACAGGACTCAACACAAGACTCATTTGCACTTGTACGGGACACAGTGTGGGACTCATTTATCTTAGTGTATGACTCCTTTTCTTGAGTGCATGATTGATTTGCATTAGCACAAGACTTATTTGGCCTAACGCAAGACTTGGCTACGAACTGAGCTGCTGATTTTTCTACAATAAGATCTTATTTTCTCTTTTTTCTTGGTTGTAATATTAAAGGAAACATTCTATTGTTGTTGATCTTGACTTTTGTAATCAACTGAGTTCTAGGGGATTTTTCCACAATTATGCATTCATTATCTTCAATATAAACTTTGTTTCCTTTTTACAAACTGTCCAATACTCATAAGATTGTTCTTCAAACCTGCAACATAGTAAACATCATGCATAATCTTTTTCTCCCCCATTTTAGTTAGAATACTGACTGTTCCTTTTCCTTTTACAGACATTGTATTGTTATTCCCAAGAGTAACATCACTCTTCATTGATTCATCCAAACTAGAAAATAAATCTATGCTATTTGACATGTGATTACTATAACCAAAATTTAAATACCATACATCACATGGACTCTCTTTTGATAAATTACATTCAATAGGCGATAAAGAAGGTATTGATTCAACCATAGTAGGAAAACTCGCCAAAACCAAAAACTCGCTGCACCCCCAAAAAAAAACTGCTCCAAAAACTCGCCAATATTCGGCCAATACTCGGGAATACTCGGCAACTTAAAAATACTCAAATTTTTTTAAAAAACATAAATTTTAAGCAACACATAGCTACAAAATGTATTAAATGAGCCCATAAAATGTTGGAGAAGTGTTTTCTATTAGATTTGAATACAAATACAATACAAAATCGCATCATCATGCGAATACGACAACCGGCTGATACTAGTCCCCACACTCGGCTGCGTCTCCACGCTCCTCCTAGAAGGCTGCGAATCTGGCTCGATCATGGAACTAGATGATGGTGCTGGTGGCTCCTCTGCTGCATGTTGGAGATCACTTCCAAAGATGTCATCCAGTCCAATATCTCCTCGGAGTCCTGCTAGTGCTTCTCCCTCCATAGCCTCCCTCTCAAAAGAAGCAATCTCGTTCGTTGTGAATGTAGGGTTTTCCTCTTCTTGCCCAGGCCACTCACGGTATGGATCTATCTCATCCAAATCAATGAGCTCCACTGATGTCGCCTCAACTTTTTTTGTGCGAAACCGGAGATTGTATTGCACAAAAACCAAGTCGTTGAGCCTTTTTTGAGTCAACTTGTTGCGCTTCTTCGTGTGATTAGTCCGAGCACGGGAGAATACTTGTCGAGTTTTGGCGAGTACTCACTGAGTTTTGAAAGCTACCCAATATTTTTAATTACTAATCTGTCTCTGAGTAATCAAAGCTCATGATTCTTTGGAAGATTGCAAGAAGTTGCTTGGTCCAAAAAGGTGCAAAAATGGATTTTATGAAAATAAGAAAAATATTGCCATCACTGCGTGGAGCTCGAGAAAATATGCACTTTTAGAGAAAACGACACCTGAAACGGAGCCACAGAATGAAAGTTATGGCACATGCAAGTTTTTGTTGCTACATCTTCCCGGACCCTTTCCAAAAATGGCAAATTTTTTTCTATCCTTGTGTTTTCTTCACCAAAAATCCAAAAAAGGAAAGAAATGCTGTCTTTGGCGAGTTTTTGGCGAGTTTGTGGCGAGTTTTTGGTGAGTTTCTGGCGAGTATTCCAACTATACTCGGCGAGTTTTTTTTTTGCATTTTTGGCGAGTTTTCCTACGAGTTACTCGTTTAGCATAATTTTTGGCGAGTTTTTCTAAACTCGCCGAGTTTTTGGCGAGTATTCCATCTATGGATTCAACAATCCTTGTGCATGCAATAAACATGGTGCTAGGAGTAGAACTTCCAACTTGATTTTGATTCTACCTATTCTAATCATATTGCTTTTTATTGCAATGATAAGCATAATGTCCATACTTGTAGTAGTGACAGTGAACATCTTATCATGTCTCTAATTAGAAAATGTATTATGATTGTAATCTTGACTATGTCCTCTTCAACTTGAGTTTGATGAAGCATTGTTGCATCCTCTAGATGAACTTCTTTCTCTACCTCTAGGGCTAAACCTTCCTCTTCCTCTTCCTCTTCCATGAATACCTCTTGTCTGAGATGCAAAATCTTGATTCTATAAATACATGTGATCTATTTGTTCTCTGTTCATTACTTATTAGTGATGCATGCAACTAATCAATTGAAAATTGACATATAACCTTAGTTTCTTCAATAACAACAAATAGAGGATCAAATTTCGTAGGCAAACTCCTATGAAAATTTTCAATAATCATTCTATCTTCAATAGTTTCCACCATGGAATTTAATTTGATTGACTAGACCAACTACAAAAGTAAAGAACGCTTCTCCGGAATGTGAGTATTTCATTGACATATTTTAAAAATCTCTATGAAGTAACTGCATCATATCGATTTTTACTTTTTCCTTACCTTGATACGCAACTTGGAGAGTGTCTCACGTGGCTTTTACTTGACTAGTTGTTGCCACTCTAGGAAGAATGTTTTCATGCATGGTTTGATGAATAAAGAAAATAACTTTTCCATCTTTCATCCGTAACTCCTTGAAAGTATCTTTCTCTGCCTGTGAAAGTGCAGTATATGTAGTCGCATCTACGAGCTCCGAGTACCTATTCTCAATAATCTACCACACATCCTAGGATTTGAATAATGCCTTCATGGTTAACGACCACTACTTGTAATTATTTCCATTAAATTGTGTTGTCTACATACCCGATGAAGCAATCATAAGCACTTTTATGACAATTATTCTACAAAATTTCTACAATTTATAAGAATTGTAGAATATTTGTGGCATCTCCATGATAGTTTCTTTTATTCGTTTTTATGTTTTGTAGATATTCTACAATTTATATATACTAATTATAATTTGTAGAAAAACACATATCCACTCCTTCCTCATAGAAACTTCACAATATTTACAAAATAAAACTAAAATTTACCATACAATTTGGTTTACCAAATTATATATTTTTAAAATAATATAATTTTATATTAATATTTGTATTTGAAATTAAATAATTTAGAAATACCACATTATCAAATATTTTAATAATATTTATATTTTTAAAAAAATTATAAAAATGAAATAAAATAAATATTAAAGAATCTTATTATATAGAAAATATTTATTAGTGTCTACTGAGAACATTAATATATTTTTATTTATATTTATCATTATTTATATAATTATTAATAATTTACTAAACTTAATGTATTGTTTTTAAATAATAAATATATAATTACAAAATCCAACCATTAATTATTGTTGTTTTTATTACATCCCGTAGTGTAAATAATTTTCTTTAAATATATTATTATTTAAAAAATAAAAATACCAACTATTATTTACTTAACTCTATAATTTCACGGCATGAAGCTGCATGGTCAATATGCATGTTATTAACAAACTTTTACCACATGACAAGGAAACTTGAGCATGTTAGACATTTGGCACGTAAACTGTTTGACTAGGGAATGATATCAAGAACATGATCCGCTCTTATTGTTATTTGTGGAAACTCAAACTCGATACTTTTGTCTCTTACCACTTGGCTACGCCATTCCATGGGCTTTGTTGTTCATTGCAACTCCTTTTTCTACATGGTGTGTTCAATGTAACATGTTCTCAGGTTACATGTATGTTGTATGTGTTTGGTTCTTTTAATAAAAGAATCTCATCATCAAAAATGCATTTAGGCCAAATCTCAAAAATTCACAAAATATTTAAACATTTTCTTCTTTTTCAACCCCTCTGACAAGTTTATTTCACAATTTTCATCAAAGATTGCAGAGATTAGGAAACAAGCATAAAAAGACGGGAAAGTTCTCATAAACATGTGGGAAGAATATGAAGAAACGTAAACAATTTAGATTGCAATTGAGAGAATATATGGTGTGTATACTCTATACAATAAATAGAAAATACGTTTATTTACATTTTTTAATTAGTTTTAGCTGTTGTAATTATTATTTTCCTTTGTAGTTGAGTTTTCTTTCAAATTGAAAATGAATAAATAATTAAACATGTCACTTAAATTTAGTTTAATGGCTCAATAAATATATTTATATATTTTGTTAATAACAGAATTTTTCTCACTGCATATTTTCCAATATATAATTATGTAAAATTAGTTTAATTTCAAGAAATTTATTCCTTCAAAAAATTTATTCATATTTAATATATCAATATGTATACATGTGTATGTATTATATTCTTACAATCCTATTAAAAATTATTTAAAAGAATGTGAAATTTGATTTGAATAGTAATAATTTATTTATAAAAAAAAGATAATTCCACAATTTATTTTTGTGGCAATTAAATTGTAGCTTCCACCTAAATGCTCAATGTGATAATGATGAATGTAGAAAAATTTGTTGAAATTGCCACAAATATAACATTGATGATTCATACAAAAATTTTAAATTGTGGAAATCCTACAAAAATAAAATATATAGAAAAACTACATTTTTTGCAACATTGTGGAACATTGACAAAAACAAAATTGTGGAAATGTGATATAAAAAATAAATTGTGGATTATATACAATAAAAATTTTGTAGGTGAGTTATAAATTATATAATTGTGGACTTTCTATGATATTAGAATTGTGGAAATACTACAATAATATGTCAAAATGTGGATGAGTTACAATTTGAATGCCACATTTTAATTTTTTGAAATAGTTTATAACCACAAAAATATTGTTGAAAAATTGTGGAAAAAGACATTATTTGTTGTAGTACATGGCTTGCTATCAATTTAAGAACCTATTGGAAACAATGCTCTTATACCAATTTGTAGAAATTATTCAATCTTATACAACGAACAACAAAACAAATTAAAAAAGAAAACATCAATAAAATAGAGTAACTATGGAAATTAGCACTGTTGTGCATAAATGAATTAATTCTTCTTTTGTCACATAGCTTCGGGTCTTTACAATTTGATTTGTGCGTTACGAATGCAGCTACAACAATTACAATTGCTTCTCTTATATAATAAAGACTATTCCTAAACTTAGCTTCAAACTACTCTAAAACAAAGCTTACTAGAATTAGAATTGCAGACCTATAAAACTCTACGTATGTTGTGCAGGCTTACAAACGGAATTCTTTATTTTATTTTGACTTTATCTATTTCTAAAATAGAACTGAACTAAACTCTCATAAATAGCTACAGACTGCATGAAACTAAACAAACTTCTGTTTGCTAAAATTTGTATGTGGTTTGACGTGAGGTAGCTAAATGACTCATTATATGGATGTTAAATGACAAAATAATGTCTAAGAATTTTCCTTTGTATACAATGATGATGACATTAATGCCCATGAAAGGTCAAAACTGTTAACGAGAAATGATATTAATGTCCACAAAAGTGAAAAATTAAAAATAAAAATAAAATAACAAATAAAATAAGTGATGTTTTCCAATGTCTTGTTTTTTTATTAAAGGTAAATGGTTTTATTGGGAGGAACCATACCCTGGAAATGGTTTTGAAGGGGACCATACCCCAGAATACAAAGAGGCTCAAAAGCCAGATGAAACGTGAAAATCACACCAAGAAGAAAAGGCCAAGAAGCCAGATAGAGCATGAAGCACAAAACAGTGGAAAATTGCCACAAGAAGCCAAAAAATGGACATACAACAGTGAAACAATGGCTGCCCAAACAAGAAAAACCAAAGAAAGTAGTTCAGGTATGGTCAAGAACCAACAAAGGCAGTTAAAAACCTGAACTAGCCCAACTGAAGGTTTACAACTAAAATTTCCTACCCCGAGTCCGGGTGATGGTGGGGTGAACAACATGTGATGTTTTCTTCTTTACACTTATCCAACCATCATCGCCTTCATTCGAAGCTATGATGTCCACCTTCCCCAGAGATTCAGTGAAGACAATGACATTTTTTGGGAGGGGACTCGCCACTTTTGTAGCACCATTTGAATTAACTTGCATTGTGATTTTTTCCCATTCTTCATATTTCCGTTCTAGATCATTAATCAACAAATCTACCATTAGTGCTTTGAAATTAATGACTTCCTCCTTATTCAATGTATCCTAATTTTGCTCAATGGTCAGACTATCATTTTTGGTACAAACGTATCCATTCGCAGGAATTTGAATCTACCCCATGTCCCTATCACCCTTGGATTTTGGAGCGCCCAGATTTGGATTATAAAAATTAGATTTGGGCGGGATCTTCTCCACCAATTCTAACTGCCAGTTGTTGGTTAACTACCCCCCATCCGTTATGTCCAGCTCAGCTCCTGCAGTCTCTTCAAAAATCAAATCAACGATCAAGTCTCCATCGGTTTTGGCTTCCACGCAAGAAGGTAGCAATGTCGCGTCAAAAATAACCACCTCATCGAGTACAAGATTTGAACCAAGTGCCTGAATACAACTCGGCTGCAGTTGTTCCGTCTCCTGATCACAACTTCGTTGTGGTTTTACCTTCCCCTATTCACAATTGTGTAGAAGTGTATGGCTTTTCTTATCACTGCAACCACAAATTTTCATGTCCTACCAACCTACATTTGTTACAACACATAGGTGAATCCTCAAATGTAAGCTTCTGTCTCCAAACCCCATCTCGAGATTCCATGTTAATGGCTTTTAGGGGAAAAGATTCTGCAACGATATTGATACACATTCTTATTTCTATGAATCTAGATCTTGCAACTGTAGATGGATCGAGGGAAATCAATTCCCCCATTGATTTAGCTATTCCAGCTAACACATCCACTTCCCAAAATTCTAGGGGTAACCCAGGGAGCTTGACCCAAACAAGACATGTTGTCGGTGTGTGGGTAACCACTCCCATCTTCCATCGAGCTATTGCGAGAGTGGTTCTCCCATAAAACCAAGCCCCACCTTGCATAACATAGTTCATGTCTTTTTTCAGGGAAAAAATGAAGAGAAAGCTTCTCTTTGATAGGGCCATTGTGGATATTTTCCCAAGATCCTTCCATTTATTTCTGTTTCAGCTCCTTAGTTGGTCAATATTTGGCCTTATCCCAACGAAACAACCCATCAAAGAAAATTTGTATCTATCACTGGCTCTGTCAACAACACTATCCGGGACCTTGAGCCAAGGAAAATCCTATTTCCAGACTAGACATAATCTCAACACTGATTCCTGCGGACATTTTTTGAAGAGTTTACCAGCCCAAGACTACTACTCTGACTGATCGGCGCCCCCTGCAGTAGCTCATCCATCACCCTTCTCCTTTGGGGATTCAATAAACATTATGTTTTCCAATGTCTTGTTAATCTCAACATATCTATAATTTTTTAGGAGGTTGTTTCCTAGTCTATTTCAAAGAAGAAACAAGTTGAATAAAATAAGAAAGGTATTTAGGTACCAATAATTCAAGAAGTAGAGTCTCTCATCAAATGTAGGCGAAGGTCAAACATCTCTCTAAAGAAAAGAACCAAACATCTCATGTCCTAATAAGCTAAAAAGTTTGTGAGAGATTTATAGAAGTCTCTCAAAAGGTAAAACAATTTTCCTCTAATTTCATTATAAGGAGTACCTCTAAAATCAATATGGTCACCAGTTTCAATCTCTAAATAACATGTGCAAAAACACAATATTTTCAAGGGATATAGTGGTTTGTCTCTAAATGGAAGCGACATGAACAAACTCTAAATTAGACCAAATGAAACCTCAAAGTACAAGATTTAAATCTAGATATAACCTTGATATTTGATGAGCCTGTCTTAAGAGTCTTGACAATAGGTGTGTAATATGTGTAGTGCCTAATCTTAAAGGTCAATAATATACATTAAGATATTATTTCTCCTCAATAGGGAATTCTAGAACTATTCCAAGAATCATTATTAAGATTAAATCTTTTAATTATTATTAAATTTAGATTTTAATAAAAGTAGTGTAGAGATTAATAATAATGTTAATTTAATATGCACAATTTATTATTTGATAAAACTAAAAAGAAATTAATCATATATAAGTTATAATTTAAGTTAAACTTATGTTAAGTGAATATAATGATTTCCAATATGCTAACACCAAGGTTTTCTTAATTAAAATGAGTTATATTACATTAAAAAACAATTTCTAGAATTTTTCATAAAAAGGGCAATGGGTATAGAACCACGACCCAAAGTTAACAACACTAGGTTTAAAAGGCATAGCATTACATGAAAAAATCCACACATGATCAACCATAAATCAACAAAACAATCTAAAACTAGCATATATATCTTAAATACATCTATCTAAGATATACCAAGAGATATCAATCACGAGGCACCTATCTACCTATGCATGTGTAGTATAAGTATACCAAAACAAATAACAATTAAAAATAAATATAATCTAATAAATGTTTCTATATGAAATACATCAATAGATATCAATTTTAAGGCTCTTAGGTTTTATTTTTTACATGCCTCTTTAATCAACAACTTCATTAATTTCTCTATCAATTTATTATCGAATTCTCAAAAATGGAATCATTTAGCTACGCAATTGTGTCAGTCACAAAAAAATTATTCAAGAAAAAATTAAACAAATATTACCACATGACTAATAGATTACTTTTTTCTATTGACATCTCCAAAAAAAAGAAACAAAATTATTTAAGTGGTTGTCCAATAGAAGTGAAATTTTTGAATGAACAATCACATGACGGTCAAATGAACATCAAATTTAATTTCAAGAATAAAAGTGAACAACGCACTCCATTACATCCTTGCCCGCCATTTTAAAACCTCTCCGCATAATCAAAAGGGAATTAGATAGAGAAACTAGGAGGCTAGGAACAAAATTTAAATTCTTACATTTGGGTTTCTCCAATAACTACTATTCAACACGGCCATCACCCTTGCATATGGGTTTCCCAACAAGTGTTTTCTTTGCTTTCTTTTTTTGACACATTCATGTTATCATACAGTTGGTTTTCATGCCATTTAGGGAAGCTCTACTAGGAAATGTGGTATGATCCACATGTGATATCATGTCATAACATGAGGAGATAAGTTATTGTATTGTATCAGAGACTAACTAGCCATCCTATAAGAGTGTAAGTAAGAAAGGATTCAATGTAAGTTCCTTTAGGTGTTCTGTTATCTCTCTAAAGTGCACCCTATAGAGAGATGGTTGTAGGTTTTCTAAGCTTGTAAAATTTATCTCTTTTGTAGATACAATGGAAACACCTCAGGTCTGTGGGTATACATATTTTGAGGTGAGTCTCCGGTATCAAGGCCGGTTCCTTATTGATGTATCCTAAACTGATTTTTGGGGTTTGAGGGTAAAAGATGACTGTAAAAAGGATTTAAAACTGAGGTGATACACCAAACTTGTATGAGGTCTTTGACTGAGTACATGCACAACTGATATGGGAATGATTTCTTGGTGCACGAGCCAACATTTTTCTGCAGATTATTAAGGGCAAACACTTTGATGTATTGAGGGAAAAATCACAACAATACTACTAAGTTAAACATATACATTAATATCATGCAGAAATTATTGAATTTGTGATGAGACCATAAATTGGCCATAAATTACCATTATTTTGTCCTTCCAAGTTACCTTTGGAAGTGGATTTAAATGTAATCTAGGAACTTATAGTTTGCTTAAGATAGAGTATAGGATATATATCTTGTTCATTCTTTAGAAATATTTTGTTATCTATCTTGTTGACTAATCCTATTGATTATTTGGGAAAAGATGCAAAGTCTTATGTATGTAGGCCATAAAGGAAAGATAATGCTAGTATTGGGAAAAGTGAAATTGATCATGAATAATACATTTAAAATTAAATATGATTTCATATTCAGATTCCTCTCAAAAAATTATGCAAGTTCAAAAAAAGAATCATCTCAATCCGAGGTCGCATGCAAAAGTTATAGTTGTTTTAAGTTAGCTGCGAACTCACAGAGTTAGTTCCGAACTCACAGTTAGTTCCGAACTTTCGCAGTTTAGCTCCGAACTCGTGGGTTTAGTTCCAGAACTCATAGATTTAGGTCCAAAACTTGTATCAATTGAATAACAGTTAGTTCTGAAACTTTCAATTTGTGGAAAATCAAATTTAGTTCCGGAACTTGCAGATTTAGTTTCGGAACTTGCATAAAAAGAATGACAGCTTTAGTTCCGAACTTGCATCAACGAAATGATAGTTTTTGAGGGATTGTGAAAACTCAGAGATTCCAATGGAAAATATGAGAGAGGTTTTTGTTCATAGAATGTTTTTAACAAAAACCTCATTCATATTTGCTACAAGTTTTACCAATGAAGAGAGATCTAACTTTTAGTGAGCTGTAGTCCGAGGAAATGTGTATCAGACAGCACTAAAAGTTCCATAAACAAAAAAAAATTCAAATAGAAATTATGCGAGAGGTTTTTGTTTATAGAAATGTTTTTAACAAAAACCTCATTCAGATTTGCTACATAGTATTACCAATAAAGAGAGATCTAACTTTTAGTGAGCTGCAGTTCGAGGAAAAGTGTATCAGACGAGCACTAAAAGTTCCATAAACAGAAATAGAAAATCAAATGGAAAATATGAAAGAGGTTTTTGTTCATAACAATGTTTTTTAACAAAAACCTCATTCATATTTGCAACAGTTTTACCAATGAAGAGATATCTAACTTTTAGTGAGATGCAATCTTAGGAAAAGTGTATCGATGACGAACGCTAAAAGTTCCATAAATAGAAACAAAAAAGTCAAACAAAAAATATGAGAGAGGTTTTTGTTCATAGAAATGTTTTTAACAAAAACCATTCATATTTGTAATAGGTTTTACCAATGAAGATAAATCTAACTTTTAGTGAACTACAGTCCAGGAAAAAGCGTATCAAACAAGCGTCAAAAGTTCCACAGTCAAAAACAACAAAGTCAAATGGAAAATCCGAGAAAGGTATTTGGTCAAAATCATATTTTGAGAAAAATCTCCTTCCAATAATGTAGAAGAATAAAATCATTATGATTCTTGTTACCAAAAGCAAGGAGAAGATTTGGGAGCAAATCTTCCTAAAATAAGCAAGATAAGATTTGACTTCAATAATATATCTCTCTCCATATTTTGTGGAGATGGAGATCTTAGTTGTTAGGATTGAAATAAAGATAAGATCATATTATATTTCCTAAAATAAGGAGTTGGTTGGATGCATGAATTATAAATGTAACCTTCCACACTAAGATATGTAATTTTCTTTCTCCCAAGAAATAAAGATTTGTTCTTTCCTCTCAAATATTTTGTAGTTTTAAAATTGGAAGTATGATTTAAATCCTCTTCCAAAAAATGAGTTGGCCACTCATTTCAAGGAAGATGGATCTGTGTATTTATATTTATATTTATTCATTTGTGTGTAATTCATTTTGATGTATTGTTTTTATTTTTGTATTGTGAAAATTCAATTTGTTGTGAACCTGCAGATGTTTCATTTAATTATGTTTATTTCTAATTCAAAAATTTCAATTTATGTAAGTGTGTTTAAATTCTTGCAAGTTTGATTTCCTTCATGCAAGTGTGATTTATTTTATGCAAACTTTATTTCTGCAAGTGTGGCTTTCAATTTCTACAAGTGTGATTTATTTTATGCAAGTTTGGTTTGTGTTTAAAGGAGTTGTTTCCAAGATCTTCTTCTCTTAATGCATACAACCATTAGACACCAACCTGGATTGACATTATTAATGGCAAGGATTGATGACCCTCATCAATTTGCAATAGGGTAAGATGATTAATCAAGGAATTCAACATTCACAAGATTAATGGAGCATACACAAGATTATAAATAATTGGAAAGGCAGAATATACTTCTCATTTAGAGGGCAAAACTGGCAAAATTTGCTTCAGCACTCTTGTATCTAAAAGTCCTCCTTGTGCTTTGCTAAGACACACAATATATAGCAAAATTAATTCACCCACCCTTCCAAAAATAGACTAAAGTTGTACTCACCCATGCATCCTATTTTTATCCCTTTTTTATTAATAAATAAAGAAATAAAATAAAGAAAACTAGTACAAGGAGACATTAATAGCCTTTGATTACATCACAGTCAAACTGCAGTTGACTATTCTATTTTAAGAAAATAATGGGTGAATAATTTGCTAATAATAAATTTTGCTTGATGAGCAAGTCTCCTTCCTTGTGCATGTAAATTTTTCTTCTTGTATGTTTTGTCCTTTTGTGAAGGCATGTAAAAATACTCTTGTGCAAGAAAATGAATACTTTTGATCTCCAATACTTAGCAAAATTATTCACCTCACTGTGGGGACCACCGGAGCACATGTGCAATCATAATCCACTTCTTATTTTGTAAAAATAAGGTAATCAAGTCTTCAAAAGGTTGCTTTCATTCTGATGTAGACCTCTACTCTATCCCTTGTGATCACATGAAAAATTTGCATTCCAAGTCATGTCCAATACATCATAATTAGTGGGGACCACCTTTGCAGTTGACCACTAGTCTTCATTTGGTTTGGCCACCCTTGTGGACTTACCACATTATTATGTTTTGAAATAAGACAAGGGCACTTTTGATGACCATGCAATTGCATAGTTGGTCCACTTGATTACTTGGGACATATACTATGGTTTAGACTTTTGAAAGTCAATATGTAATAATTTTTGTTTTAATCATGGGGTTGGCCCCCTCGTGATGATGACTCACCCCTCCACATGCTTTGTTGGTGGCATCTAACTCGGGTCGAGTTAACTGTAACCCTGGTGGTTTGCTTTGAAAGTTGGTGCCTTGATTTAGGCCATTGATCGGTACCCTTTTAATCTATAGCTATTGATTTTTGATCCTCGGTTAGGGTTTCTGATCTAGCATTTAATGAGGTAGTTTTCTCGAACCATGGTTGAAGAGGTAGTTGGTAGTGGTTTGTAGTATTGGCGTTGATCTTTGTACTTGGCAATCTCCATCGTTGATGTTGTAACTCTGGTTGAGTTTCACTAACTCCCCTCTCGAGCTCATATAGTTAAGATCATTCAAACCCTAATGATCATTTCATTTTGATTTATTTTTTTGTCGACGCCATTGTTGAAGTTTTTGAACTCGGCTCCCTTGCGAAAATGGCTCTCTGTTCTCTCAGGCATTTTTATCGTCGTTGTTTTTTTTTTCTTTTGTTCGGGCTTTCTGAGTTAGGTGGTTGAATGTTTTCTACCATGGTTGATCTCTTTGAGCTTGGGACTGTGTTATTCTTTGGGTGTTTGTGAGTTTTATTTTTGAAGCGGCCATCATTTCCTGATCATTTTGAGCTTTGTGTACTTTGTGAGGTCTCTGATTTCTTGATCCAGAGCTTTTGAGGTGAAGCTTTGTGGATGCTCCCTGTCATTTTTGTAGACTTTCGAGCTTGGTTTCCTTAATACCATGTACTCTTTATGATGGTGTGATCGTTGGTTTGAAGTTTTCACCAACTCCTCTGTGAAATAATCTTTTGTGTTGATGTTTTGTATTTTGGGCCATTTTGAAGGCTTTGATTCAAATTCGTGACTCTGAGTTCCATCTTGATTCACTGACATCTACGATAGAAGGTAAATTCATGGCTTCTCCTTAAATACTTGCCACTATTTATTGATTATTAACTCTCTAAAATTATAGATCTGTGTATTTCGAGATATGGGTATTCAGGTTTATTATCCCACTGCTCATTTCTTTTAATGGCTGCCTGGTAGCTTGGCACCTATGTATTTACTCACTGTGTTTTTAGATTAGAGAGCCTTGTCAAGATTTTACACCTTCTACTTCTTTTCTATATGAATTTTGTGCTTCACCACTTTAAGTTGGGGTTTCATAATAATAATGCTCAGTTTTTTTTTTACATTAGGGTCTTCGATTAACCCATAAATGTTGCATTCTTTGATTATGAGTCTTGAGTTATCATCACCTCCTTTACTCTGAGCTCGAAGCTTGTTCTCGGTCAATCCTTGAGCCTTTTCTAGAAACCCTGGATATTCTTCATTATGTTTTGTATTCAATCTTCTTTGTACTTGCTGAATGAATTTGGACGGCTCGGCCATGAACATTTTCTTGCACTCTCTGTTTCCTTAGATCTCGGGCTATGAACTTGATCTGTGAATAATTTTGGAGCTCTGACCGTCTATCTATTGGGTTAACACTCTGTTATAGCTAGGTAAAACACTCATCATGATGGGAATGTGAGCTTCTTGTCCATTTCTTCAAAATCTCTAAATTTGAATGCATTTACCTAAATAATGGGTATTCGTATTAGTTATTTTTATACCGATAAATCCTTACCATTACTCACACGTATAACACCATTTATGAGTTGTATTTTCTCTAAGATCAAATTTACAAAATGGGTTTGTATTGAAATATGTAATTTCCATATTTGGGCTTGACTGTTTTTCATTGGAGCTCCTTCTATTACAAATTTGCTCATCCATTTTGGTGAGTTCTCAAGCTTTTCCTGATTTTCACTTTGGTAGCTCACTTTTCCTATTTTGAGCTCCTTTGGGTTCCTTCTATTCGATTCTGAAGCTCGATTTCTTAGTGACTCAAGACCCTGTTCAAAGTTCTTCATAGCTTTTATCTGTTTGGTCTCACCATATGCCTTTGCATTGAATTTTGAAGTTAAATTTTCTTCCTTACATATGTTGCTAGCCTCGAGTTGCTGTAGCTTATTCTGAAAACACCATCTTTGAATTTGATGAGCTTTGAATATTTTCTTCTCTGGATTTGAAAAATTCCTGCCGTGAGCACATAAGTTGATATTTTGGCTTCTGTTTAAATGAAAAGAGTTCTCTCTCACAAATATTTTCTGTAGTTGAAAGTGCATTCATAATCCATATTTACAACCTTACCTTGTGGTAATATCTTTAGTATCACTTAAAATCACTACTCTTTGAGTTCATAGTGTTATAGTTGTATGCTTTCTCAGTCATCAATTGTAGTAACTGCAGTTTGCATATTCATGGCAATCATAACTCTGTCCTTTTCATAACTTCATGGTGGTAACTTTTAGAAGCATGTAGACTATGTGAAATAATGTTCCTTAAATTTATTGCTTTAACCTTCACTTGTTGAATACTTGCAAATATACCTTCCTTCAATAAATACTATGTCATTTGATCATCTCTTGAACTTGTGATTGTGTCCTTTTTTTATTTATTTATACCTGATTGTTTTCACACAGAAACCTTGTAGACTGAAAATGCACTCTTATCATTGCTGCATTTTGTATTCTCATCATTGAGTTGTATCTGAATGATGTTTTGAGCTTGAATTTATGACTAAGATTTCTATTATGTAACTGCTTATTTTATTCAATGACCCTCCAAGATATAAGTGAAGAGTATTAATTTATGTGCCCAAGTGCAAATGTTATTTTTCTTCAGTCATACTTGATCTTCTTGTATGAAATGGCAGTAGATTCCTATGCACTTATCAATTTGTCTAGAAAATATGAAAGCCATAGGCTTTTCTTTTATCATCTCTAATTGATCTCTTTCTGTCATGCTTTTGAAGTTGATATTCTGCATTTCTTTATGTAATTATGATACTCCATTTCTCTTTACTCCATTCACTTGATGTTGAAATTGGAAACACTTGCTTGAGTTGAATTCATGAAGACTTGGGTACTATGGTTGTTATGACTTTATATTCAAAAAATTGAATCCACTTTGCTAGTCATAGTTGTACTCCATTGATATTGTAGCATCTCTGTAGCATTTTGTATTTGTTATGATGTAATCTAAAAGTATGCACTTGTAAATCAATTTGGCACTATAACAATTCATTTAGATGCTTTATAGCTTGTTGTTAGGAGCTAAACCTAATAACTATTATCTTTGATCATGCCATGCATTATCTACTTTCTGCATTACTATTTGATTTTTATATAGCTTTAAAGCATGTATTAGTTTGACATAGCATGATGAAAAAAGGTAAAATGTCCATTTTACATGGCGAAAGCCCTGTCAAAATTTTCTTAGATTTCTTTTTTCATTATGTTTCAGCTGTAATCTTATCCTTTCAGTTAACTTCAGCCTTTAAATTTTGATTCTTCTAATTCACCTTTGATTTGTATCCCTCCTCCATACCAGTATGTACTTGTGACTTATTTCAATCTAATGTATCATGGAGTAGAATTTATTGAATTTTGCAATCTTTATCTAACAGTGGGGACTGTAAGACATGATTTTATTTCTTCTTGACTGCAACATGTACCTGCACATTTAAGAAAATAGATAGAAAATATTTAGGCTTTTTGGCCTCTCTTATGTTCCATAGTTTTCTTTTCTTCTCTCTCTCCTTATTTCTGAGTAGATAATCATGTGTGTTGTTACAGAAAAGTAATTTTATCAGTTGTGCCTTTGATCCTCATGTAATTTATATCTCATGTTGTTAAGAGATCCACCTACACGAATTTGAAAAGTATAGGAATATGGATTGTACCCTAAGCTCATAAACTGATAGTTTCTCTTTTCTGTTTTTAGGTACAATGCCCTTAAGCAACGAGATGAAGAGGGAACAAAGCTATAAATGGAGATGCATCAACCAAAAAAAGAAACCCCAAGGCAATGATGGGTTCATTCATACTCTATTTTCTCTTTCATGCATATGTACCTCTTATTTCAATAGTTGTATTTTACTTTTCAGTTACATCCCACGGCTTGTGTGGGAACATTTGAAATTCCTTATGAATAAAACATTGAATTCTGAAATTGAGTTGTGTATTTCTTTCTGCATTTCAGCTTTCTATATGGATTGTATGATGAATTAAACAACTCAATAATATAATTGAATGTCTTAATCATGAAGGAAAGATCCTTAAAGAATACCTATAACATTTAGCAATGAACTTTGATTGCTGCAATCTGCAATTATGATTGTTGTTCCAAAACTTAACACTTCATCTATTCTATAATTCAATGTCTTCATCAGATAACACATCTGTCCTTCGGACTTTGTGTTCTTTTGTTGAAGATAGTCATGAAATTACAGACTATGTGATCTATTATTTTTGAACTTAAATAACCTTTTAGTAACAATAGCACACATAGCTGTAGATTTCATGTAATCATTAATTATTTCAACAGAAACAATATGAACTTAAATAACCTCCCCTAGCTTAGGTTCACTTCACCAATGCCATCCATCGTAATGAATTTTTGAGTTACCAATTTTTGCACAAGTGCGAAAATTGTCAACATGTTCTTTCCCTCCTAGGTGAAGGGGGAGGATCATGAGAAATGAAGAAGAGAGTACAATCAAAATGATCCATCAAAGTCCTTAGATGCACCACCTCCAATATTATTGTTTTGGCTTGCACTTTAATCGGCATAAAACCATTCGATACAACAATTGACTATTTAGAAGTAAATATATTATCCATTGTATAGTTACTAAAACACTATTATTTCTTGATTTCGGATAAACAATAATTTCAACTCAAAAACTATTCCAAAATTGAATGAATTTTTTAGGAAGATTAGGCCAATTCCAAAGGAGAATATTCATTAAGAAAGAATCTTATAAAATTACTCAGTGCATTCTCCCCACATCTGAGTATGATGATTGATACATGAGGGATACTTTGATGAAAAGAGTATAGATTGTACATTAGCGAGACTCCCCCAAATTCAAACAACATAAAAACTTCAATTCAATCATTAATTTAATCAATCATGATTTTTTCATTGAAAAACAATTCTCCATCATTAAAAGGATCTATTACAATAGTAATCATACAAAATACTCAGTTTTACGGTAACACACCCTGGAATGGCACGTCAAGAAAAAACTTGAGAGAATTTGAACGAAACGTGGGCCATGTCGGTAACATTTAGAACGTATTAATAAAGATTTGATCGATCAAAAAGTGCACAATAAACAAAGAGAACAGAAAAATTATGCGATGGAAGCAAACATGGAAACTTGTAGAGGTAGTGGTCAAGGGTTATCAAGCTTTCCACCCCACCTACAAGTACCAAAGGTCTCTTGATCTGTGATGCCTTCCCAACAATCTTGAGTATCATTTTTGTCTTCCCACATGGGGTAAATGACAAAAGTGACGCTAGTGAATTTTCTCAAATGGGGACCACCCAAAGTATCATTGCTAGAATCAGGATCACCACAAAAAGAATGAGAGTCCTAGATGCTACCACTAGATCCACCACCACCACTGAAGAGGCTCCTTTCAATATCCCCACATATACAAGAAGGTGGTCGAGATGGGTTCAAAACTTCTTCTTCTTCATAAGTGGAGATGAGGAAGACTACGGCCATGAGCTCAAAAAGGGGAGATTCTCACAAGTAATTTGGCTTTAGATGGTTCACCTCATTTCTCCTATGGTTAGTGAGAACTGCAGATCCTCCACCTACTAGCAGAACTTTTCCACCTACAGTTGGATCTGGAGTAACACATTAGCATTGATGGAAACTTTATTATAAATAGAAAAACAATTGTCTATTTGCAAGTGATTACAAAGTGTATAATTTCTATATCTCTAGATATGAAAAAGAATATCACCTCGAAATAATTGTAAAATCTAATTGTATTTTGTAAGTACCATGGCTGATTTCCCAAGAAAGATAATTTTCTAGGCAAATATTATGGAAGAAAGGGCTGAAATAGGGAGTGAATCCATTTTCAATTGTTTACTAGATTCATCTTGGTTTTAGGAGGGGGAAATGCCATTTGTAACTCCCATGTACTTAATCATATACCTAACTGGAAGACCATGGTACAAGATGCACTAGAGGAAGTGAGCCTTCTTGGGTTCCTTAGGAATTTTCCAATTTTTTTCAAACTACGCCGTCCGAAACCTAGTGAGAAGAGGTGAGGTTCCATCATTGATTTAAGGAATCAACAAGAATTTCACGATCAACTAGCAAGGGGTGACAAGTATCAGTTTTATAACGGAATAAAGGATTTCAACCAGCCAATTCTAGTCTCACCACAAAGAAACCCAAGAAGAAACTTCAATTTTGTGGATGTGATCATTCGAGAGAGAACTCTAAATCTTAACAATTGTGTAACTGCAATTTTTTATTAACATTGTCCCAAGGCATCGAATCTGTGGATTCCATGTAGAAAATGTCATTAAGAGTGCAGATCTCCTTTTTAAAGAGTTAGAAACCTTTAATTTTAGGGACCGTTCTAAGAAAAAGATACTTTACAATTGGATAATAAGACACCACCAAATTGAGTGGGAGTTGATGGGTATCCCATTTTAAAATTCATCTCCAACCTATATAAGACGGGGTCTGATCATCTCCCAAGCCTTTGATATGCTTTTGGAAATAATTGTGGATCAAATTTTTACACACAAGAGTGATAGTGAGAGTTCGAAGGTATAATCCTCCCCGAATCTTCTTCCCAAGGGGTTCCTTGTAGAATGTGGTTCCTTATAAGAATTTTTCATTCTTCTGATACTTCCATACTCTAATAATGCATTTATCACTGAGAGATTTCCCTTGAGCACTATGTGAATAACCCCAAGCCCCTTAACCTATTAAGAATACAACAAATATCTAAATAAACTCTATGGAAGCCTTTTTTCCTCCAGAGATGGCCCGTCAAAAATATTTTATGAGTTTCCCAAGTTTTTCGAAGGTAGCTTTCAAAGGTTCCTAATAAAAGGAAAGGTAAACATAAGTCGCAGACAACACTTTAAAAGATATCTTGAACTTACCTTCCATACAGAGGGGTTTGGAGGTCAAAAAATATATTTTTTATCCTTCCTATAAACCACATAAGACCATTTCTCAAAAATGGTGGCTTGAATGGAAAAATGAATACCAAGGAATTTGAACTACACTCTGGGTTGAATCCTCTGACATTGGTATTTCTTAAGCCAATCTAGCATAGTATCTATTAATCTTTATTTTTGTTTTAATATTGACAAAGATAGGTTGCATTCTATTTTTAGAATTCCTAATGATGTACCTTAGACAAGGAATAGACCTAGGGAATTTCACAGAGAAATAACGGAGAAAACCGGAGAAAAACGTAAAAGAAATAAATAAAAGTGAAAAACATTGCCAGAAGTTGCAGACAAGGCCCTGAATTCATTCCCGGTGAAAACCCTATTAAGATGTGTGAATACTGGCATGCAAAACATCAACAGGATTCAATCGGAGCACAATTTACTTCAAACGGGCATTATTTATTTAATAAATAATTAAATAAAAATTTCCCATGCAGAAAACTTGGCGGAGGGATAAAATGAGTTTGGGCATCTGGGTATTTGTCGAAATTGGCTCATATGATTCACTAGGAATATCTTAACATAATACAAACATCTTTTGGCAATAAAAACACAAAAAGACCCGTTATTTTAAAAGAACGATTTTTTTTTCAAATGGGTTGTCCCAGATTTCAGGGTGAAATCAGGGGACACCATGTTTGTATAGGTCCACATAAATATGAGTGAAAAATTTCAAGTGGTGCACTTGCTCTTACTTTTTTTCCAACTCAGTAAGATTCTCTGTGTTTCTTTCCCAAAATATAACCTTCTCAAACTCTTTCTGGTTTCTTAAACAATGGAAAACCTTTTACCATATTTTTCCTATGTAACAAATTCAAACCTCAAAAATTTAAATGTCTAAACCTAAGATGCCAAAAGTTTGATTCATCTTTCATAAGGATTGAAAATTGAAGACACCCCAAAATTACATATTGGTTCCCAATACTGTCCAAGTTCACTTCCTAGTTCATAACCTCTTATGATTGATTTATGCAATTAATTAATCATACACATTACGCCCCTTAGATTAATTAAATTAGTCCTAAACACCACTTTCGCTAAGTTAATTAACATTTATTAAATAAATGATAAATTAATTATCTTGCACATAATAGATAATTAAATTAGTTACTTAATTAGGAAAATACACATATTTTCATATTAATATTAATCATACACTTCACTATCCTAGTCATTAATTAAATTTGGACTCCACTTCCTCATCTTAATTAACTCAACTTTAACTAGACTTTTGTATTCTACTAGCACTCCACTTCTAGATTCCTTTTGAGTGTGGGGAAAAAAATGGTGAAATTGATTGGATTGGGAGAGGCTATGTGCATATTCAATGCTTGCTTGTAGATATGTAACTTCTTCCATTCCAAATGTCTATCGCCCTTTGAGCTTAAAAAAATATTTCTAACTACCATTGCCAAGTCTAGTTTAGTGGATTTTTTCTAGTTGGTGATTACATTCGGTTTCCATGACTCAAATGGGATTTATTGAAGCTTAGTCAAACTTGATCAACCTTTCATTTCAACATTACAATGGGTCCTACCCTGGAAGCTTGTTGCAAAATATAAAATCAGACATTTCCTTCACAAAATCATCCTCGAAAATCCATAAGCAAATGTAGCAAAGCTCTTCTTTTTTGTTGTTTTAATCCTCGTGAAATCTTCTCATAACATTACATTCATCCACCTTGGAGAGGATAATAAAGACCACCCACAAATCAAAATCTACAAGATTCCATAGGCTTAAAGCTTCTACAATCTTACTCGAGGTTTACATTATACATATAAAGAAAGTGCATTATTTGTTTATTCATTTATCTTCTATTTGTCTGTAAGTAACTTGCATACATTTTGGCATGCTTGGTGATACTTACACCCATATCTTCATTCATTTTCATTCCACCTATTATTCATCTTGTAGTGCAAATTATTAATTTCTACTAACAATTGTGAATCTAGTTTTTATCATATTAGCATTTTCTATATGGCGTGCTTTCGTTGTTTGTTGTGTTGTGTTTGCAAGAGCATTTTGGGAGCACTTGGAAGCACATGCCCAATTTTATACAAATCATCACAAAAATATTTAGCTTCTTTTGTTGCTTTTGTGTTTTGTGGCTTAAAGTTTTTTGGTGAAATTTGATCATTTTAGGTCTTGCTGCTTGATTCATCATTTTTATAATTTTGCAAGCCAAGATGATGGTTTACTTTTTGGGTAAGGAAATTTTATTTCATAAATTTAATGTTTTTCAAGCATTGAATGAAGCTTTGGAGAAGAAATCAGATTTATATCAGAATAAAAGAAATAAATTAATTTTAGTACTTTCTCCTCTAAATTTAGCAAGATATTGTTAATTTCTACATGACTAAGTTTGGTTATTTGTTAAAGTTGGGTGATCATTTTACAAAAAATTCACCACCATGCATCCTCCAAAATCTTATCATTGATCCTTTTTGATCCTACGACAAATCAAATTTAGAAAAAAAAATTTTAAAATCTCTCTCCTCATTCAAAAAATTTTTCAAAAAAAAAAAAAAAATTATATTTTTCTAGAAAATGTGTCTCATCCCTCCATCCCTCCATCCCTAGATCAAAATTCTCTCCATGGGATTTATCTTCTTTGTGTACCCTAAATTTATCCACTCTATCCCACTCTATATCTCTATCATTTCTTGTCTCCTTTCTATCATAAATTCTTCTATTTACACATTCTCCTTTTGCACACTTGTCTGTTGTGTTACTCCCTATGCACCTCCTCATTCTCGTGATATTTTTTTGTTTTCTTCTTTCATACACTTCTCATTTGTGTGTCTATCCTTCCATGCATTTTTGGGTTTGGACCCACCATAGACCATCGATCTCTCAGCCTTCTTCCCTTCCTTCTCCCATCTCTACTTGAGGCTCCTCTTCTTTACATGTCTAATTTATCACGGGATTCATTTGGTGCATTTCATCCATGGAGTCTTCATCTTCCTACAAGATATCTCTTCATGGATTTTCATTGACTTCTCCTTCTCTTGACCCCTGATGGGTGACAATCTATGTCTACGAACTATCAGGCTGTCATTTTCTTGCTTGTAGACTTTTCTCCTCTTTTGCTTCATCATGGCTACTCTGTCATCTCCTTCTCTTCTCTAGTACACCCTCATTGTCGCATAATTTCCTTGGTGCCTTCTCCTCAATATCCTCTCATACTTCTTCATCATGCAATCTAATGTTGTGACTATAGGGCTCATATCCTCCCCTCTTCCTTGTGTATCTTTTCCCATCCTCTTTCCTTCTCCTTTACTTCTTCTCTTGCACATTCTTTATTGCGCAAAAAATTCTAGGATATTCTTTGCATGGCTTCTCTCCTTCATCCTCATCTCACTTGCCGACAAGGACGCCTCCTAATCTCCTCATACATAGTTTTTAGAAATCCTCGGTACTTTGAGTATTTACTCACTCTTATCGAGTCCTTCTATAGACATGCATTCTTTATCCTATGTGCGACTTGCATTGCAAACTCCTAAGGTCTCCTCGAACGCTTGTCCTAGGTTTCCTTTGGGGAAATTTCTTGACATGATTCTTTTTTTTAGTTACAACCTTCTTCTCTTATGTGTTCCTCTACATGCTCTTCTCCTTTGGAACTCTACGCATATTTTCCTTCCCCCTTGTGTTTTGTTTCATGTGCACTCTCAAAGTATCCTCTATGGACTACTTTGCTTAAGTTTCGTTTGGGGAAACCTCTTCCTCTCTTCCCTCTACTTCCTTCTCAATAGCTCTTTGATGGCTTCACATGCCTACATCTACACACTCCTTAACTCCTATTCTCAAAGTTTATCATGTCATACATTCTCTTACGATCTATAATAACACCTTTGTGTTTGGTTCTCCTCTCTTGTGCACTCATCCACGCAACCCTTTCATAATAAATGGCTTCTTCCAGGTTCTTCATTCTTCAATTACACACTCTCTTCTCTCCTCTCATCTACCTCTATGTGCAGTCTCATGTAATATTTTGCACGCCTGTGGTCTATAACAACCACCTCTTTCTTGGAAACCTCCTTTGGTGCAAGAATCTTGCACACTACCATGTATCTCCGAGTTACTTCTATCTTCACCCTTTGCTGATCTTGTGATCTTTCTCCATGTATTTTCCCTCGCGTATTCTTTGGTGGTACTCCCATACATTCTTTCTCTTGAATCTTGTGATTTTTTCATAGAATATTCTATTGTGCCTCCATTCCCCCCTCGCACTCAAAAAATTATCTCTTCGTGCAATCTTCTCCGCACTACAAACTCTTCGTTCAATCCTCATTTTGGGCATATTGAGCCACAAGGCCCCTCTTTCTTCAGAGTTCATCATCTACACTCTCTAGTCTAGTCATTACATTACACCATATTCTTAGCTCCTCATACTCATTAGCTCCTCCTCAATCTCAAAAAAATCCGCGACTACTACATTTAGCACATCCCTTATATGTGGCAACATCTTTCCTTTAAGTGTAAAATGGAAATCTCTTCTAGCCACTACACTTTGGAATCTCCTTTTGCATTCTCTACCCACTTTTTCTCGTAGTGGAGAAAACACCTTTTTATGTATTTACATCACGTTCCGATTTCTTCCTCTTTTCCACTTCTTTCTCAAAAGGAAGTACCCTTGTCTGATACCACTTGGTGTAATGAGGAAATACCCCTTGCTATATAGTCACAAAGAAGACTACAAAAATTGGTTACAATTTTTTATTAGTGTCGAATTCTTAATAATGTCTAAATGAAACTACTCTCTATCCAGAGATTACAAAATATATTATGGAGCTACAAAAAGACTCTTTATGTCCTCCTATAGACCTATCATAGACTGGTATTCATGTTTCTTCATGCACATTCAACAACTTTGGCCCTATTTTTCTCAACCGATTTGTTTCATTTTTCTAAACTATAATCACATATTTTCATTGCTTTCATCCCAAATATTCGCATAAATCTAAAAAGTTTTACTTGTAAACTCATGCTCATCTGCCGATCTAGCCCCAAAATGGCTCATCTTCCATTTGTAATTTTATTTTCCATCTCTCTCCTCATTTGAATCTACTTTGGGTGGGCTGGTCCCTTCTAAATTTTTCCAAATCTTCTAGCTAAATCTAAAATTTGAACTTGAGCTCCTTAAATGCATTGAGATACCTCATCTCCACCTAGACATTCCTATTGTGCCACATCAACCTAGTTGTTGGGTTTATCTAATGATTGAGTCCTTGTCAGCAATACTCTCCTTTTCCTGAAACATCAAAATGAGCATGCCTTGGATTTCATTTTTCATATATTTTTACAAAAATTATATTTTTACACTAACATAAGCTTTCATGCTTGTATACTTATTTTACATGGATACTTATTTCCTTATATATAAATATAATGCAATGTATGGTGCCTATAGTCCATTCTTTAGAGATGAGTGATTCACAAGCTATACTACTAATTGAAAAGAGGGGTATATAATAGGCTAATTTCATAAATTTATAATGTGTGAGAAAGAGCATTTCACTTTGGGAAAAAATAAATAATGTTCTCAATAACATTGTAAATGGTTTCAAGGAGAGATATTCAGATAGGAGAGTTGATGATATGAGACATGTATTTATTCCGTGTTCACACGAATATTGTAAGATTGGAGATCAATGGTATTACGTAATCAAAATTTGGGTCTATTTTTATCTGTTGTAAAAGATCCATCTTTATATCTATTTCTGGTTTGCAACCTTGCAAGGATAGGTTTTTGTCACAAACCCTTTCTCCTTTCTTTTGAAAATAAAAGAATAACATTAGATCATATTCTCATTTATGATATAACTTAATTAGACACCGATAAAAGTAGGGTTCAGGTATCGACTTCCCTAGTCTTTCCTTTTTCAATTTGATTGAGGCATCTTCATTTACTAACCCTCTAGTTAAAAATTTGTATCTTTTGGGGCATATTAAATAAACATAGCTCTCTAATATGTTAAATAAGTGTCATCTTGTTTCCTATATCATTAGGAGTTTTATCCCTTTAATTTTCTAATTCCAATCTTTTTCACTGGTTCATATATTTCAGTTTGTTTAACATTATGATAAATCAATCTACACATGTTTAATTTTATAGTTTTACATGGGACAAGGAGACATTCCAATTACACCTATGAGTGAACCTTTTTGTGGTTATCACATGTAAGCATTTTATTTTATAATTTTAATTCAATGTTTTTAGTACTAGATTAAAAGTGGGTACTCATAGAAACTTAATTATGGTATCTACCACTTGGCAATACAAGTTTTTCAAATCATTGGTACACTTTGACTATTAACTTGTATCTAAAATTTATCATAGTTTCCTCCTTTGCAATTACTCATAAATCATATTAGCCACCTTTATATAAGACTTATCTTTCACTCTTACTAATGATTTCTTTTTGTAATTTATTGATGCATAATCTCCATGAGTGTGTGCTTCAAGAGGAATCACTTAGAGTGAGGTTGGGATGGTTAGTAGTATCTCGTGAGAGATTCATTGTGTGTGGAATCACTTCAATTTTCCCTACTATTCATCATGATTACTTATCTATTACCTTACTTAAAACCCTCTTACTACTTTTACATAAGCACTTGATATCCTCAACATTATCACCTTCATATCCACCCATAGCACTTAAAAATATCCTTCAAAAACCCACTATGCTTACACAAATTATTTTCTCTACATCTATGCTCTATCCTATTCTTATATTTATATTGTACTGTTTGAGGTATATAGTTGATGTCAGCTTGTACAATCCTTTTATAATAAACGACATCAATTATAATTGATGTTTTCAACTAAGACAGCTTATGACTTTAGGTTATGCTGTCCTATAAAAAGGAATCATTATTTTCATTTTTCTATACCATCTCACATATTTTTCATTGCTTTCATCCCAAATATTCGCATAAATATAAAAAAATTTATCCATTGATTTGGTAGAAGATATACTTAGAGGTCATGCGACAACAATGACATTGATTGATGTTTTTGAATAGGAGATCTTATGAATTCAGGTTATCTTATTATATAGATAGGCATTTTTAATGTCATTTATCTATATCATCGTCACATAGTTTTGTCTTCTTTCATTAAGTATTTTCTTTTAAAGGTGTAAGAGATCATAAGGTTTATTTGAGCTTATACTTGGAGATCTACTATGGAGCATTGAGTTGTACTAGGATCCATAAGAATAGGATTTATAGCAAACAAGTCCACCAAGTCGATTGACTCCCCAACCTTGGTCTACTTAGGAATTCTACCTATCGCTTTGTTGATCCACCCATAAAAAAGCTCTCTTACAAGGTGTTACTAACTTTGGGGGGTTAGTGTGCCAAGTACAACAATTTCCTTAAAAACATAAGCATCCTTAACCTTTCTTTGTCCATTATTTTTATATGACTCATAATGTCTTACGTGTGATGTATTAGAAAACAAATAATAATATATCTTTATCTATTGAATTATCACCTAAATTTTTTTCCTATTATCGCCACATGGTATTAAAACTCTTAGTTTACAAATCTTACATCATTTTCTTATCATCATTACCTTTATAACCTTAAGATCGAGTAATACCCCACACCATTTCTTATATATAGGATTTGGAACCCTATGACCTAGATATGAGTGTAGACCACCATATTTTAGATCTATGATTAGTAAGCTCCTTGGCACTATCCTTGTCCTTCACACCTTAAACCATACACGCTAGTATGGTCTTCTACTTATATCCTAATATTATTTTTGAGAAGTAATGAACTAGGACATTCATATTGACCATCTTAGCTCACATACATTACGATGAACACCACCTAAATCTAATATACATTATGGTGAATAACATCATCAAATGAAGCTTTTTTCTTAGGTGTGCATAAGGACTTTTCACATATATAAATATTTGATTTTTCAATACATAGAAAATTAGTATTTTGATGTATACGAACAAGGAAGAAACAGTTTGCATACGTTAGGTATACACACGTGGAATAGAAAGCTTTGCATGGCTACGCATTGTTAGAATATGTGGAGAGAAAGAATAAAGAAAGAATAGAATGTATAAAGAAAAAATGAGGAGTAACCTAAATGCACATATTCTCATCGTGTCGTTATTTAATTATGTGAGAGACAGTTACAAAATGGTTGAAGTAGTTACAATTGTTTATTATTTAATACTTAACTAATATAAACTAAATGCTAATTATAAGTATTATATTCTAATGCCTCCTCTTAAGGCTTACACTATAGAACATAGTGACAAAACATTGAAGGAATAAAACTAAACAAGACCATGCATTATTCATAATCTTTTCCCTTTGAAAATAGTCCTTTAACAAAACATAAATCCATCAATCTACCTCCCTAACTCTCATAAAGGAGTAGTTCCCGAGTTGAACTACAGAATTCCTAGATTACACATCCCCAAACTTCTGAATTATTAGACAACCATCCATACTAAGCTACTCCCACAATGCTCCATCAATTTGTCTCATGATCCTTGTAAGGGTAAATTTCTTAGATCCACAAATTCTTGAGCTATCAGGAAATACATCCATGCCAAGTTTTACCTACACTAGATCCCTTATTGTCTTTAAAGTGTGGGGCTTATTTTGAAATACGTATTCTCTATCAGCGAGTTCATCATTTTTAGCATCATGTGGATTTTTAATAATGGCTACAATAACTTCATTTAATTATCTTTCAAATCGATTTTCACATTCCAAGTATGAAAGTTGAGGCCAAAATATCTATCTAATGGAATTTCCATTCTTAGACAAAAAAACCTCATAAAATAACCCTTTCCCGAAATATAGAGTGAACCTCAAATTAATGTAGCAAGATTCCAAAAATTATTTTTTTTCGTACATTGTTTCTCACTACCCAATGATATTTGTCTTACATCTAGTGTTTGAACTATTTCCCTTCTCTTTCTCCTTGCTTTCCCCACTATAATACCAATGTTAGAATATGTGGAGAGAGTAAGAATAACGAATAGAATATACAAAGAACAATTAAAGAGTAACTAGAATGCACACATAATCATTGTGTGTCCATAATTCTATTATGTGAGAGATGGTTAAAATATGGTTGAAGTGGTTTCAATTGTTTATTAGTTTACAGTTAACTAATATTAACTAAACGCAAATTATAAGCCTTATTTTCTAATATGTACAAATTTACATTGCATGATGCTGCCCATGTTACGTGACTAAGCATATAAGTATGTGTGGCTAGTTTGGCCTTTCTGACTTGGATAAGCTTCAGTTAGTTCCACGAGAACTGGCGAAGGAATTAATTTTGGGATGTATTCTTAGGAATGGGGAGGCATTGTACAAATATTTAATCAAATAGATCTAAATATTTTTAAGTGATGCAATATTCTCGTGAACCCAAATACTCCAACATCAAAAAAATCCCTTTATAAAACCTCCACTTTTAAAAATGTTTTAGGACTTTGCCTCCTACATTACATTAAACTTCCCTTTTTCTTGATGTTTATGTATTACTTATACTATGTGGAACTTCTTTCCAATCACTTGCGAACTTGATCCCATATAACCTGCATATGTTTCATAGAATATAATACACCCATACTCATTATTTTTACATTTCTCATGTCACATAACTCTATAAATCCTCTTGGAATCTAACCATACACTATTTAAGATGCTGTCTTTCATGTGCTCTTTCATTGAATTTTTATATACAGACTAAGATTGTGCCAGAATATTATCCCGTGTACTTTACTTCTCTTTAGTAAAACAGATTAAAAATTTTCTGAAACTCTCGTTGCCAACATTTATCTATGGATGATACATGTGAAATTGAAAGGAATGCAACCTCAAGTTTAACTTCTTCCACAATGCTCTCCAAAAATTACCTACAATCTTAACACCTTGTCTCATACAATACTTCTTGGTAATCTCTGCAATATGACAATATTGCAGAGACAAACAAGTTGGCAATATTAGCTACATCGCTAGTCTTCATACATGTCAATAGTTGTGCCATCTTCAAAAATATACCTATCACTACACATGGAATCATTCCCTTTTTTAAGATAGTCCTTAAGAATATTCCATATTGGTATCTTCATATAGTGATGTACACAAGTCAAGAGTCTTCACAATTTCAGGGAGCAACTGGAAAAATACTATGTCAAAACTACACAATGGAATAAAACATAATAAATAACAACTCAGATTATATTCATTTACAAATCACACACAGACTAATCTCTAATGATAGATCCTTGCAATCCATTGCAGTGCCCACATGCTATAATCACCCAACACTACAACTTTGCCACAAAGAAACTAGACCTGCACACAAGCCTATGCTTAGAAATTATTTCCAAATGTTAAGGTACCTCTTTGGATACTTAGGTTCACATCCACACTTATTACTGAGTTCTCACATCTTTGAATTGCTTCTCAACGGAAACATGTCTTTGTTTATATTGCCAGCAAAAGCATAAACTTAATTACAATACTAAGATGACATTATGGCCTAAAAGAACCATTACAGACTCAAAGAACCCAGTACAAACTTGTTTAGCCTTTCTATACTTCTGAAGCTTAAAATAATCTTTCTCTAATGATTTAAAGTATTTAAACAAATTTTTAGTATTACATGGCTCCAATAGCAATTCACGGTAGTATTGTAGGGATTATTTAGTGTTCTACATATCCTGATACACTTGTGATACTTGCTCCATGTTTTTAGTATTCGCCAACCCACAAGGACTCCACAGAAATGTGGAACTTAATATAAATGCAGTAGAACTTAATATAATGAAAACAATGTGGAATAAACTTACACACACTGTATAATACGACATAGTACTTTGTGTCCCTCCATCAACACAATCTTTCACGTCACAATCCACCAATAAAACAAATACAAACAGAATACGAACACTCACTCAAACTGAGTTTGGTTGATATGGTATTTTCTATGAATCCAAATGCTCCTCATTATACACCTTGGGTAAGAAGAAATGTGACCATGGTGCTCAAACTCGTGGGTTGAGACTTTGAGTGGTAGAACCACCATTTTGTCCCTCAAATATGGACTTGGCATGTATGTTTGTTAATGGGAATTACATGTTTTCCAAATGTGGCATCCAATTGGGCCATAAATTATTCTCCTCCACCAAATGTGTTTTATATCTTTTACATGCCAGCTCTCACCAGCTTCAGGCTGATCTTCTTTACATAACATACATCTCATCTTTTCCACACTTGTTTCCCTCATGCAATACCTTTACTCATTGCCTACGGATAGAAATGTCCCCTTTGATGCTCCTCAATAAATATGGTATGCTCCCACACCATCTTGCACTTCTCCCGTGGTCATCCCATCTTCTCCTTTCACCCAATGTCTCATTATTTGTGCGTGTGCTCTCTCATCACAATATAACCACATCCATACACTTGTGATTAAGGTGTCTTTAGAAGAGAGCAAGAGGAGGGCTACGGACAACTAGACAAATAGGCAAAAAGGAGAGATAAATCTGAAAGCCTAAGAGGATTATTGTAATAGTTGAAATGAGAGGAAAGTCCAATAGAGAGAGTACATTATTCTAAGGTTGAGAGAAGCATTGTAATCCTTGGTAGCATGATCATATATAGGAGTTGAGTTTATAATCCATTGTGTGTTTTCCTTTGCTAATGTTCAATAATCCCTTATGTTATTTTTATTCTTGCACGGCTAAAGTGATTGTTCATTTGATCCCCTTACTATGACTGCATCAAGTGGTATTGGGGATAAGGTTACCAACTATGGGTGTAGGAGAGAGAAAACAACTAAGATTAGGTGTGAAATTGCACCAAAGAGATCTCAATAGATGTCTACATGGATCCTGGAAGAGTCTTGCAGTAGTAGATCAAGAGGAAAGACTGTTACAGGTGTGAGAAACCTGTATTGTGAGATTCGTTGTGAGAAAAATCTTGTTGAGTCAAGGTTCGAATGAAAATAAATATCAAATAAAAGTGCTGGCTGCCTTGAACACATATGAAGGTAGGGGAAAGAATCAAGGGTCAGACTTGTTAATGATGAGAAGCTAGTAGTAAGTCCGGATGTTTAGAGAGTTTTTAGTATTCAGAGAAAGAGAGAGGAGGTCCAAACAAAACTTGTTTTTCCATGGACAAGGTAGGTACAAAGAAAGAAAAGTAGTCGGAAACTGAATTGTGTCAAGACATCTTCCAAATTGAGTGCTTCGTAGAAGGTTTTATGTATACATCTTCGTATAAGAGTACATCTATCGGGTAAGTGTGCAGTAGTACAATGGCTCAGAGAGGAGTCATTAAGAAGTATGATTCAAAATCACAATTAGCAGAGGCAAAAGAAAGAGTTGTGGAGTTTAACGCCCAAATTGGAGGCCATGCAGAAGAGACCGGTAAGTATCAAAAAGATAAAGAACATTGCGACCAAGAAGCCCATAAAGCAGGAGGAGGAAAAGCACAGAAAAGTACAGAGACCATCCAGTGTTTGGTTGAGAGATGAAAATGAAAATAAGCGGAAGCACCTACCTTTTCATAAAGAGAAAACCTTGAGGAGTTGATGGAGTGGGTGATGGACATGGAGAATTTCCCAGAATGGTTAAGTTTACTATGTGGATTTGCAGCTGAGTGCTGAAGAGAACTTCAACAAACAAGAAAATGGAAGGGTAAAGTGAGGTGAAGAAATGGGAACATATGATTTAGAAGATAGTAATTCAAGTCATGAATCTAAGAGTATATACTACATGGTTGAAGAAGCTTTAGAGTCCGAGTCTTTAAGGAGAAATGAATATTGCCTTGAAAGGAAATAAAGAAGAGATGATGTGAGCAGCTCATGGAAAAAGACATTCTCATTATGGACGATGCTAATGAGAAAAATTTCTTGGAAGAAGATTTATAGGTGATGGTAGAGGAGCATGAAGAGAGAAAGGATCTAGAAGACTTTTGTCCAGGGATGGCTTCCATGGAGTCATTATGTGAAGAAGAAGAAATTTTCTTAAGAGTGGATCAGGTTCTGAAGAATGTGAAAGAAGAGCATGTAATGAAAAACATGCCAAAGAGGAAGATTGCAGCAGAGAAAAGCCTGCAATAGCGAGTTATTGCAACTGTGGTTGCAACAAAGAGATGTCCAACAGAGGGCGTTGAAGAGAGATCGAAGAGAGAATGCATTGAAATGCACCCGAGGAAGCTTCTGATGAGACTCAAACAGAAGAAATGGTATAATACAAGCAAGTAAGTTTGCATTTGCATCAAGTAGCAGAGAACAAGCAGAAAGGTATGTTGATATTATTCCTACGAAATTGGTAGAAGTGTACAATGAAGTCAAATTTTCTGAGATCTTTTTAGAGGAGAAAGAATGTGGACAACGTTCTTTGAAGGAAATGGGTGAAAAGAAGAGCGTGGATGCGAATCCACTCGAAGAATTCGAGAAATTCTCCAGACATATATCTGATACAAAGGGATATAGAGTGTACCAAATTAAAAATAAGGCCAACATGTTCAAGGAAAAACTAGCTCAAGCTGTTCATGAAGACAGCTCATACATGAGACATACTGATTTAGAGCAGCTTTTAAGGTAGAAGATACAAAATCAGTAGTAGCCCCGAGAGACAGCTACGAAAATGTGAAGGCATCTCAGATTGAAGTGGAGAGGACTATAACGAGTCTTGGTCAAGAGGAAGAGAAAGAAGAAGCGGAAGTCATTGAAAAGAAGTGAAGAAAGAGAAACTCATCTGGCAGCTAGGAGAAGAGTGAAGAAACGAAGGAGAACAAAAGAAGGAAGGGGTAAGAGAATCAACCAACCAAGGGGAAGAAGTAGATGAGGTTAGAGGAGTGAAGAATGTGTTTGTTTGAATCCACTTGTTTTTATATTTATGCTAACATGATTGCAAGATCAGCTATGGAAGATGAGATTTGCACTTGTGGAGAATCACCACGATGACTTTGATAGGCATAGAAATAGAACAAGTGCTTACTAATGCACTAAGTGAAGAGATGCAGATCAGGAGGCAGTTGATAGAGATGTTAGATATGTGACAACAAAGTTAAATTTTGGATATCTTTGTGGCGCAGTTTGTAGCTAAATTCCCGAAAGGGGGGAGTTGTTCCCCACTCTTGTTACAGGGTGGTCCAGGGGAATTCAATCCGTTGTTTCTAAAAAGATGAATTCAACCAAAGTATATATTTAGGAAGGAAAATTCTAATGGTGTTTTTCTACTGTATTTTTAGAGGAATCTGAACTGCACTTCGCCAATTAGGTGTATTTATTATTTTACAGATCCAAAGTAGTTCAAAACAAGTTCCCATGTAATTTGTTCATCTTGAGTTAATAAAAACTTAATATCTTGCACCGTGGATGTTTCCCTAGGTACTAAGTTGGGGTATTACCACGTACATTTGGTGTTTGTCCCTTGCATACATTTAGTATTTTTTATCTTTCTTTTTATCTCTATCTTTGTAAACTGTTTTTTTGTTATTCAATTTTTTGTTTATTCATTGCTACAAAGTCCATGGATTCTTAACAAGAGAAGCATACAACAGAATAAATCCTTACAGAAAATTTCAATTCAAAGAATCTCATTGAAAAGGAAAAGGAGAAAGATGGATCAATTGCAATCCATCACGCATAGGAAAGTGTAGTGCTGTTTAAAACAATTGAAGAGGATGCTAAGGAAGTCAATGTTGGAAAAATATGGTGCCAACTGCAACCAACACAGGGGAAGACACAACCAGAACATAATAAAACACACAAAATATATTATATATTCAATTAAAAGCTTCTTAAAAACTCAGAGTTGTTGCTCTGTCAATTTTGTTTTATTTCTTTTCTTGTGTCCTATTCTTTGTTTCTTTTTCTTAGAAACTCTTATGTGCTACTACACGAAAATTCTATATGCTATATTCCCCCTCTGTATTCTTCTCTCTATATTTCTGTCTATATGTTGCGGCATATATTCCTTGAGCTGTGGCTATGTATATTCTATTCTCTGTCTTCTATCATCCACTCTGTATACTTCGTTGTATATATAATGCCACATATAACCACATGTCGCCCATAGATCACGACACACCATCAACCAAACCCGATGCTAATATAAATTGTGCCTCATTCCGGGGCTCTCACATCCGCCAGAGTCCATCTCCCAAAAGAGTGGCAGAATTGTGCCACGTATCCTACAATGGATGGTTGATCGCCACACGCTGACTTGCCTTGACCAAACCCGGACCCAACAATTTATACACTGCAGCTAATTTCGCGAGGTTTACGTCCATTAGGGTTCATCACCATGGAATGTGGCAGAATGCTGCCACTTGTCACACCATGGATCGTGGATCGTTTCCGGTTGACAAATTGAGTGAGGAGCCAGACTCAAACATTATTTAATGCGGTACATTCCACAGGGTTTATTTCCACCAGGGGAAAAATCGTTGGGAGGATAGCGCAATGTTGCCACATGTCCTCACACAATGGTAAGATTTCTGAGATTTGAAGTTTGCATAGCCATGTAATGGATAAGGCATAGAAATAGTGGCGGGGATTCAAAACTCAATGGCCACAAAGAAAATGACCACAAATATAAGTACTTGTCTGCTGGGTAGATAGGAAAGAGAGAAACCAAAATTGAAAAACTATGCGGACCTCAAGATTACCAACCACCATTAATTATGACACTCCCCTTAATCTTGAGCCGAAAAAATATCATTCAAAACCTGATTTTTAAGTTTTGGAGCTAGGTAGTCCTTCATCCATGATGCCCAGACTTGTCCTCAAACACTCAAACCTTTCTTTCAACAGAGGTTTGGTAAAAATTCAGCTAGCTGTTGCTTTGACACATAAAACTTAAGTTCAATTTCTTCTTTCAACCAGTTCACGAATGAAGTGATATCTGATTGCTATATGCTTTCTTCTACCATGAAAGACTAGATTCTTTGACAATGCAATCAAAGGCATATGTATAACCTCCTTGTTTCCCTTCATGCAAATCTAAGAGGATTATCCTTAACCATATTGCTTGACAAGCAGCTGAGTTTGCTGCAATATACCTTGCTTCGACTATACACAATAAAACAATTGATTGTTTCTTGACCCAACATTGAACAAATATCCAGATGTTCTCTTTATATCATCTAGGCTTCCTTCCCAATCACTATATGTGTATCCAACTAATTGAAAATCATTATTAGCAGCATATAGAATTCCATAATTCCTTGTGCCATTCACATACCTCAAAATACGCTTGCATGTTTGCCAGTGTGTCTCCTTTGGTGTCTCCATGAATCTAGAAATTAGACTAGCTACATATATTATATTTGGTCTAGTTGTTAAATATATCAAGCTTCCTATCATGATTTTGTACCTTGTAGGATCCACATTGCTACTGCAATCATATTTGGTTAATTTCAAGCTTACTTCAGCTAGTGTAGATGTTGGTTTTCTATCCAACATTTTGAATCTTATCAAGATTTCTTTTACATACTTTGCTTATTTGCATATTTTGATATTTGCTTGATTTTAATATCAAGAAAGTATTTCAACAATACTAAATTAGTCATCTCAAACTCCTTCATGGCTGATTTAAATTCATCTATGGCTTTGTTTGCATTTCCAGTAAAGATTAAATCATCTACATACAAAACAACAATCAAAATCTCTCCATCCTTTCTTGCTTTGATGTAGAGTGTGGGCTCACTACCACTTTTTCTAAAGTCATTACTAATCAGATAGGATTCTATCCTATTGTACCATGCCCTTGGTGCTTTTTTAGTCCATACAATGTTTTCTTGAGCTTGTATACTCTTCTCTCATGCCCTGAATCTCCTAGTGGTTGTCCCACATACACCTCTTCTTCCAACACTCCATTTAAGAAATTTGATTTAACATCCATTTGATGGACCTTCCACTTGTGATGAGCAGCTATGGCAATGATTGTTCTCATAGTTTTTAGCCTTGCTACTGGAGAAAATGTCTTATTATAATCATGTTTAGGCCTCTGTTTGTAGCCTTTGGCAACTAACCTTGACTTATGTCTTTCAATCTTGTCTTCAGAGTAGTCTTGGTTTTATAAACCCACTTGACTCCAATGACTTTTTTTCCCGCTAGAAGATCTACTAACTCCCATGTTCCATTCTTCTCTATTGCATAAATTTCTTCATCCATTTCTTCACACCATTTATGATCCTTAATTACTTCCTCAAAATAAATAGGATCAACTATTGAAAATAAAGAAAAACTAATCATTTCATCTTCATTTTCTTCATACCTTGACTGCTTCATAAATTTCTTGAACATTCCTCATTCGACCTTGCTACTTTGATTTAAGTCATATGATGATGAAGATGATTCATTTGTTGGTCCTTACATGCTTTGTTTGTTGCTGCCATTTGAAGATTCACCCCTTTGTGAAATGGGTGTCCAACTTGGTGTGTTGTTTGTTCTTCCATCTTCTATTTCAGCATCAATGATGGGTGCATTTGCCTTTGCTTGTGGCTGCTCCACTTCTTGTGCATCTCCCCAAGATGCTTCCTCAATGAATTGAACATCCCGACTAATTATGAGCTCCTTTGTGACTGGATTATACAATCTATAAGCTTTAGATTGCTCACTATATCTAATGAAAATGCACTTCTCTCCTCTATTATCCCACTTTGATCTTATTTTCTTTGGCACATGTGCATATGCTACACATCCAAAAATCTCAAGTGCTCAACACTTGGCTTTCTTCCACTCCATGCTTCTTGAGGTATCATGTTCCTCACACTCTTTGTAGGACATCTATTTAGCAAATATATTGTTGTTCCAACTGCTTCTATCCAGTATTCATCAAGTAATCCTCTTGCTTTAAGCACGCTTTCTTGCCATTTCTTGAATGGTTCTATTCTTCCTCTCAACTACACCATTTTGTTGAGGTGTATACCTTGTTGTGAATTGTTTCTTGATCTCATGCTCCTTATAGAAGTTTAAAAACTCATTTGATATATACTCTCCCCCTCTATCCATTCTCAATGTTTTTATATAATGGCCATTGTGCTTCTCAACCATGGCCTTAAATTGTTTGAATACTTCAAATGTCTCTGATTTATTTTTCAAGAAATAAACTCATGTCCTTCTATTGAAGTCATATATGAAAGTAATGAAATACACATTTTTAGACAAGGAGGGAGTCTTCATGGGACCACAAAAATCTGAATGTATCAGCTTAAGAGGTGAGCTTGCTCTCCATGATTTACCTGAGGGAAAATTATTTCTATGTTTCTTCCCCAATATACAACCTTCACATACTTTTTCTAGTTGTTCAATAGGAGTCAACCTTTTAACCATTTTCATTTTATAAAGAACATTCAATCCACCATAACTAAGATGTCCATACCTGAGATGCCAAAGAGTAGATTGATCAATGACTATTGTTTTGAATGTTGTTGCACTTACACTCTACATTCTCAAAGGAAAGATTCTATTATGTGTCATCTTTATTGTTGCAATCAGCTTGTTGCTTCCAACTTTATCATATATCGTGCATTGTCCATTTGCAAACCTCACCTAATATCCATTTTCGATAAGCTAATGCTTAATAGGTTATACTTCAATCTTGGGACATAGAAAACATTATGAATTTGCTTGTCTCCTTGCTTGGTGAGACTGGATACAATGCCTTTACCCATCACAAGAACCTTTTCATTTGTTCCCATTTTCACTTCACATCTTGATTTGCTTCATCTATGCGATTAAACATCTTTTTATTTCCACACATATGGTTGCTAGCATGCACTATCCAAATACCATATTTGTTTGTTTCCTTGCTCAACTACATTGTAAGTTAGAAAGAAGGTTCCACTCTTTTCATTACTTTCAGGTTCAACTTCTTTTGAATTAGAGAAGCTTCATTATGATTTGATTTTTGTTGGCTAGATTTTCTGCACAGTTGAAAACCTAGGTAGTCATGAGATAAATCTCCCTCATTTACCGGTGAGGCTCCCGTGTAAGATTTTATCAGTTGTATTTCCTAATATATATTTGTTGGTATTACTTTAACTATGTAGCTCATCAACCATAGCTAAATAGTTTTGCAGCAAGTAAACAGCTGTAAGCAATATGTGCAGGAAAGGGAAATAATTAAATGCAAAAAGAAAGGAAAGGAAATGTGCAACCTAACCAATAGTTGACAAAGTTGATTACATGCACATGGATGAAACAAATAGATCTTAAAACGAAGAAGTTGAAGAAAAGGAAAGTTCTAGATCTAGATCTAAGACAACACAAATTTTATGCATAAATCTAAAAAGAAATAAAAGATGAATGCACCGTTGACACAAATTTCTCCGAAATATCTTCTTTATTCCTCTGCTTGCACAAATCTATCAGGGGATTCAGCTCAAAGTCTTGAACACAAGAATGTTGATTATAAATTATGATCCTTTAACTCGTAGGTTCTTCCTCTACTTATAGTGTATAAAGGAAATTACAAATAGGAAGCTTTAAATTGAATTCCCACATGTGGAAGCTATGAAAAGGAAACAGTTGGAAATATTCCTCCTGGAATTCCTCTTTGCATCACATGCATAATTTATAACTGAAAATATAACCTTCTATTTTGCATGTTTGCCACCTATCTTCAAGTACTTAACTTCTTCAAGTAACGGTTTTAAACAATCACTTAAGTTTTATAATTTAATTGATTGCTCAATTACTTTGTCGGAGAAAATAAAAGAAAGAGGAAAAGAAATAAGAACAAATCTACAACACTCTCAGTCTTGTTCTTCTTCCATATTCTGCATGCGGTTGACTCTTTTGCCTTTGATTCTCACCAAATTGGATTTCTAAAGCTATGCATGACTGTGATTTGCTTACGGGTATTGCCTTTGACCTATCTTCCCTTTTTATCCTTGAAGCTTTTACAATTCTTATTCACTACATGCAAAGTAAATTCAATGAAGGCTTCACTTGGAAGATTGGGAGCACATGCACAAGATCCTAGAAGGAATTTTCAATGCATTAACTTCTACATGGGCTGTGTTGGAAACAAGAAGATGAATTTTTTCCGGAAGCCTTTGCAAATATGAGATCTGGATCTATCAATTAAATCAGTGATAGGTTCAGATCCTATGTCTGTATCATTGGCTTCAACAAATCTGGAAGTTATGCATGATTCTACTGATCCTTTTCTTTCATCATGCTTCAACATGGCTGGAACAATCTTTGTCTGAGCTCTTTTTCTTTTAATTCTATCGGAATCCCTTGCAATTGGATCCATTTGTGCAGATCTGGTAACTTCTTCAGATTCGAAGATATATTCAATGTATCTGACATTGATTTGACCACCTGTGATGAATACCTACAATTTTATTTAGACAAAGATGGAGTCCATGGCACGAATACTTGATTTTTATCACCAAAATCTGCATATAAAACCTACTACCCTAAAATTTGAGGTTTTGCTTGTATGCAAAGCAAACAAAAATATTATTTAATTCACCCGGGAACATATACCGACATGCAATTGCTCAGAATGACAAAAATTAGGTTATTCCAACCCTAGGTGCCAAAATTGGAAGCTTCCTAACGAGTGGAAAATAAACTTTAATACAAAATCCTTCTTTTGGCACCAAAACCTATCTGGGCTGCAATCCTCATCAAAAAGAATTAATTATCTCTCCCTAATGGTGTCCCATGCTTATATAACCTCCAACATGCTATTTTTAATAATTGCCTCTTCTATTTCTGACAATTTAATTAATTAATAGCCATGTTTATTCATCCAATTTGGCCGCCCAAGTCTGCATACTGCTGGTTACTTTTTAAATAATTTATTTTATTTATTTTTAGCATGCATCCTTAACTACTCCTTAGCTCTTCCACTTGCATTGACTTTCCTTCTATTTATGGCGCCAAAATTGGTTGAATAAACCATTAATAAATACTATTAAATGCATTGTTATTCACCCAATGTGGGTTGCACTTTTTGGCAAGAGGAATTGCTAAAAATAAGAAGTCAACTTGATGGAATTTCCACCCTGCACTGTAGCTCCAAAAATCCCCTCTTCCACTTAAATTATTTGACTTTCATAATGGGAATTTTTACCTTGCAAGGCAGGTAAGAAATTCCCGTCTACCTACCATTGCCAAAATTCCCACTAGCAAATTAAAACATCTCCCAAAAAGTGCGACTTATATTAAAAATAGCTTCTTTTGATAAAGTGCAACTTGTATGAGTGAATAAACCTCTTTGGTGGGAAAAGTTAGCTTCTTAGGCAAAAAGAAAATTCCCATCGGTGCTATAAGTGATTTTTCTTTATTTTATAATGGAACTTTTACCCTATAAGGCATATAAGAAATTCATGCCTGTCTGCCTCTAATATTCCCATTGTAGCTTAAGTGACTTTGACTTCATGGGAAAAAGTACCCTGCAAGGTAGGTAAGAAATTCCGTCTTGCCTGCCACTAACAAAAATTTCATTGCAGCTTAAACCCATTCATTCCAAAAAGTGTGACTTGCCTAGGAGAGACTTTTTGTGCTTGACTTTATCTTTTTTGGTCAAAAGTTTGCTTTTTGATGCTAATTCTTTCTGGTGCAATGGTTGTAAATGATCTCCAGATGCTCCAAGAAATTAAACAAACTATACAGGACAAAGAACGGACCCAGGGGAATTAAACAGAAAGACCAGGGAAAACCGAGAAAAACGCAAAAGAAATAAATAAAAATGAAAAACATTGCCAGAAGTCACATACAAAGCTCTGAATTCATTCCTAGTGAAAATCCTATTGAAATGTGTGGATACTGGCATGAAAAACTTCAACAGGATTCAACTAGAGCACAATTTACTTCAAACAGGCTTTAATTATTTAATAAATAATTAAATAAAAATTTCCCGTCAAAAACTTTGTGAAGGGATAAAATGAGTTTCAGCATCTGGGTATTTGTCAAAATTGGCTCATATGATGCACTGGGAATATCTTAACGTAATAGAGACATCTTCTGCAAATAAAAACTCAAAAAGACCAATGTCTCATATATTACGACAATTAACAAAGACTGACTGAAATATTAAATTATATGAGAGTGGTGGAGGGAAAAGCAACGAAGCTGGTGAAGGGCGTGAGCGGCCTTGGTCACAAAAGGGTTTTGACTGTGCCTTAAGCTGAACCACTCGGGCATGGCCAACTAAAAGGGGGGATGCGCCAGATAACAAAGAAAAGGTTGGGCGATGAACCTAGGTCTCATGAGGAGGAGCCGTGTCCTAACCTTAGAGCAAAATCTGCTGACTCACCTGCGACAGGAGTGTTGGATCTGGCAAGATTTTTAACAAGATTAATGGGGGAGCTACAGGCAGTACGGGCCTGTCTCATTCACATAAATCCACTTCATTTAAAGACATATTGGAAAATCAGGGCAGTCGACTTCCTGGTTCAAATCCTCTGACCAAGTAGACCTACTTGGTCGATCTGGTTGAGGATATCCCTTCTTTAATCATAGAGAACCCCGAAGTGGAGGAATACTACAAAAATCTATCTTAAGATGCTGTGATCGGAAGATTCAATGGATTTTGGCCTTCCTCCTCTACTCTTTATCAATGGATCTTCGAAAACTGGACTAACAAATGTGAAATCTCTCTTTGTTCCAAGGGATTTTTCATTGTCCATTTTAGGGAATTTAAGGATTATCGCGATGCTTTTCAGAGGGCCCGTGGTTTTGGGGGCATGCTGGGTTATTTTTAATACCATGGTTTCCATATTTTGATCCAATTCTTATTCGGTTACCAAAACGCTTGTTTGAGTCAGGCTTCCCAACCTCCCTTTGCATCTATGGTATGCCCTAGAGGACATTGGAAACATTTTGGGAAGGTTTTTAAAAGAGGACTTGGATAGAATGGATTCAGGTCTGTGTTCGTTTGCACGAATGTGTGTTGAAATTGATTTTAGCAAGGGTTTTCCAGATCGAATTAATCTAAAATTTGGGAAGTTTTAGTATTCCCAGATCTTAGACTATGAGAATATTACCTTTAGATGTAGAATATGTAGAAATCCGGGTCATCTGCAAGCCTCTTGTCCTTATAACAAGAATCAAAATCTACAAAACATAATGGATCGACTTCTTCCAGCGGGTGGGGTACCTTGAATCCGAATTGGTTTTTGCTTCAAAATTCAAGGATGATCCATGAAATCCTCCCACCGAGGGTAACTTAGATACATAAAAAGACCGATAATGAGATGGAAATACAAGAAAATGGTCAGATTGCAGGTGGAACAAAAAGGGGGCATTTATCTAAAAATTTGGAATCGGATCGGGATTCCGTCTCAAAACTTGATAGCATCGGTTAATCCCAATGATCTAGCGCTGGTTATCATGTCGATTATGGAAAATGGAAAGAAGTGAAGAAGTGGAAAAGCAAAAAGGGATGAATGGGCAACATTGACGATTATTTTCCATCGCATGATGGGAAGAAAATAGGGTCTTAATTTGTTTTTGTAAGTGGGTTGTTTTCTATAGTTTCTTAGACTTTAGGGCATTTTTTTTCCTAAGGATTTGGCCTCATTTAATTTGCAAAGGGAATGGGTCCCTTCAACCCACTTTATCAATAAAAAAAAAAAAACAAAAAGACCCATTATTATAAAAGAATGATTTTTTTAAAAGGGAGTCCTAGATTTCAGGGTGATATCTGGGGACACCAGTCGGCTCCATCTGTGGACATCTTTGCCTCTGTCAAAATGATAGGAGTAAAGATGAGATCCCAACTTCTCTGGTTTCGTATCTTGTCCATTGGGTTTGGGTCAGGCCACAAAACAAAAGAAAAAAAAAAGAAAAGAAAACAACAAAAGTTTTATTTATATACGAATAGTTTTTACCCTGTATCTCAGTTTCTTAATAGCCTCAGATCCTGCCCATTGGAAGGTAGTGGTAACTCAATTCCATCCTGGTAGGTAAGGAAGAAAGTGTCCATTCCGGTAGCTCTTTTGATCACGAAGGGCCCTTTCCAGAGTCAATCAAATTTGACGTGCATGTCCTTTGGTTCATGTCTCTTGTCCCACTAGAGTACCCAATCTCCAATATCGAACATCCTTTCTCTGGCCTTCTTGTCAAAGACCGTGGGAAATCCTTATCAACTTCATCTTGTGGTGGCTCATTCTTTCTTCTCTCTGTGGTGAATAAGTCTTCATCAACTTCCTCTGTTCCTAGATTTACCGGCTGCATTTCTGAGGAAGAACTATCACCACATTCTTTGTTCTTATTCAGGTACCACAAGATACTTCTTATTGTTGATGAATGTGGTGATAGTTCACATTCTTAATTAATAAAATGTTGTTGATGAGTTTGTACAACTTTAGAAGCTTTCTTCATGCAAGTCACTTTTTGGGAAGAAGTTTTCTTCCATGCAAGTCACACTTTTGGAAAGAAGATTTCTTCCATGCAAGTCGTATTTTTTGGAAGGATGGTTTCTAAGTGCCAATGGAAATTTTGGCGATGCTGGAAGGTGAAAAATTCCCATGATGGTAGTCAAGTCACTTAAGCTGCCAATGGGAATTTTTGTAGTGGCAGGCAGGTGGGAATTTTATGCCTGCCTGACAGGTTGTTTTTTCCCATCATTAAAGTTAAATCACTTAAACTACCAATGGGAATTTTGGTAGTGGCAGGCATATGGGAATTTTATGTCTTCATGGCAAGTTGTTTTTCTCATCATTAAAGTCAAATCACTTAAAGTACCAATGAGAGCTTTTGAGCCTCATGCATGGGGTAAGAATTTCCATCAAGGAAGTTTTATTCACCCATGCAAGTCACATTTTTAAGAAAGAAGCTCTATTTCATGCAAGTCACACTTTTTGGAAGGATGGTTTTAAGCTGCCAATGTGAATTTTGTAGTGGCATGCAGTGAGAATTTTGTGCCTACCTGGCAGGGTAAAAATTTACATTGTTTTGCCTTCTTATTTTTAACATGACTTCTAGCACAAAAGTGCGACCCATTCCGGCATAGCTAAATGCCTAAAAGCTGACTTTTTTTTTAATTGCCGAGAAGCATCCAGTTTTGGTGTCTAGGGTTGGAGAGGCTTCCTTTTTATTATTTTGGCTATCTACATGTTGATGTGAGTGCACAAGTGAATAAAATAATATTTTTATCTTGCTTGGCATGCAAGCAAAGTCTAAAAATAGAGGGTAGCAGGCTTTATAATCAGATCTCGGTGAAGAAATTAGATATTCATGTTATGGAATGCATACTTGACTATATTATTTACAGGAATACTCTTTTATGCCCATATTGGTGAAGAAAAAGAAGTCAATATTTGATACATTGAATATATCTTCAGAATCAGAAGAAGAAATAGATCCAACTCTCATAATTACAAAGGCTTCAGAAAAAATTCATCCTCTTGTTTCTAATGCAGCCCATGTGGAAGTCATTGCATGGAAAATTCCTTCAGGAGCTTGTGCATGTGCTCCCAATCTTCCACTTGAAGCCTTCATTGAATTTACTTGTATTTTCTTTCACCCAGAGTGCTTTCTAGAATTTAAATTACTCATATCCAATTAAAAATAAAGGGTGACGAGTTTTGCCTGAATTGTTTATGGAAAGCATTTTATTAGCATATGTACTGGAGAAGAACTGCAAAATCTTTAAGGATAAGAGGGAAGATAGGTCAAAGGCAATACCCATAAGAAAATCATGGTCAGTTGCTTCGAGATCCAATTTGGTGAGAATCAAAGGAAAGGATTCAACAACATATGAAAAATAAAAAGCATCTCGGATTCAGGGTAGAGATATCATTCAGATAATTCATGAGGCAGAGGTGCAATACAGGTTGGATCAGCATATAGAGTATGGTGGAAGAACAAGACTGGAGTGTTGTAGCAGCTTTCTTCTAATTTCTTCTCCTCTTTCTTCTTCTCTCTTATTTTCTCTAACAAAGTAATTGAGTGATCAATTAAATTGTAAAACCTAAGTGATTGGTTTAAAAGTCGTTACTTCAAGTTAATGGAACAAGTCAATTACTTGCAAATAGGTGGCAGACATACAAAATAAAAGGTTCTATTTTCAGTTATAAATCATGCATTTCATGCAAAGAGGAACTCCAGGAGGAAGATTGCCGCCTGCTTCCCTTTTTCATAGCTTCCTCATATGGCAATTCATTAAAAAAGCTTCCTATTTATAATTGTCCTCTATACACTATAAATAGAGGAAGATCCTATGGGTTAAATCATCATAATTTTTAATCAGTCTTCTTGAGTTCCAAACTTTGTGTTGAAACCCTTGATATCTTTTCTAAAAGATGAGGAATTGAATAGGGACAAATTTTTGGAGAACTTTGTGTCAATGGTACATTGACTTCTTACTTCTGTGTAGATCTTTAGATAAACTTTGCATTATCTAAGATTTAGATTAGAAGCTTTCCTTTCCTTTGATTTTGTATTGTGAGATCTATTTGTTTTATCTATGTGTATGAGACCAACTTTGCAAACTATTGGTTGGATTACACATCTTCTTCTCCTTCTTTCTGTATTCAACTATTCCCCTTCTCGCAAATATTTCTTTACAGCTTGCTTACTTGCTGCAGAATTGCTTAGCTATGGTTCATGAGCTTCACAGTTAAAGTAAAACCCACAAATAGATATTAGAAAACATAATTGACAAAAATCTTACACGGGAGCCTCACCGGTAAATGAGGGAGATTTATCTCATGACTACCTAGGTTTTAGCTATGCATAAAATCTAGCCAACAATATGCTCCGTTGTATATATAATGCCACATATATCCACGTGTCACCCATCGATCATGACACACCATCGACCGAACCCGACACTAATATAAACTGCGCCTCATTATGGGGCTCTCACGTCCACCAGAGTCCATCTCCCAAATGAGTGGCGGAATCGTCCCACGTGTCCTGCAATGGACGGTTGATCACTGCCCGCTGACTTGTCTTGACAAAACCCATACCTGACAGTTTATTCACTGCGGCTAATTCCACGAGGTTTATGTCCGCCAAGGTTCATCCCCATGGAATGTGGTGGAATGTTGCCAATTGTCATGCCCTAGACCGTGGATCATCACCCGTTGACAAATTAATTGAGGGGCAGGACATGAAACATTATGCAATGCGGTACATTCCGTGGGGTTGAGGTGTTCCAGGGGGAAAATGTTGGGAGGATAGCAGAATGTTGCCACATGTCCTCATGCATTGGTGGGGGATTCAAAACTCAACGGCCACAAAGAAAATGGCCACAAATATAAATACATGTCAGCTGGGCAGATAGGAGAGAGGGAAACAAAAATTGAAAAACTGTGCAGGGCTCAAGATTACCAACCACCATTAATTCTAACAGTTGAGAATGCGCTTATTGCAGATCATCTCAAAGATGAAATGGAAATTGTGCAAAAATCAATTTCCGAAGAAGATGAAGAAGATAATGGTGAATTAGTTACATTCCATTGTAATATAGAGAGTGAAATTGCAGTCAAGGCCATTGCTAAGAGTAAAGGGAGATGGAGAATGAAATTAAAAATGTTCATTGTATTGTTGAGGGTGCAAATGCATTAGAGGGAATTGAAAAAGTGATATAGGGAGCTGGCAGCAACCATGAAAAGGCAGGTGCAAATCATAATTATCTATTGGGATGCATGGAGAACATCCAAAGGAGAGTAAGAGAACAAGTTTTTACACTTGTCGTAGCGGAGAAGAAGTAAAATCTGTCAACAAAATGGAAAAGAATGGAAAAATAGGAGTGCAAGTTTCACATACGTAATTAAAGAGAAGACGAATGAGAGGCAAGGTTATAAACTTGTTGGAACATTTGCAAGGAAAAAACGGGAAGAAGACAAAGTGCTGGAGTATGCGTTTGCAGTTTTGGAGAATAACAAGAGAGGTGTTGCTGAGACTTGGACGATGAGGACAGTTATAGGTACTTCCAAGCCTACAAAAAAAAGAATGGAAGAAGAAAAATGGTGGCATAATTTGGTGGAGGTGGACGATCCATGGCACAAGAGGTAGATTGAAGAAGAAGAGTGACAATGAATGACTACAAGAGAAGCGGAAAACAGAATAATTGGCTGAGGTATTTGATCTGGTGGAAACGAGCACCATGACCATGGATCTTGACGGTCAAAACAGTAGCTCTATTGATTCATCCTTGCTTTTGAGAAAGAGCTCACAATCTAGTTACTACGGAAGTCTGATGCACGAGCATCCTAGAAGAACAGGTAATGTTGAATTGGAAATAAAAGCAACTAGTATTAAGTAGCAATAAGCATTTTTGTAGGTGGTGAGCCTCGTGGAGAGGTACTGATCACAAGGAGAGAATGTCGTGTCCTCATGGTTTCAAATGTTAGTGAGTTAGTGTGAAATAATGAGTGGCACATTGAGTCTTCACATGTTTGTGCATACAACTTAGTCACGAGGATATTTACGTGTTCTAAAGGAAAATAAAATACAAGATACAAGTGGGAGTATGTTGGTACGATCTTACAGCCATTAGCATGTATTTCGTATAATATGTAAATGTGCCCTGATGTGTTGTATTCAAAACATTGGTACCCTTGAGTCATGCTGGCCATGTACTTAGAGTATTGTACCATAGAGATGTGTAATGGGTCATTGGTCATTAGTGTATTAGCGGGATAAATATGTACACGTCTGAGTGGGGAAGGTTAGTTGGATTTGAATATTTTAGACAAACCCACTCCTCACTGTTCAGCAATGAAAAACGTTGAGCAAACTACAGTAAGAAAAACATTCAAAACACTTACACCATGATTTAAAAAACTATACTTCTTTATTCTAACATTGCAGACCGTTACAAGCTTTCTGTAACTTTCTTCCTACAATCAAATTTCTTCACAGAAATATATTTATACTTGATAACTAGCATGTGAAAATTATTATTATTTATTTATATACCATACTAAACTTTTCTTAAAACAAGATAAAGATTAAACTACCTTGACTTGCTTGACACATAACATGACGCAACATGCCGTCACCAAGGATACAACTAACACTGTGAACAACTTGATACAAGGATGGCCATAAAGGCAGCACGGAAACGTTCACACCTATCAAGGACAATTTACTTTTCCTTTTTACAAGACAACATGGAAGTCCAACCACATGACACACTTACATTTAGGGGCATCCCACGAGGAAATTCTTGTTAAATTTTCTTGTTTACTAAAGTGTCTCTTAATTCTTAACTTACGTTCTTATAAAATTTCATGTAATGATTCACACAATTCTTTTCACAAGGGAGAACTTCTTTCTTTTCAACTATTGACTGAATAGCTTAAGGCCAAGCTTTCTAAACTAGGATCATCAATTTTATGTCCAAATCTTTCTTATTCATTTGATTTTAGAACATTTTCCATTTCTTACAAGGTTAATTAATCTTACTCAAGCTTCTAACACATGTTCCACAACTCTATTGCACAGGTGAAGGCATAAGCTCCGATTGAGTGGAAAGTACCGCTTAGGGTTCATAACAATAACCTTCTTGTTTAAGGATCAAATTTTGACCTTGCTTAGGAAATATCACCATGAATCATGGTAAGGGTTAACGGAACAGGACAACAGAATTCAGCTTCAAGGTCACATTGTCCACTATCCGTCTTTTATTGAGGCTAAGAGTTTATCAAGATTGGTTAAATGTTCCATCTAGACTTTACTTTATTAAGTTTGACAAAGGAGAACATTTCAAACGATAGAGAGATATTTAAGGTTTTATTAATCAATTTCCCTCCTACTCAATAAATCCTATCATCTTCTAAAATCTAACCATTGATTTCACCATGAGATCATTTAAGGTTTCACCAAAAAAGATAGTGTTTATTAGTTTAGCTCGGGGAAAAAACAAGTAATCATATTTTGTTACAAAAGATAGATTCCTCTTGATTGTTCCAGGTCTCAAAGGTTTCAAGTGGATCACATCTACATTAATATGTTCATATACATAAATTTTCGTTTAACTTTTATAAGGACTATCCAGTCCACTTTATAGTGCTTACAAACTCATTGCTACTATGCCTTAGTAGGATTTACAACTCAACATTTTAACTCAAGAGCAAAGTTTGACAGTTACAACAACAATATTCTACAATACATTTACTAAGGCACTGACCCTTCTTCTAAAATTTTTCCACTAGATGTTATCAATAGTTTAACCATAAAAGACAACGTACAAGCACCAAAGTGGATATCATCTATGCAACTACAACGGCCACTTCTTTCATACTTGAGCTCGGAAAAACAACTTGCAAAACATGTTAGCTTTTGTCAGTTCAAAAGAACTGGCATGAGCATGCATTCCCTTTTCCTAGATATTTCATCAAAATTAATTGAATGACTAGTGCATGATTTCCATTCCAAGGCATAAGCAAAAGTAATTTGTATGAAGGTAAACAAAATAGATATCTAGTTAACAAAAGGCACACTGCAGAACATATGAAAGCCAAAATTGTGCATTTTCTATCCAAGGTTACCCTTACACCCTACATTCTAAATTATAACAAATTTCCCACATAATACACCTTTTTATTTTCCTTAAGTAAGATAGCGATAGCGACTTCACATTCACAAAACAGAATAAAGGAATCGTACTACAACCACCCGATATAGAAATAGTAAATTCTCCTGATAATGTCAAAAAAGGTAACAAGATTTATTATTCCGAACATCCCTACTCAGAGCAAGAATGCCACACAAGTCCACTAAAACTCATACAGCCTATGAGGGGGGGGTTAATGTAAATTACCTTTCACGGGTCCCCGAAAGCATCTCAAGCCTCAGACTTAATTCCATGTTCACCACATCCGACATATACTTCATTGTTTGTTGCTCGGAAGGGGTAAAACATTGTTCCTGCACTCACTACCGTGGGGGCGTCCGACAAGGAAAAGCTTTTCTTATAATAATAAAAATATTTAAGTAACTTACACAGTTATGTCGGCGCATAGGGTATCCCATGTACAAAACGAGAGTCCCTTGAATACTTTAAGTATTTTCTCCAAAGGTTTGAGTAAGGTTTTCCTTATAACAAACCCTCAAATTTTCCATCTCAAAGAAGCCGATGGACCTTTCATAAGACCAGTTAGGGAGGTAATACAAATGTAGGACTGACGAGGATATCCCTTGGCCAGGGTACTAAAATTTTTAAGGTCGTCATAAGCTAGGTAAGTAAGTTAGATTTGGCCAAAACATGATTGCATAAGACAACATCACGAACCCACTATCTAGTCATAACTTGATCCACATCCGACAAGCATAATGCACAGTTCGTTAAAGCTTCAAAAAGGAAAAGAAATTTACATTGTTCCAACCTTGTAGTCGACCTCCCAGGGATGAAATTGGGATGAGATTATACCAAACTAGATTGCTAAAAAGAAAAGGATGAGCAAGGGTCGCTCTAGTATCATTTCCAATACGAATTAATATTAGACCGTGATAACAACAAAAGGGCAATAAATACACTTCTTCTCCAGAGGTAAATAGTTTTATTCATTTATCACCTGCTCTCCTCTATAACCATAGGGATACATAACGGAGGTAAAAAGCAAATCACATTTTTTTGTTTTCTAAAGAGGACAGCACTTAAACAAACAACTCCTCATTGCCATGCTGAGGAAGGTCCAAAACCAGGTCGCAGAAGGAAGAAAACTGCTCCTACAGGCATAACACAGACGTATCTAATAAGACCCCTCACACATCTAGCAAAAGCAAGAAAATACACTCTTGGCGGGGAAGGCGTGCAAAAGCCACACAGCATTTCAAATGATAAAAATCTCACGCAGAGCTTATCTCAAACCAACACAACACACAATTACCAGGAGAACAAGCAATAATCATGCATTTAATTATAAAAGGAAATAGCTGGAAAAAGGGAAAAAGCAGCTCATGCCTGTTCCTCCTGATTCAACATCACTCCTGGCTCTGAAAGGCATCTACCGCAATGGTAATTAAACCTTTTCCTTCATCAGATTTGAGGACAGCGTCAAACTCTCGGTGCAAACACTTCAGCTGTAGCTTGTAAGGTGTGATAATTCCAACAGAAACCTTTATGCCTGCCAAATCAGTGACTCGTTGAAACAGCTCATAAAATTGCAAGGTAAAACGTGCTTCATGAATAATCTGATATGAAACAGGTCGGCCTCTATGAGGTTCTCTTCCATGGGTTACGTCGTAAAACAAGCAAGGTCTCAGTAGAGAATCTCTGTAATAAATTTCATCAGGTCTGCTGGTAACACCCTCACTGTCCAAGGTCGATTTTGGAGAAACAACTCAGTACAAGATCTGGATCTGAAAAAAATATCCTGCTACCTTCATCTCCCAAGACATTTTCTCCAACATTGCAAAGATCTCCTGTGCCCGTGGGTGTGATCTGCCACTTACACAAAAGCATGCACCATTTTATTGCCTTTAAACCAACTACATCCGAGTTTCTTTTTAATTCCTCTATCCTTCATCGATCTCCTTCCTGCACCCTCTCTCTCCTTTCACCCCTCGCCATGAGAGCCTGCCTACTTAGTGACTCGATGAAGAAGTTCATATAATAGCAAGCAAATCGTGCTTCATGAATATACTAAAATGAAACAGATCCACGCCTATTAGATTCTCTCCCATGAGTTACATCGTAAGACAAGTAAGAAGCAATAGAGAATCTTAGAAATAAATCTCATCAGGTCTTCTGGTAACACTCCTGCTGTCACTTAATCGATTTTGATACAAAATATCTTGAAGGAGAATCCCGACTTTGAGGATGCAGTCGAAACTGAACGGATAACATCATAGTTGGACAACCTGCTTGTTGGAGGCGCTCACGAAGGCTTCCACTATCTTTGTCTGCAGTGCTGCGCGCCTAGCCAATCCTGTTTGTTGTAGGTGCTTTGCCGCATGCTCAGTGGATCCCCAACAAGAACACACCCGGCATCCAGTAGAAAGGGAGGTAACACGCTCTACCGGCTTGAAGCTTCATCTATAACCACCATACCAAACCCGCGCGGCCAGCAGGGAAGGCGCCCAACAGTCCTCCACGCTCAAAAAAACCTTCCTCCACGTTTCTAAATGCCCCCCCCTTATCCTCTGCTATACGCACGAAAAACGCCACTCCAGGCTCCTCCATTGAAGGTGCGACCAGAAGAAGAAGGAGGTATCCTGCTGCTATCCAACACTGCGAATAAAACTAGCTTCTGAGCTTCAATGCCCATCACAAACCCCATAAAAGACTCACCCTCCAACCTCACGCGGCCAGAAACACGGCAAGAGCAGGTAAGAAGACAAAAACACAGAAGATTTAGTAATAAAATCCCATTTTGAAATGCAAGCGGCCAGCATGGAGGAAAGTACACGGTGGGTGGGTAATAAACACAGTTTCATTAACTCCCAACAACCGTAATGCCAAACAAGGCACCAAAAGAAATACAAACAGAATATGGCAGGAGGCCATACACTCTTCCACGCACCCCCCACTTGCCAGGAAACAAATAAAATAAGGAAACCTTCAACCCCACGCCAACCATAAGGAGTAAGAACCATAAAGGCAGTCGGTGGGTGAAGGCACACTTCCATATTATGAAATAAGGTATGCGTGGATGCCGGAAGGGCTTAGTAAATTTAAATAAAGCAATTTGTTATGCAGATTCTTATGTCTTTATATATAAAAAAATAGATATTCATATCTCCACGCCAAGTAGTCGAGAAGAAAAAGACCAAACAATCTTACAAGTCGGTGGATGAAAAAAATAACATGGCCTGAAAAGGCTTAATTTATTCCACATAAAATTTTATTGTTTATTTACACAATTAAAGTATAATTGATACTGATTCATTTATTATCTATTCTTATTACGCTTTAAGACGTCGTGACACCTAAACGGGGTTCGAATAATCGTTTAGGAACTAACACGATAGTGACAAAACAAAATAATTTGATCGAGGGGTCGGGCACAAGAGAGATCAATACTATGGTTGAAAAGCTTGCAAGTAATTAATAACTATATTGCTAAAAGAAAATGACACTAACATAAATAATCGCCAATCGACAAAATAATTTAAAATATTATTTTTATCATTATTTTTTTTTTTGCATGACTTTTATTAAAAACATAAAATTATTAATCATATTACTAGCGATCAAAAGGCAAGCTCGACAAGGCGAAGACACAGACGTTTCAAAGGAAACACAACGGCATTCAACTCCTAGAAGCATGGTCGTCGCAGAAGCAAGGGAGCGACGATGAACGGGCATTACAAATCCATCTATAGCCTCCCGTGACTTTATTTCACCTTCTCCAAACAGAATAAAACAAGCAACTAAAATTATCTCCATCCCTACTGTGCACGAATATTTAACTAATATCCCTTATTTAATATTTGTTTCCCCTTGTTTTAATATTAACGAGGCTTCTTCAAATATAGATTAACTTTAATTAATAAATGTCTAACACAAAGTATTCGCGCAGTATCATTATCTAACCTTATCCTCCTTGATGCCAAGAGGACGAGCAATTTGATCTCCGACATTCAAAAATTGAAGTTGTGCAATAGTTTTACTGAAGATATCTGCGAGTTGTTTATGAGTGTTAATATAAATCAATTCCCCTCTTACTTCTAAATTAAATCTCAAATAACATTGTACTTCAAATAAAAATTCTTTAATTTTTTTATGATAGACTGAATTCTTGGCTAATTTAATGGTAATCATATTATCACCAAAAATAATTGTAGATTGATTTTACTTCTCCCCAACTTTTTCTAGAACGTTTTAGAGCCATAATGTTTGTGTACTTGCAGAAATAATTGCAATATATTATGCTACTTTAAATGAAATAGAAGCTGAAGTTTCATTCTTTGAGTTCCATGTAACAAAACCCAAACCAAGTGAAAATAAATTTCCAGATGTTGACTTCTGGTCATCCAAACTACCTCCCCAATCAGAATCACTAAAACTAACAAGTTCAAAACTTTTGGAAACATAATAATGAATACCAAAATTGATGAGACCTACATTTCTCAATATCCTCCTGGCTGCCTTCATAATAATTTCACATGGCTCAGACATATATCTTGAAATTCGATATAATTTAATTAAGCAATAGTTGTTCTTGTGTGAGTTAGAAACATTAACTTTCCAACGATGCTTTCAACTTTTTCAGCATCTTCTCTCTGTAACACATCCCACTAAGCAGTAAGAGTGGAGACTAAATCATAGTCAACCATGCTAAATTTATTGAACATAACCTTTCCATTCTTTGTTTAACAAATAAAATCTTCATCCTCACTTTGATGAACCCCCATCCCAAGAAAATATTGCATCAAGGTTAAGTCTTTCATTTCAAATTCATTCATCATAGCAATTTTTAAATCACCTTTCATCTCGGAAGTGCTTTCCATAAACTATAAATCATAAACATACAGACTTACAATAAGGATATAATTATCTTCTTTCTCAAATTATAGTGTAGGCTTAGTCTTGCTTCTTTGGAAACCATTCTACTGAAAATATTCATCGAGTTGGGCATACCATGCTCTTTGTGGTTGCTTGAATCCAAAACAACGCCTTCTTCAACTTGTCACTTGGTGTTCTTTACCTTATACTTCAAAACCTTATGGCTCTTGTACACACACTCCCTCTTCAAAGTATCCATTCAAACAAAACTTTTCACATCTATAGGATGTATGCTCCATTTCATTTGAGATGCTAGTGAAATCACCATTCAAAAGGTCTCTTGTCTTGTCGCTGGCGAAATTGTTTATTCATAATCTATTCCATATCTTTGTATGAAGACTTTTGAAACTAAACCTGTCTTGTGTCTTTCAACATTACCATCACTGAAAAGGTACTTAGTATTATAGACCTATTTAATTCCAATAGGCTTCTTATCATGTGGAAGTTCTAGAAGTTTCCAAGTATCATTGCTATGAATGGGATCCATTTCTTCTTGCCTTGCTTGTGACCAAAATAAACTTTTACCATAACTTAACGAAAGACCCTTTTGAATTCGAGTTTTTCCGAACAAAAGTAAAAACTCCTATTTAACAAAAGACAATTCTTTGCAAATCCAATCCAATCAATCATTAAAATTCCCATTTAACAAAACAAATTTTCCTACAAAACCTAAACAAACACAAATTGTATTTAAAATGGTTAAAGCATTAGTGATAATTCTCATTTTACAAAAATAACTCTCCACAAATCCAATCAAATCAAGCATTAACAAAAACCTTTTCCATCAAAACTTAAACCAACACAATTTGTTTATTAAATAGTTGAAACAAATATAAAAATATTGTTTAACAAAAGACCAAAATTTTCACAAATCCAATCCAATTAAGAGTAAAAATTTTCATTTAACAAAACAAACTTTTCCTACAAAACCTAATACAAATTCCACGATATATTCCAACATATTTACATTCATGACAACCTTCAAATAGATAGAAATCACATTCATGCAACACAAAAAATTTAAACTTTTGTCCCCATAAAATAACAAAGAATAAAAATTCCCATTTAACAAAATAAGTTTTTCCTACAAAACCTAAAAAACTTATTTAAGAATTTATCCTAACCATTTTATATTCCTGACAGCCTTAGAATTGGAAGAAGATAACTAGTGTCTCAACTGACACAACAAATTCAATGTCTTCCCCCATAAAACGAAGATATTCTATTCAAACATATTTTTCCACACTATACATGTATAACAAATTTCAGTAATTTCTTCTCATGATAAAACAATGATTGCTCAATTGCAAACCTTATTTTCCATATCTCACGAGCTACACCCAAAAAAAAAAGAAGAAATTAGACCCGTTTTAGTAGAACAGCAGCTAATAAAACCTTAAATTGCAGAATTACTAGTCAAGATAAAAAACTATGTAAATTGTGGTCGCAATTCCAAAAACACCATTGTTTTACTTTATTAATATGATATTTTGAATTCACAAGTGGAGGTCACAACCATCTTAAATAATGATGGCTCAAAGTTTTTCAGGACTTATAACGTTGTAAATAGGAATTTTCACTTCTGTTTTACAACAGTTTGAAACACCTTAGAGAGCTCGAGGTAGACAATAAAAACTTTGATCGTAATCTACAATTACTTATTCTCAGAATTTTGAGGCATTATTGACTAGTGCCAAACTTTTTCAGATATTTATTTGTATTATGCCTTGTAAGAAGTCAAGATTGAAATAATTTTACGGCTCCCCTTACCCCAACTATCACAGGACCCTGGGAATTCATTCATCAGAGATACTCTAGGCATCCAAGATATTAATCTGGATCGTACTTGGCTAGGATACGAGTCTACTCTCTTCCTTCAGTTCAGATTAGTAGCAGATAGACTCGGGGCTCTTAAGGCCAAAAAGCTATTATATTCTCTTCCTCGATGAAGATCTTACCAGGTCATAGGTAGCCAAGTTCAAGCACTCCAGGGAATTTGTTATGGCAGCGTGCAAGGCGGAGAAGTGAGTAGTTATCATGAACCTCCGTGCGGTAATCAGAGACACTTTCCCTCTCGACTGGGACTCTCGCCCTGGTACTTTCAAATGACGGGCCATGTGGGAGAGGCTACAAACCATGTGCATGTGCATTAGGTGCTGGAAGAGTAATGGCTCTTTTGTTCATCGCCTGACCGCATACATGATGCTCTTTGATCGGCAGGCATCCTCTTCATCACGGAGACCCACGAGAGTGTTTTTCGGCCTCTCCCTTGTATCATGGGATGTTAGTGGTAATATTCTTATAGGAAGCAAACAAGGAGTTTAGGTGGTGTCAGAAGTTCATGAGCCGTAGCTTCTTCTTATAAAGACCCACTTTAGAGAAGGATTTATATGGTTGCCAAATAAGAGTTTGCCAAGTTCATATGGGTGCCAATTCGAGGTGTCGCCCATCCCTCCAGGGATATCCATTGTAGTACGTTACTTCCATCGGGCCTCCTCCACGTATGCCATCCATAATGGTCTTGACAGTGATCTTTTTATTGACTTATATGATAACATAGCTCATTACTCAGTGATTGGGGAAGTCATCCTTTTGCGTAATTTTAACGCCCACACCAGAACCCTTTAGGTTACTCTCCATGACCGCTCAGAGGATATGTTCTGCGCTCACGCGGTGGATCTAGACACAGTTGGCCTGCATAGGTCTTTAGAGGATGATTCATGTCCCTCACAGCTTATGATCGGAACCTTCTGCAGCTTGTTGAATCACATGAGTTATTGATCCTCAACAGGATTGTTTGCTTTCCTGACTCTCATTTCTTCACTTTTCGACCTCATCGTGGGGTGCAAGTGTAGTGGATTATGTCCTTTCTAGCCAAAACTCCTTGTCACTCATCAACCATTTCTCTATTTCCCCCATTCCCCGTTCCGATCATGGCCTTCTCTCTTTATCCCTTCATTTTGACATTCTCTTCCCCTTCATCACCTCCCTCACACCATTTTTCGATTTGATAAAATGGACCACGACACCTTCTCCTCCGACATTCGACAACATATCCCATCCGAGTCCCAATTCTTTTCTCTGGATAACATCACAGCTATGTATGCTACCATGTCTTCCATCTTTTAGGAAGATTCCCTAGTTTCTTTCCCTAGCTCCACCTGGCCTTCCTCTGCTTCCCACCAACAAAAATTTTACCTTATCAACAAGTCGTATGATGACCAGTGTAAATCCCTACACCACCATTTACGACTTGTATTTATCCAAGCCCATCCCTCATATCCCACCCTAAAGACCTCTTACTGTTGTCTTCTTTGCTGTAAAAATGTCTTTTTATCTCTCAAAGTAGATGGACTTTATGTGCATCTCTCCGTACTCTCCTAAGAATTTTTGGCGTACCATTTTCCCTCACCATTCTCCTCTTCCCTTAGAGCTTAGCCCCAAATCCATGTTCTCTCACACTTCCAATCTTTATGATATTCTTGGACAACCACATATCTAGGTTGATAATCCACAATCTTCCTGCCACTTATTCACGTACAAAATACCAAAGAGGCAGTTAGAGTGATGAATGGTAGTAGGGCAGCGGATGAGAAGGGTTTCTAAGAAGAATTCTCCAATAATGGATTTGAGGTGCTTGGTTGTTATTTTAGAGACCTCTTCAATCACGTAGTTTTCTTTGGTTTTTCGGCAACTGGGTCGCAACATACCATCCACCCGATCCAAAAATTGGGCCCCATCTCGAATCCCAACAACTACAGGGAAATTATGGTGGGTCATACATTATCTAAAATTTACACTATCGTCCTCCATATGTAGCTTTTCGAGGAGCTGGAGCGCAGGCACCTTAGAGCTAGGGTCAAGCAGGGTTTCTTCATACTTCCCAAACTATTGATCATATCTTTACTCTTCGGAAATCATTGAGGCACGCCATCACTTGTCGAAAGTCTATTTCTGCTTTGTAGATTTTATAAAAGCTTTTGACTTGGTTCCAGTTTTGGCACTTATTCAGAGACTCAGAAATATTGGCATTTTCGAGACCATTCTCACCTCCATTATGATTTTGTACGAGACTATTTTGGGTGGCCTCCGCATTGCTCATGGGAAGATAGATTTCATCAAGACTACCATTGGGGTCAAATACGGGTGTCCCCTATCCCCAACTCTTTTTCAGATATATAGAGATGAGTACTTCCTCCAGAGCATATTTAGGACAGTGATGGGTGCCTACTAAACCAGTTCCGATATCCATTCTTCTGCTTTTTTATGATGTGGTCCTCCCGATCTCCTCTCCTGAGGGTCTCAGAGACTCTTGGTCGTCTTAGCCTTGTTTGATGATCTTTTCCAATAGATGGTTAACCTAGGTAAAACAAAGGTTATTGTCTTGAATGGTTTGAAAACCTTGCACCTCCACTTCTTATTGAAGGGTGAGGATATCAAGATCACCAAGTCTAAAACCCACATACGTGTTCAATTCTCTCGCCCATGTTTCAACTTTACATAAGCCATCCATCCTCATGTCAATAAGGGTTATGGATCCTTAACCTTCCTCGAGAGACAATGATTTTGCCACCACTTCTAGGACATCTCATCCAAAATGTCCCTCATGGACTCCCTCATCGGACCCATTTTCATTTATGGTCATTTGTGTTTCTTGGGGCCCTCCTTACCGGTGACTAACCGGGATTTTGTCGAGAGAATACGAGACACTTCTCATTCACCAATTTATCACGTACTGAAAATTGTCCCCAACACATTACTTTGGATGATTTTGGGCTCGTCCTTTCAAATTTTAGACCATGTTTGACATGATATATTTCCAACACCACATCCGAACCTTCATCTACTCTTTTTAGAGGTGGGACAAGAACCCGTATTTGGTGTTATTCATCGTAGACTATTGCTCTATTTGATTCCCTGGTCATGGTCGTGGTTAGTATGTTGAAGTATTTGACCTCTCGGGGACAATAGGTATTTAGATGGATCAAATTCTTGCTTTTAGATATCCTTTGGACACACCAGACACCTTCTACCTACCGATAGGTGAGGAACAAGTTCATCAAAGAGGATATTTACAAGAAGAAATCATCCACACCACTGGTAAACCTTTATGAGGGTTTACACCTAAAATGGCCTTTTATGTTGATCACTTCACGGAGTTGAGTGATGGTCTCATTATCTATCCTCGGTATGCTTTTCATCACTAAATGCATGCCCTTTACATCCCCTTTTGTCACTTCGAGAGTAGGTTCTCAAAGACTCGGTGTGAGACGAGATCACCAACTTGATCATTCGGATAGGATTTTCCAGCAGAATGTGGTCTCTAGGAGACCGAGACGGAGAGACTTCATCTTCCACTACCCCATTTATTATGAGATCAAAGGAGGCTCTCTTTGCTTTATTTAGGAGGAATAAGTTCTTTATGACTTATTTAGGTATGAGGATCGAAGTGGCTAGCTTTAAACATATAGGAGGCTTTAAGGCTTTGTTAGCAAAATCTTCAACCCGCGCAGATAACTTCCTTCTTCACGCTTCTACCTTCGGTGAGAGGCACTAAAGCCAAAGTTGAGGCCATCTCCGCTTCTCACTCTAGATATGTTCGACCCAAGGATACCATCCAAAGCTCCCGAGCCATCTTAGACAGCACTCCATACCAAATCCTTCTCTAAGAGATATACTAAATCTACAAGGCCTTTGAGATATACTGCAATGTCCAAATAACAACATACAAGTCGACCTCTGGGCTCCACCGCCTCTTCATCTAGTCATCATTCCATCCTTAGTTTCTTCCAATCGGCCTCAAATGTTAGGAGAGTTGGATCTACCATTCCCTGATAGAATTTCCTCATTACTTCTTCTGGTAGTCTTCCATTTTTCTCATTTACATTCGCACCACCAGTTTTGGTTTTGTGGGATTACTCTTTCCAGTTCTATCTAAAGAAATAAAAGAAATAAACAAATATTAAATGCAAGCCCAGCAGACCCATTTGGAAGGATTTAAAGAAGCTAATTAATATTAATTTATGAGACAGATATTTTGATAGTTGCCCCTCTTGAGAAGAGGCACACTAAGGCTACAACAGATAGATTAAAAGGTTGAGAAAGATGAGTAAAAAAATGAAATACATACATCATTTGAGAGAAGTGAAAGACAGAAGATCAAAAGTAAAATGTTTGAATAAATAGTAAGAAGGAAGAAATAAACAATTGTTAGGGTAAACTTATTTTACTGTAGTAATTTATGCATTGTATTATTACCTTTGGTAATTAGTTGATTATTGTTATATGGTTTTATAAACCATATTTGTCATTTTATTCACGTAGGATTATCTGTTACATAGTTGTAACAAATACATTTGTTTGTATTAATTATTTGTGCTTCCTGTATGTAGTTTTGGAAGCTTATGTAATTAGGATTATTGTTACACCTGTGCAACATCCTTCTCTATTTGTATCCGGTTGTTCAATATCTATAAATATTGCATCTGCGCACTACCGTAATTTGATTTCCTGAACATTAATAAAATAAGTCTAACATCCGCCCTTGTTTGCTAAACTACATTTGGTACCAGGAGCAGCGAGTTAATCGGCTGTGGAGAAAACAGGAAGTTTTAGAGAGCATTGAGGAAATTCTTAGAAGGAAATTGTGTCTATGTGAGCCAGAGGAGCCACCTACATTCCCTCCATCCCAACCCCTGCATTCCCATCTCCCAGCAGGATACGAAAGCCTCCAGTTTCATCTCTAGTTGTTTGAAAGGAAAATTTTATTTTTGCACTGGTGCACCCTGCACCAGGAAAAATTTTCTTCTGGAGCTATTCCAATTGAAACATAAGTTTTAGAAGTTTGAAAAAAAATTCCAAACATCTCTGCAGAAGAAGAAATCAACTCTGCACCAAGCTCTTTGGTCTTCACCAAACTCTGCTGCATTGAGCTCACCGGCCAGAGCTCATACAAAACTCGTGATGGTTATTTGTGCCATCGAGCCAAGAGCTCTACACCAGCTCTGGACGAGTCAAGATCCACCAATGAATCAAGTTGTATTGATTAACTCACGAGTTGCATCCGATCAACCGACCACCAATCCACGTCAAACATTTGAACCGAGCTCGATTCATAGGTGGTTCGACCACATCGACCAGTTGTGTACGTGCATTGGTGAGTTATACATCACCGGCGCCCAGCTCCTCCGACCGATGAGTTGAGCCTAGTCCATCACCCACCGAGCCCTATTTTACACGCCAACCCCCGCACTAGTGTTCGGATCTATGAGAAAACATCAAAAGTCGGCGGTAGAAAACAAGGAGATAAATAAAACATACGGCGAGTTGTGGACGTGTTGCTTGACAGACGAGCTCCCTGGAACTCAACGACAAAGCCTGTCATACAAAGAAAACCAATACAAAAACAAAGTAAATAAAAATCGAGCCTGTAAACACAAATCGATGGAGTTAGCACCAATAAGCGGCGGAGCATATAATTAAAAACTTTGCAAAGTAATATCAAAGCAAAAAGCATTCAAACATAGAGATTTGGATCCGTTCTATGCAAAAACCATAAAACGCCTAGCTTTTGATCGACCATCCCACAAAGCTATGTTGACATTTTTGAAAGGTTAGTCCATATTACATATACTTTAAATAGCAATGCTTGAATTCATATGCATAGCGTCTTACGCACTTTGTTAGTCATGGGATAGGCTGGGAATTGAGGTTCGAGGTTCGACCCTCAAAGAACTTTATTTTTAAAAACATTGAATTTAGCGGCCATTTTAGTAGGGGACGGCCAATCATAGTGGCTTAACAATTTTGCTAAAGACCTTGACTTCACAACTAAACTAGCCACAGTTTAGAGGAGAAAAAACTTAATTTTGGGGTAATTTTTTTCTCCCACATCACTTATTTTTTTATTCTGATCATTTTTTGCAAGGGGGTACTTTAAAACTATAATTTTAGCCATTTTTAGTGGTTTTTTGCTCGAAACCGCATAGTGCTTCTGAGGCCACCAAGGCCCCGCAAAACAAAAACATTTTTCCTGTCATTCAATTTTTCGCATATTGGATGAAATTGGAATATTTCAGTGTATTTTCCAGTGCATTGTACTAATTTGTAGGTTGCCATATTCAACCGGAAATATTGTAGAATCGCTTAAAAAGCGCGAGTTTTGTAATAAAAAACAATAAAAATATTTGTTTTGTAACACTCACGAGATCTTTGGATCTCATTCGCAATGTTCGGTATAAACAATGCCTCCGCAAGTACTTATGGGTAAAACTATCGTGACAACTACCGTACTTAACACCTAATATATCTGCAACAACATCATCTAGGCATCGACCCTTTAAATCGACGGGAGTAATAAGGACACAGTGCACACACTTTGAGCCCTCCCATCCATATGTGAATGATTTCTCGATGTAAATAAAGAAAATCAAATTATCCAAGTATATAGCGAAGTTAGGCATGCGTACGAGGATAATTCTTTGGGCGGTGTCAATAATCGCACAAACCCCTTTCGATCTTGTTGTCTCGTACCACGCATCGAATATTCCATGAACGTTAATGCCACTTTCACGTACTACCAAGAATATATAACGAGAGAATTTCTTCCACGTCTTGTGGGTATATCGAAAGGGCGCGTATATAGAAAGGTTTGGTATATCAAATCGATGGTTTATAGATTGAGAGACCGTATAGCTAGAGTGATAAGATCCTTACCGTTTGTCAATTGATTCTACAAAATGGGCACCAATGCCCCCAAATTATTTCTTCCAGATTCCAAACTTCTAAGAGGAAATAACAATGCAACATGGAAGACAAACATCAAAACGCAGCTGGAGTTTGAAGAGATTTGGAATGTTGTGGATGGTTTTGTAACCAGATCAGCAACTGATACAACCCAACAACGACAGTTTGATAGATCCAATCAGAAGGCCAAGCTGATAATCTTGTTTGCAGTGTCCGACGACACACAACCCCACATTCGTGATGCCAAAATAGCCAAAGAAGCGTGGGATAAGTTGAGCACAATGTACGAGGTCAAAAACAAGAATGTAATACTGAATTTGCAGAGTCAGTTACACACACTGAAGTTCAAACAAAATGAGAAAATAAAATCTTTCTTGTGAAGAGTTGTAGAGTTAAGGGCATCACTTCTAGCCCTAGGAGAGGAGGTCATTGATACAACTCTCGTTCCCATTTTTGAGAGCACTCCCTCCATATCGATTTTTGTGATGACACTCAAATTTTCAAATCATACGCTTAGCTTTGACAAACTTGTCAATTTACTTAACATGAACAAGAGGAAGCAATGTACAACAAAGATGACGAAGAGGAGCAAGCACTTTCTTCTCATCAGAAATGGAAAGGAAAAGGAAAAGGCAAATCTCATTCCTCTCGAAAGTCCTAAACACAGCATCAGCATAGGGACAAACAAAATAATAATAAGAATCAATGTCCTATCTCGCAAGAGAGAGGACATGATATAAAATATTGTTGGTTCAATACCTATAAGAAAGGTTCATCAAGTCATTTTGGACCTCAAAATCAACAATCTCACAAGGGACATTCTAACTACAATCAAGGTAAGAAGAAGGGGAATTGGCAAAGAAAACCCCATCAACAGGAAATATAGCTGAGCAAGAAGAACATTCGGATAATGAAGACTTCTTGTACACTCTCATTCCAGTGAACCATCCACGTCTTCTAGTGACATTTGGTATGTTGATTCGGGAGCCACTCGACACATGACCAAGCATAGAGACTAGTTTACCACAATGAGGGACACACCTTCAAAAAATCATGTTTCATTAGGTGATGATTCTTCATACACTGTACAGGGATTGGGAACATTTCTCTACCTCTTGGTTCACACAATTATAGATTATCAGATGTACTATATGTCCCTGTTAACAAAGAATTTACTATCAGTAAGTCAACTTCTAGATCACAATCTAAAGATTGACTTTGATAGTCATTCCAGTAAGAAAGTGTGTTTAATTTGAGATAAATCATGAGGCTCAAAATTGTTGCAAAATCCTCTAATGTGGGACACATGTTCCAACTTGATTTTCTCCATGCGATAATCGAACTTGTGGCTAAGAATTCTACCTCCGCATAGTTGTGGCATTGGAGACTTGGTCACATCGGTTTCAAGTATCTCGAAACACTTCGCCGGTACAACATGGTAAAAGGATTGCCATCTCTTCAGAAGGATACATATAAGTGTCCTCACCGAATAGCAGAAAACAACACAGAGTTCATTCCATAAAAGTACTTATCGAGCTCATGGTAATCTTTATCTTGTTCATACCGATCTTTGCAAATCGATCTGGATGCAATCGAGTCATTCTATATATCAGTACTTCATGCTTTGTGTTGATGACTACTCGAGAAAAATGTGGATATATTGTCTTCATAAGAAAACTTAATCTTTTTAGACTTTCAAGAAATTCAAAGTGGTTGTTGAAAATCGATATTGGTCATCACATCAGATCTCTCCGCTCAGATCAAGGGGGGGAATTCACCAATAATGAGTTCAAAGCCTACCTAAGAACTCATGAGATTCATTGACAAATGCCTCCTCCACACACACCGCAGCAGAATGGTGTTGTTGAGAGACGAAACCGCACTATCATGGAAATGGTGCGTTGTATGATCGATGATTCTGGATTAACGAGGGCATTTTGGGTAGAAGCAGGAAAGACTATTATATATTTGTTGAACAGAGTTCCCACCATTTCTCTTGATGGAGTAACACCATAAGAATAATGGTCAAAGCGTAAACCATCTCATGCTGCACACCTCGTTATTCGGGTGCAAAGAAAGTATGTACATACCCAAGCAGAACAAAAATAACTTAGATATGAAGTCACAGAAACTCATCTTCATTGGTTACAGTGAAGAGACTCTTGGGTACAAATTGATGGATCCGAAGACCAGGAAAGTCTACACCAGCAGAGATGTTGAGTTTTTGAGAAGAAGGAAGAAGAGATTCCTCCTCCCACTCATCTAATGTAGATTTTTCACCGTTGTAAAAACAAAAGCTGATTTTCCCGCAGATGATGAAAGTGATGATGGTGATGATCAGATAGAACCATGAACCACAAGAATAGTTCATCATATGCCGAAGTGGTATACTAGCATGCTACAAGATGCAAAATTGATGCTCCACCGTATACATCCACCACTTTGGACCACGAGACTCGCACTAAAGCATGAGAAGTAAACTTTGCTTTAATGAGTTATCAACTGATGAGCCATCTACTGCCTTCAGAAGCCCTACACGGTCAAAAGCTTGGAAAGATGCCATGGATGTTGAGTATAAGTCAGTGATGAAAAACAACACTTGGCAGCTTGTCAATCTTCCACTAGGGAAGAAACCCATTGGTTGCAGATGGATATTAAAAACAAAGTACAAAGCAAATGGGACCATTGACAAGTACAAAGTAAGACTCATAAAGAAAGGAGTACGCACAAAAGAAGGCATAGACTATGAGTAGACATTTTCTCCCATAACTAAGATCAAAACGATCAAGATGATATTTTCTCTAGTTGTGACAGCTTTGGTTAGAAAGTCCATTAGATGTCTTTGGTACTCAAATAGTCTCGCCTTGATTTGCCTTTGAAAATCTATCGATTTATGGCCTCTGTCACTTTCTTTTCCCCATGTTGTGCCTGGTTAATCTTTGTTGCCATTTTTAATTTGTTCTTGGGTCGTAGATCACTTATGGGTCCATGGTTTGCTCCTTGTTTCTTTGTTCCTCTGGAAAAGGTCTGTAATTTGGGTCTCCCATTCTCTGTTTGTCTAAAAACTCGGGTTCTCCCATATTTTCCATTCTCCACGGTCGATTTGTCTTTCTTGTCATTTCTGCCCTAAATGCTTGAAAAAAATGAATGGATGTATCTCTGAGAAACATATTTGAGCCTTGTAACATTTCTAAATTCTCTTTCCTTGGAGAAATTTTCATTTTCGAGCTCGAATGATCATTTTTCTCGTATTTTAAGGTTTGACTGAGCATTTCTCCCAGCTTAAATTTGCATCCTCAGCATCGACAGGAACATGGCCTCCTTTGGTTGACGCGGCTCAACTGGGTATTTCAAAATTTCATGAAAAGCCTCAACTCAAAATTTGTCCACGTGGAGGAACGGCGCTCGTTTGAGGATCTACTTTTTGTTCTGGTCTTGAAGTAGCGCCGGGAGGACACATGGAGGTTTCTGCTACTTTTCCCGAACTTAGAAAAAATTTATGCAACTAAAACAATGTGGCAGAAAATGGGGACACGTGGCGAGCCCGCGCTCATTCAGGGTCTCCGCTTTGGGCACCATTTTGAAATTGTGCCATGGAGACACGTGGAGGCTTCCGCCGAGTCTTCCCATACTTAGTCTTTTTCAAATTGTTTTGGGAGGTCTAGGACACGTGGAGGAACCATGCATGTTTGGGTACGGGCCTTGAGTTTCATTTTAAAGAAGCGCCAGGAGGACACGTGGAGGCCTCCGCTCACTTTTCATTTTGCTTATACTTTTCAATGGCCAAAGGAAACTACCTCGAGCATGACACATAGCGCCTTCCTCGAGCTTCAAGCATTCGGACAAACTTTTCGGGCCCGAGCCAAGACACGTGGCGAGTGCGCACTCGCTCAAGAGTATCAATTTTTGGGACCATCTCAAGGTGCACCATGGTGACACATGGTGATACGAAAAGTCAAAGGGGGAGGCGGACCATCGGGGCAATTTGGATTTTTTGCCCTTGACAAGCAAATGTCTAAAAACATCAAAATGTCCCGCAGCCCGATAAAGAATAGGTCAAGGCTTGCTCATCAACAACGTAGGTGCGGACTCTCGGGTGAAATTTAGAAAATTTTCCTTCCGGGAGAAAAGAGTTAAAAGCAAAAAAGGGAAGCGCGGTTCCTACTGGAACCACATTGGGACACATGTCGTGCCCATTTCTCAAGGGTGGAGTTATGGGAAAACTTGGAAAAATTTCCTTTTTCCAAAAAGAGGGTCAAATGGCAGAATTTATCCATGGTTCCTTTGGGACCCACCTCGGAGACACGTGTCGCTCATTTCCCAAGGATGGAAATGAAGAGCAAAATGGAAATTTTTTCCATTTTTCCAAATGTTGTAAAAAGTTAGAAGAAGCCCCTAGGTTTGTTTTCAAGTTTGAATCTTCCACGTGGATGGATAAAATTCAAAGTAAAGATCAACGACAACGAGAATCAATCTGATTTTCCCCATTTTACTAAAACACGCTTTGGAAGGTCGAGTCTTCATTATTTCTTAGTATTTCCTACATGCCAAGCAGAGAGGGAGTTAATGTTGATATCTCGAGTTTGGTGGGAAGATCTCGAAAACATCCTTCGCCATTAAAATGGTTAGACTATCGTGCTCAATAAGATTTTCCATTTTTCTTCTCCCGAGCATGCGCAAGGAGCCCGATTTAATAGATTAGGGCAGAAGTGGTTGGCAAATTGAAGAAAGAGTGATCTAGCAGAGGAAGGAGTTGAATGTGGGAGGTATTCGATGACATCTACCCCATCGAGCACTGCAACTTTTGGCGAGATCTAATTCTAAGAATCACGATCATGATCATGGCAAGCACCTTTGTAGCACTCAAGGTCCGTATTTTGAGGGGAAAAGGGGTCCCTATTGTAAATGTTATAAATGGCACGAATTTTTCGTGCAAATGGTTGGAGTGTTAGGGGTCGGGACTGATTTTCTAATAGAAAGCTTGATAAAGCCCATCTTTTTAGAAGCGTTTGAGAAGCTTGTATATCTCTTTTGTGTTAAATTTGATCATGTCAAGGTGGTTGCAAGTGTACAACCATTGACAAGCTCTGAGACTATTCTAGAAACTTTCCCCTGCTGATATATTTAATCAAATTCGAAAGTTATTTTGTGTTGTCTTGAGCAAAATGTGTTTGTTTTATTTCTGAATGTATGTGAGTAGTTTTTCTTGTTTCATTGTAATCTTGTATTAAAATCTGATTCAATCACACAGGTCTCAATCCTTGTGATAATTTAGTGGCATCTGCAATTTCATTTCTTGGAAGAGCCTTCATCTGGGAGTGAAATAAACGATTTAAAATCACTTCTCTTTCATCTGTTTGATAGAGATTATCTGTAAGCCTCTGGGTGTACCTTAGGCGTGATTTGGCTTAGATCTTGATGCTTTGTTGGGTTCTCTAATTCGAGCCTTCATGTTAGATTCTCATAGATTGTATGAAAAAGTGCTAATCTGGGCCTCCATTGAAGCACATATTCTGGTTAAAGAAACATTTTAGCTGTTTTGTGGCATTCTGTTGGTCTAACCTTTCATTTTGTAAGATTTCTCAAGGATCCGTGAACCAAGTTCATCCTACCTCACCTCCCACCAAAATTCATTTAAAACAACCAATCCTACCTGTACTACCCTTGTTTTTCCTATGTGTGCACAAATGCATAGTTTCCATTACCAAAGCATGCAGAAACAAATCAAGATTTTAAATGTCTTTAGTAGCCTGAACCTTGCCTAGAAAATATCTCCACTATCTAGAGTGACAACTCATGAGAGTTAGATTTTGTTGCATTGATCATATTTTCTCCAAGGTCTCCTTAACCTCTTCATTAGGAAGGATATCTCCATCTCCTCCATAAACAATAGGCTACAAAAGGGTCCTCTTACCTTGGTTGAAAGGCACAACCTAAAATAGTGAGGACAAATCAAATCCTCTCGAGGGTGCTATCCATTTCTCCACATTTGAGTGATAGAGGGCTAGTTAGATCTCATCCCTGGCTACAAAACGACTCATCATGATCTAATCTGTCTCTAAGTTTCTGTCAAGTCGCTGATGTTGCTCAAACTTTGAGGGAGAATCAATTTTGATACCAACAAGATGGATATAAAAAGTGTCTTTCTCGAATGGAGATCTACAAGAAGAAGTCTCCATGACTCAACCTAAAGGATATGTTGTACCCGGTCAAGAAGTAAAAAGATGCAGACTCAAGAAATCTCTGTATGGCCTTAAACAGTACCACGGGCTTTCAGACATCAAAATTGATGAGCATCTCGTAGATCATGGATTTATCATAAATTGCATTTCGATCCCAATATCTACCTCAAAAGCAAGGGCGGAGATTTGATTGTTGTTGTCTATGTCGACGATTTAATCATCACTAGCAGCTATCAAGATGATTGATGCAACAAAGAAAGATCTTAAACGATCGCTCGACATGACAGATCTTGGGTTGATGCACTCTGCTCGGATCGGAAGTATGAAAAACAGTAATCACATATTTATTTCTCGGTTGGAGTATCCCAAGACAACGCTCGATAAATTTAGGATGATGAATTACACACCTATTCCTACACAATATACAACTTTAGTTTTACCTAACAAATGAACAACGAGCAGATATTTTCACAAAGTCACTTGCACGTGACAAGTTTGAGTTGTTCGTAGATTTCCTCTCCTCATCTCTCAAACAATGTAAAATTAAGGGGGAATGTTAGGGTAAACTTTTTTACTGTAGTAATTTATGCATTATATTAATTAGCTTTAGTAATTAGTTTATTATTGTTATATGGTTTTATAAACCTTATTTTTCATTTTATTCACATAGGATTATCTCTGTTATATAGTCGTAACAAATACATTTGTTTGTATTAATTATTTGTGCTTCCTAGACATAGTCATGGAAGCTTATGTAATTAAGATTATTGTGGCACTGCATAACATCCTTCTCTGCTTTTACACGGTTGTTCAATATCTATAAATATTGCAGTCTACACTACTCTACTTTGATTTCTTGAACATTAATAAAATAAGTCAAGCTTCTTCCCCGTTTGTTAAACTAAAAATATAAAGTGATATGATTTCATTAAATGGACCAGCGTCAATGTTGAAGTATGATCTAATTTGTGTGTATGATGAGAAGCATAATTTCCATCATCTGCTTTAAGAAGCAACTACAAAAGGTGGAAGTTTATATTGTTGAGGCCGGTGCCTCAAAAAATTATGGGATTAGTGTCTCTAGTGGATCGGTGCTCATGAATGGGTTGAATTGGTTCTTGGTATTAGGGATTTGTGTCTCCATTAGGTTGGTGCCTATGAAAATTTGTAAAGAATTTAATTTTGGGCTAGATTTGGTCATGGTAGATCCAAACAATCTTATTTAGTGGTTTTTCCTGAGACAAGGTTTTCCACGTAAATTTCGTGTTTCTCTATGGTATGTTCTTTGAATGATTTTAAATACTTTAATTGTGGATATTATTTTGAATAAGTAAAACTTTATCTTATACCAATTCACCCCCTTCTCATTATAAGCATGCTTAAAAATTAGCATTAGAGCAGTTCCTTCGAGATAGTCAAACCACTAGAGGGTAGATCTCTAAGCACACGTGGTTAGTCATCATATTCTAGAATGTTTCTCCACAAACAAATCTTCTATATTCAATAGAAAAACAATGCATTCTCGAGCATAAGGATGCGAACATATCTAAGGGCCTTTGGTTTTGATATATGGAAAACAATAATAATAGGATATTTAACACCACAAATTACACCAATGGAAAAAGGTGGAAAGAAGACTAGTAAAAATAATGCAAAATCCATGAACACAATTTTGTGTGGCTTATCGTAATCATAATCACAAAGTAATGTATTACAATTTAGCAAAGGACATTTGGGATAAACATTAGACCATCTATGATCGTGACAACAAAGTAAAAGGTAAAGCTCCAAACTCATAAGAGAGAGTTCGAGAACTTGAAAATGAAAGATGAAGAAAATGTTTTGGAATATCTTGTTTGTGTGGATGATATTTTTAACACCATCGAGGGCTTGGTGAAAAATTTAAAGATTCCAAATAGTTCAAAAGGAACTAAGGACTCCATTAATATTTTATGCAAAAGTTTCTATTATCAAGAGATGAAAGAACTAGACAAGTTTAAATGGATGAGTTACATGGAATTCTCACTGACCTTATGAGACTAGGACAAAATCAAAGAATCCATCAAAAAGAGAAGCAACCTTTAAAACTTCAAAGAAAGGGAAAAATAAAGAGTCTAAATCAATTGATGAGGAGGACGCCTTCTTCATCAAAAAGATTAAAATTGATCTAGAAAATACATAGGTAAACTAGCTTTCAAGTGTTTCAATCAGTAGTAAAATTAGAAATTTTGTTGTTGTATTTCCACATAAAGATTATAAATGCGATGATGAGGAAAATCATAATGATGAAAGGAATAAGAAGGAATGTAAACATAAATACAAGATAAGCTTCAAACAAAACCAATATAAGAAAAATTTTGGTAAGCACAAGAAAATTGTCTATTCCATAAAGCATAGTAGCTTAGCTAAGGAAAGCGATGAGATTATATTGATACCACAAAGAAGAAACTTTGTTCATGAATATATAAATAAAAATGATTCCTCTACAAGTAAATACACCTTGGAAGAAGAAGAAGATGTCGACGATGAAGGAGAGGGTAGATCTCTGAACAAAAACTTGAATCTTTATTTTAGGTAAGATAAAAGTGCTTAAGAATTATAATCTAAAACATAGATTACAGATTCAAAAATATGATTAATAAAATTGTGCTTTGGAACCAAATATGTCACATAGTCCGAGGAATCAAGAAAAAGGTCACCATTCATCAAGACTAGTCTTGGGCATGAGGAAAAACAAGAGGTTAGTAAGAAGATCTTGATTCAAAGGCTAATGAGCTACCAAGGAAATAAGATAAGCTTCCTCTAAAGATCAATCCTCCTAAAGAAGAAAACAAAAGGTGAGAACTAATGACATGATGTTCTCATAAGAAATTATAGAAGATCATTCTTTCCAAAACAAAGTATCATATGATCAAGAACACAAGTTCAATTTATGGTTATTAATTTGCATACGATTATTTTTAATCATATAGCAATGGAGTGTAATGACACATGCAATGAATAGGTACGTATGGGACAACGACAAAAGTACTTATAAAATTTTAAGTAGAAAAACTATAACTCATTTTCCGCATTATTAAATTACAAAGAAAATAACATTGTCTATTATAATTGTAATAACTATGGACATGTAGCACGGTTCTCAGAAATGTCATCAGGCAGAACCCCTAAACAGTAAACAAAAAGTGAATTCTCTTGTTGTCAGAAAGAAAAGAGAACCTAAAAAAAATGAAATGTGAAGAAAGAGGAAGTTAATCAATACAAGGAGAAATCTATGATTGTGGCAACGACATTTCATGCATAAGATGAAGGTCGAATGGTATATCGATAGTGGATGCTCAAGGCACATGAAGGGGTATAAGAGAAAATTTATCACCTCAAGGAAATGATTCAAGGAATTATATAAACTTTGGAGATAATACCATGTCACTGGAATGCCGGAAAAGGTAATCTTAGCTTTGATAATGGAAAAATAAAAATTCACAATGTAGTGTATGTTGAAGGCTCAAGCTATAATCTTCTAAGTGTCACCAAATTTCTAATCAAGGACATTGACTCATGTTTTATGCTCAAGGTTGTGAGATCAAGAAAATAGACAAAGGAAAATGAATTGCAGATGCAAATAGAACAACAAACAACCCAGTACATACTTAGTGAAGTTAGAATATGAACCTCCAATCTCAATACTTTGTAATAGCCTGTAGTGCAATAAACATTTCAAAGAATCTAGCTATGCACTCTAGAATAAAACACATTCTAATCAAGTATCATTTCGAGACAACAGTCAGTAGATCAACAAGTAAATATGAAGTACATCACACAAAGTAACAAATAGAAGATATTTTCATCAAGCCCTCCCAAAGAAAATTTTAAGTTTCTCACACAAAAATGGGGACTGATTAATTCTTCATCTAGTCATTAAAACCGTCAAGAGAAGCATGGATTAAGTGGGAACTAATCATTTCATTATTCATCTCCTGTGAATATTTTGGTGATATACATTGTGATTGTGTTGTATATCCCTTAGCCATTTATGTCAAAACAGGGATAGTTAAAGAAACAGGTATTAGTACAAGTAAAAGGAAGAGGTCTAGAAAGAGGGAGTATTACCCAGTTGGAGAGCTATTATTTCAATGAATATTTATTTTTAGGGTTACCATATATGGCATGAGGTGTGGAGATTGTTGAAATATTATCATTGATGTCAGGAATTATTGATGTCACAAGAGCATGCACATAATAGAATTCATTTGATGTTAAAAGAAAGGTACACATCAATCGAGAAAATAATATCATACTTGATGTATTATAGTGATCCAGATTTAATTTAATAACAGTAATATAATTAACATCAATCACAAGTATATACCCTCATTTTAATTATGAAAGGGCGATTGATTTCATCTAAGAGTAATAAAGAAATAAATAAATATTAAATACATGCCCAGCCAAGCCTTTTAGAAGGAGTTAAAGAAGTTTATAAATATTAATTTAAGAGACATCTTTTCGGATAAATAAGTCCTCTCTTGGGAAGAGACACATTAAGGCTATAAAGATATATGAAAAGGTTAAGAAAGATAAGCAAAAAAATGAAATACATACATCATTTTCAAGTCAGTATCAAGTGAAACAAATAAGAGCAGAAGTAAGAATGAAAATATCATACGATTAAAGAGTAAGAAGAGAAGAAATATAAAGCATTAAGTGGATTTCATTAATGGGACCAGCATCCATGTTGGAAGTAGGATCTGATTTAATGTGTATGAGCGAAGCACAATTCCCATCATCCAAGTTGAAGAAGCAACTACAGAAAGTGGAAGTTTATATTTTTGAGGTCAATGCTTCACAAAATTAGGGATTAGTTTCTCCATTAGGTTGGTACTTACGAATTGGCTGAGTTGGTGCTTCTGCATTAGGGATTGGTGTCTCCAATGGGTTGGTGCCTATGAAAATTAAGCAAAGCATTTAATTTTGGGCTAGATTTGGATGGCAGATCCAAGCTAATCTTATTTTGTTGATTTTCTTGAGAGAGGGTTTTTCACGTAAATCCGGTTTTTCTTTATGGTATGTTATTTTTGAATGCTTTTAAATGTTTTAATCATGTATATAAGTTTTAATAAGTAAAATTTAATCTTATATTGATTCACCCCCTCTTTATATATAAGCATGTGTTTAACATCCCTCTCTCCAATTACCAACTTTTTCCCAATAATACATCACATACATGCAGCAATAAATCATCACTCAAAACTACTTCCATGAATCTAACAATCTTCATCTCCACTTCACATTTATCCTTCATAATTCCTTCTTTCCACTCCATCAACCAAATCAATTTGTATAGTGGATATGGAAGAAGCTTACACCCAATCAAGCTTTTGTACCATCTATACAAACACCAAATTGTTTATACTTCAACCATTGACCACCACTATACAATATTACCCCTATTTTTGTACCTTATATGTGATTATATTTTAAAACACATGCTGTGGAATACAATCTTTGATTTCTCATTTCTTGCATATTACACCTTGCTGGGCATGATACACTATGACATTATTTACATCTCGTCCATAAAGGGATATTACAATTATTCTTTATAGATTATATCACTAGAATGTATGGGCAATAATGATTACTATATACAATAATAACCAAGATGATATATTATAATGTTATAAATCAAGGATTTCATTTCCTATCTTACACATGTGTGCACAAAATACCCTTATTTTAAGATATGTGAATCACATGTTCATCATATGCCTCAAAAGGGGCATATGTTCAATTTAATTTATCGCAAACTTTGGGCTCTATACTACAACTTTTATACTTCTATAATTACTTTAATCCCTTCCATGAAAGCAATTACAAATTGTGGCTCGAGACATACTCAACACAACCACGAAGTTACCATCATGGATTATATTTTAAAAAAATTTCAACCCCAATCTCTATATGTTTACATCATATTTATCCAAATTTTATTTTATGTGGCTTACAAATTTTACTAAAAAAATAGAAAAAGAGTTCAATACGATTGCAAGACTTTGGATTTCATAGGTGTGTAATCACATTTTCAATAAAACCAAGGATATTTTTACTATTCTTACTTCCCATATTTAAACAAATCATTGATGATGTAGGTGCTTCATCTGTAACAAGTGTCTGGAAGTGCCTTTATAAGTTTTAGGAGGTCC